>SJYX01023483.1:71477-98935 GCA_006410675.1 Oreotragus oreotragus | reverse complement strand
AAGCTGAAACTCCAGTACTCTGGCCACCTCATGCGAAGAGTTGACTCATTGGAAAATACTCTGATGCTGGGAGGGATTGGGGGCAGGAGGAGAAGGGGATGACCGAGGATGAGATGGCTGGATGGCATCACTGACTCGATGGACGTGAGTCTGAGTGAACTCCGAGAGATGGTGATGGACAGGGAGGCCTGGCGTGCTGCGATTCATGGGGTCGCAAAGAGTCGGACACGACTGAGCGACTGAACTGAACTGAACTGAATAAAAATATTAGCTATAACAATTTTGTTAAAGTTTAACAAAGGCCAAATACTCCAAAAGTATGTCTTTAAATATTATGCATTCCACTGAAGCTTAATTCAAGAAATATAAATAAAAATTATAGTCATGAGATAAATCCATATGTATTTTTCACAAAACGAAAGGCAAATTTAGTTTTGAAGTTAGTCACCATGAGCTATCTTGTTTACCAGTTTATAGATGTTCACCAATCTACATTTGTTAAAATATTTATATGTGTAGATTCAGAAAAGACATCAGTTGTGATATGTTAGTTACAATATTAGGTGTCAAAGTATCACTGGAGATTGAAAAGGCAGAAGATATTGTTAGACATTTTGAAACATCACTGAAATTCACATAGACCAGGAATTCACCAGAGTGTACATCTGAATAAAAGCATCTTTTGCATGTTATTTTTCACCCTTTCAAGGCTCAAAGGACCACAGAAGATCCTTGATACTATCAAAGGCTTTGGCACCCTTCTATGCAGGCAATACCAATACCTCCTTATCATCATGTTAGGATGCCTGAGGGTATGTGAGAGGGAGTTGAGAGTCAAAGGTCACTGCTGCTGTCAGCAGCTACTCTTCTATTGTTATTTCTGTGATGCTGGTGATGGGTTGCTACTACTGCTGCTAAGTCACTTCAGTCATGTCCCACTCTGTGCGACCCCATAGACGGCAGCCCACCAGGCTCCCNGCCTGAGGGTATGTGAGAGGGAGTTGAGAGTCAAAGGTCACTGCTGCTGTCAGCAGCTACTCTTCTATTGTTATTTCTGTGATGCTGGTGATGGGTTGCTACTACTGCTGCTAAGTCACTTCAGTCATGTCCCACTCTGTGCGACCCCATAGACGGCAGCCCACCAGGCTCCCCCGCCCCTGGGATTCTCCAGGCAAGAGCACTGGAGTGGTTTGCCATTTCCTTCTCCAGTGCATGAAAGTGTAAAGTGAAAGTGAAGTCGCTCTGTCGTGTCCGACTCTTAGCGACCCCATGGACTGCAGCCTTCCAGGCTCCTCCATCCATGGGATTTTCCAGGCAAGAGTACTGGAGTGGGGTGCCATTGTTACACAACTATAACCCCCAAATGAGAAAATGAGGGGGGAAGATAGTCATTCATGGCTCTTCACATTTTGTTCTCCCCTGCCCATTTTTCTACTCCCAGCAATACTTTGAGATTGACAGGAAAGTCCACCCTTCTTTCAGCTTCTGGAGACTAGGGTGCAGGGGTCAAGTGCTGTGAAGTTTTTGAGGACAGTTGGGAGCAGAAAGCAGAGTTTTCTTTAGTATATATATTAAAATACCTTCTATTTAGTTTGAAATCCATTGTGAAATGCAGCACACAAGACTTCTCCATTTACTTTAGAAAGAATTCCAGCATGGAATCATATCAATATAGCACTTTGTAGAAAGTGCTCTGTTTAGTACTAGCAGAAAGAACTTTACAAACGCAATGACTCTACAAGAACTTATTATCTCTTCCAGACTGCCAACTATACTTTGTTTTAGTTCTTCAGTGTTAGATATCCTGCTTTTTCTGTCACTACTTTTTCTTCCACTAAACTGAAAATCTTTGATGGGTATCATGTTTATTTGCCCAAGTTTCTGCATAATTCGGTGTGGCTGTTAATGCAGGAAATTTAAATGCAGATTAGACCTAAACATTCAGGAATGCTTTTGAATCAGATCTTCAGTGAGGTACCCCTATATGTGCCTGATGGAATAGTGTAACTTACTGTGTCATTAAGCAGCCATGCTAATTTGTGTATGCATAAGAAGTATTTACAGGTTCTGTAGGTCACTTATATAACTGGCGGGGAATTAGAATTTTTGACAAATTGCTGTTTAATTCAAACATATTACAGAATCCATCAATAAAATATTATCATCCTTCCATGTTCTTAGAGTGTATATTAACATTGACTGATTTTCTGAAAGAATTAGGAGAAAAATAAAGCAATCTTGTTAAGTGCAAGTAAAGAAGTACATCGTAATGAGTTTTAAAATCATGATTCCATTTGTAATACATGATTATCATTACATAATTATATATTTTAATATATCTTGAAAAGTACTGTGGTGCAGTGGGAGCATGAAATCCGAAATCAGGGAGATCTAGCTAGAATTCTTGTCTTGCCTTTAAAATGTATGACCTTAAATAGGCTTCCCTGGTGGCTCAGATGATAATCTGCCTGCAATGCAGGAGACCCCAGTTTGATCCCTGGTCAGGAAGATGCCCTGAAGAAGGGAATGGCAATCCACTCCAGTATGCTTGCCTGGAAAATTCCATGGACAGAGGAGCCTGGCAGGCTACAGTCCATGGGATTGCAAAGAGTCAGANGGCTCAGATGATAATCTGCCTGCAATGCAGGAGACCCCAGTTTGATCCCTGGTCAGGAAGATGCCCTGAAGAAGGGAATGGCAATCCACTCCAGTATGCTTGCCTGGAAAATTCCATGGACAGAGGAGCCTGGCAGGCTACAGTCCATGGGATTGCAAAGAGTCAGACATGACTGAAAGACTAACACTTTCAGTTTCACTTGAATAAGCCATCTGTGCCTCAGTTTTGATGCCATTCGTACTTATTGTGTGCATGAAGTGCCAAGCACAGGGCAGGTTCCTGGAACCTGCCGTTGTGAGCCTGATGTGTCTCATTCAGCTTATGCAAGTAGTTTGTTCTTCAAAACAGAAAGATAGTATAGGGAGGGGAAGGGCAGTTGTATTTTTATTTTTTGGAGAATTCAGTCACTCCAGTTTTCAGTCATTCCCATTTCCATAGGCACCACAGTTTGAATGAGTAAATGTAGGAGGTTTTAAGTTGTACATTTCACATACTCATATAGACATCAGATGCAAAAAGGGCTGCAGGAGAAAATTGTAGACTTATGATTTAATTCAGTCATTTAACAAGTATCTTATTAACTGCCTATATGTGTTAAGTGGCATGGTTGTATCATGGAAATAAAGAGAAATAAGGCTCATTCTCTGTTCTCAAGCAGCTCCTTATGTAGAAGGCCTGTTTTCTGTCTCTATAAGGCAAGGCAGGCCTTTATGTGAAGCTGCTCTTTCAATTGTTATGAAGACAAATGGCCATTATCATCTTGTCTTAGTGGAATGACACTATGGATTAATTTTAGTTTTCCTGTTATCCTAGAAGTACTTCAGTTCATTTTGAGACATCATGATATGGGATTAGTAAAAGAGTAGAAATCTGTGGATGTAATTTAGCATTTTGGTTTAAGGAAGAAATGCGGGCCTTGAACTTGGGTCTCAAGCTTGGAATAGAGCTGGTTTATCTTACAAAGATTTCTCAGTTTTTTCTTATTCCCAGTTTTGTCCCCATAGCTATGAGGGTAACAACAGCTAGTTCCTCAAATTTTCTATCCAGTTTATCATAGTATTTTGCTAATCCCCTGAGTTTCTATTATTAATAAATTCAGTTCTGTTTAAAATATTTTAAATGTTTTATTTTAGCTTACAAAAGAAAAGCTAGAAAGGGTTTTAAAACCTTGAGCTTTAGTGAGTTAAGCACCGATTTATGTTTTAAATTTATAAGATATGAATTTGATTTTTGAGTACTAAGCTTCTAAGAAAGTAAACAGGGCCACCATACAGGACTGTGCAGTTAGCACACTAAGTAACTGTATGTGGTGTCCCTGTCAGAAAGTCTAGCTGTGACTCCAGTTCCCCCTTTAGTTCCCAGCCAAAAAGTCTCAACAGAGCACCTATATAATTTACTTCTACTTGGATGATTTTTATTAGGTATAATTGACATGCAATATTATATTAGTTTCAGGTATACAACACAATGATTTGATATTTTTAATATGTTGTAAAAACAATCACCATCGTTAAGTCTAGCTGAAATCATCACCTTGGATATTTATAGGATTTTTCCTGTGATGAGAACTTATAGGATCTAGTCTCTTAGCAGCTTTCAAATATGCAAGATAGCATTTGCTAACTATACTTGCCGTGCTGTTCATTACATTCCCATCATGTATATCTGGAAGCTTTTACCTTTATATTCCCTTTGCCTGTTTTCTTCTATCCCTAACTCCCCAGCTCTGAGAATCATTCAACAATCTGTTCTTTGCATCTGTGAGATTTTTTTTGAAATTCTACATATAAGTTTGATCCCATTGTATCTCCCTCTCTCTAATTTATTTCACTTAGCTGATATATATTGATATATATGTACATATATATGTGTGTATATATATGCATGTGTGTGTATATATACATATATGTATTTATATCTCACAGTTTATCCATTTATACATCCATGGATATTTAGGTTCTTTACATATCTTGGTTTTTCTAAATAATGCTACAGTCAACATGGGGGAGAATGCATCTTTTTGAAACAGTGTTCTTATTTTCTTTGGAAAAATACCCAGAAGTAGAATTTTTGGATCATATGGTAGTTCTATTTTTAATTTTTTGAAGAAACCTCATAATGTTTCTCATAGTGTTTTTCATCATCTACATTCCCACCAGTAGTATGCAGGGATTCACTTTTCTCTGGACTAGCATTTGTCATCTCTTATCTTTTTGATAATATCTCTTCTAACAGATGTGAGGTGATATTTCATTGTGATTTTGCATTTCCCTGTTGATTAGTGATGAGGAGCATCTTTTCATGTTCTTGTTGGCTATCTGTATGTCTTTTTTTGTAAAAAAAAAAAAAAAGTGTTTACTTCTTCTACCGTATTTTAATCAGATTATTTGTTTTTAAGCTGAGTTGTATATATTCTGTATATGTTTTGGATACTAATTCCTTATCAAATGTACGATTTGCAAATATTTTCTCCCATTCAGTAAGCTCCCTTTTCACTTTTTTCTTCTCTGCTGTGTATAAGGTCTTTAGTTTGACTGATATATTCTCGCTTGTTTCTTTTTCTTTTTTTGTTGTTGTTGTCAAATCCAAGAAGAATCATTGCCAAGTCCAATACTGAGAACCATGGTGCCTATGTTGTCTTGGAGTTGTATGGTTTAAGATTTTGCATTCAAGTCTTTAATTCATTTTAAGTGAATTTTTGTTGAGAGTATAACAGTGATCTAGTTTCTTTCTTTTGCATGTAACTGTCCAGTTTTCCCAGCACGATTTACTGAAGCAAAAGTGTTAGGTGTTCAGTTGTGTCTGACTCTTTGCAGTCCCATGGATGGCAGCCCGCCAGTCTCCTCTGTCCATGGAATTCCCCAGGCAAGAATACCAGAGTTGGTATCCTTTCCTTTCTCAAGGTGATCTTCCCGACCCAGGGACAGAGCCCAGATCTCCTGCATTGCAAGCAGACTCTTCACCATCTGAGCCACCAGGAAGCCCATTTACTGAAGAGACTGTCCTATTCACATTGTGTAGTCTTAACTCCTTTGTTGTACATAATTGTGTGCCTGAATTTATTTCTGGGCTCTCTATTCTATTAATCAATGTGTTTTTTATATCAATACCATAATGTTTAGATTATTATAGCTTTGTAATATAGTTTGTAATCAAGAAGTGTGATGTCTTCAGCTTTCTTCATTATTCTTAAGTTTACTTTAGGGTCTTTTGTGGTTCTATACAAATTTTAGGATTTTTTTCTATTTCTGTGAAAAATGCCAGATTTTCATAAGGATTGCATTGAAACTGTAGATTATTTTGGGTAGTATGGACATTTTAAAAATAGCAGTTCTGTCAATCAGTGAGCACAGACTATCTTTCCATTTATTTGTGTTCATTTTCTTTCACCAGTGTCTTATAGTTTTCAGTGCATAGGTCTTTCACTTGTTCTGTTAAATTCATTTCTGGTTATTTTATTATTTTTGATATAATTGTAAGTGTGATTATTTTCTTGATTTATTTTTCAGGTAGTTCATTAATACTCTATAGAAACGGAACTGATTTCTATGTATTGATTTTGTATCCTGCAACTTTACTGAATTTATTTATTAGTTCTAACCATTTTTGGTGGTGTCTTTAGAAAATTCATTGTACAAATGACTGTCTGTATCCACCAGTTCTATATNCGGAACTGATTTCTATGTATTGATTTTGTATCCTGCAACTTTACTGAATTTATTTATTAGTTCTAACCATTTTTGGTGGTGTCTTTAGAAAATTCATTGTACAAATGACTGTCTGTATCCACCAGTTCTATATCTGCAAATTCAATCAACAGTGAATTTAAAAAAAGCCTGAAAGTTCAAAAAAGCAAAACTTAAATTTGCCATGAACTTACAAACATTTACATAGCATTTACATTGTGTTTATAATTATTTACATAGCATTTACATTGTATTAGGTATTGTAAGTAATCTAGAGATGGTTTAAATTATATGAGAGAACATGCATACTTTACACACCAATACTATGCCATTTTATATATGATACTTGAGCATTCATAGATTTTGGTGTTAGAGAGGGCTGGTTCTGGAACCAGTTCCATGTGGATACCAAAAGATGATTGTATAAAATTATGTCATCTGAATATAGTGAAAGTTTTACTATTTCCCTTTCTAACTTGCAAGCTTTTATTTTATTTTCCCATCTGATTGCTAAGTCTTCCAATATTATTAATATGTTGTATAAAAGATAAAAGTGGTGAGAGTGGTCAACCTTGTCTTGTTCCTGATCTTGTAAAGAAAAACTTTAATCTTTTTAAAGATTAAGTGTGCCATTAGCTGTGGAATTTTCATATGTGGCATCTTGCCTGGAAAATCCAATGGACGGAGTAGCCTGGTGGGCTGCAGTCCATGGGATCGCTAACAGTCGGACAGACTGAGCGACTTCACTTTCACTTTTCTCTTTCATGCATTGGAGAAGGAAATGGCAACCTACTCTAGTATTCTTGCCTGGAGAATCCCAGGGATGGGGGAGCCTGGTGGGCTGCCGTCTATGGGGTCACACAAGAGTCGGACACGACTGAAGTGACTTAGCAGCAGCAGCATTCCCTTTGTATCTAGTTGGTTGAGAGCTTTTATCATAAGTGGATGTTACATTTTGTCAAATGATTTTTCTTCATTTACTGAGCTGATCATGATTTTTATCCTTCATTTTGTTAAAGTGGTTTATCACATTAATTGATTTGTGAATATTGAACCATACTTTTACATTTGGAATTAAGTTCCACTTGTTTATGGTATATGATCCTTCTGATGTATTGCTGAATTCAGTTTGTGAATATTTTGTTGATTTTAGATCTGTGTTTGTCAGGGATATTAGCCTGTGATTTTCCTTTCTTGTAGTATCTTTGTCTGGTTTTAGTAACAGGGTAATGCTGTCGTCCTGAAATGTGGTTGGAAGTGTTTCCTCTACTTCTGTTTTTTGGAAGAGTTTGATAGAAAGATTGGTATCAATTTTCCTTTGAATTATCGTTAGAATTCACTGCGAAGCAACCTAATCCTGGGGTTTGGTTGTTGGGAGGTTTTTGATTACTAATTCAATCTCCTTACTGGTAATCACTCTGTTGAGATGTTCCATTTCTTTGTGATTCAGTCTTGGATGATTTTATTTCTAGGGCTTTATCTATGACTTAAGTTATCCAATTTGTCAGTATATACTTGTTGATAGTAGGTCTCTTATAATCCTTTGTTTTTCTGTAGTATGTTATAATGTTACTTCTTTCATTTCTGATTTTATTTGAGTCCTATCAGTTTTAACTTTTTAAGAACCATGTATTTGTTTAATTGATATTTCATATTGTCTTTTTGCTTTCTATTTTATTTAAGTCTGCTCTGATTTTTCTTATTTCTTTCCTTCTGCTAAATTTTGTTCTTTTTCTAGTTTCTTGAGTTGTAAAGTTATGCTGTTTATTTGGGATATTTATTGTTTCTTGAGGTGGGCATTTATTGCTATGAACTTCATTTTTAAAGCTGCTTTTTGCTCCATGCCATAAATTTTGATATGTTGTATTTCCATTTTCATTTGTTTCAAGATATTTCTTTAAATTTCCCTTTTGATTTCTTTGTTGATCATTGGTTGTTCAGTAGCAAGTTGTATAATCTCCATATATTTGTGAAATTCTAGCTTATTCGTATAATTCTTTTTACTTTTGTACTGTTTGGTCAGAAAAGATCCTTGATATGATTTAAGTCTTCTTGAACTAGTTAAGATTTGTTGACTGAAAATTTAACTATATATATACGTATATATATATATATACATGTATATATATATATGTATATATACATGTATATATATATATGGAGAGAGAGAGATTAATTTTCATATTCTTTTCCATTATGGTTTATCACTGGTTGAGTCTTTTATTCTTGTAACCACTCTATATCTTGATTGGAGAATCTAGTTTCTTTACATTTAAAGTAGTTATTAATAGTTATGTACTTATTTCCAATTTGTTAACTGCTTTCTGGCTGTCTTGTAGCTTCTCTACTCCAGTTTTCTTTTCTTGCCTTCTTCCTTTGTGGTTTGATGACTTTCCTTAGTGATATACTAGATTTCTTTTTGATTATCTTTTGTGAATTNAGTTTCTTTACATTTAAAGTAGTTATTAATAGTTATGTACTTATTTCCAATTTGTTAACTGCTTTCTGGCTGTCTTGTAGCTTCTCTACTCCAGTTTTCTTTTCTTGCCTTCTTCCTTTGTGGTTTGATGACTTTCCTTAGTGATATACTAGATTTCTTTTTGATTATCTTTTGTGAATTTACAATAACTTTTTGCTTTGTAATTACCATAAAGCTTACATATAACAATTTATATTCATAACAGTTTAAGTTGATAAAAACTTATGTTAGAATGCATCGTAAAATTCTACATTTTTATACTCCCCATTCATGTTATATGTTTGTGATGTCACGTCATACATCTTTTTATCTGGTGAATTCCTTACCTAATTATCATAGATAATTATAGTGAGTTTCAGTACTTTGTCTTTTCATCTTCATACTAACTTTATAAGTGATTAATTCACATAAAATATATTTATGCTTCCCAGTGAGGTTTATATTCTCATATTTTTCTTTGTTACTAATTAACACCTTTTTTTTTTTCAGTTTAAAGAGGTCACTTTAACATTTCCTGTATCACTGTTTTTATGTTGATGAACTCATTTTTCTTTTGCTTGTCTGTAAAACTATTTATTTCTTCATTAATTTTCAATGATAAATTTGTTGGGATGAGTATTTTTGGTTGGAAGTTGTTTTTTTTTTCTTTCAGTACTTTTAATATATCATGTGACTGCCTTCTGGCCTGCAAAGTTTCACAGAAAAATCTGCTGATAGTCTTGTGTATAACAAGTTGTCTTTCTCTTGCTGCTTCTACGATTCTCTGGTTGTCTTTAACTTTTAGCATTTTCATTTACAGTGTCGCTTAGTATAGGTCTGTTGGACTTCATCTTATTTGGTGGTGTTTGGGCTTCCTGGGTCTGGAAGGCTACTTCTTGCCCAGTTTAGGGGAGTTTCCAGCCATGGTTTCATTCAGTAAGTGTTCTACTCCATTCTCTCTCTTTTTTCTTCTGGACTCCTATAATGCAAATGCCATTTCACTTGCTGTTGTTTAACAGGTCCCTTATACTATCTTTATTTTTTTTTTAATTACTTTTTCTTTTTGTTCCTCTGTGTGAGCTTTGTGCTGTCTTTGAGTTCACTGACATTTTTCTTTCTTCTGCTTTATCTAGTCTGCTGTGGAAACATTCCTAGTATACTTTCAGTTCACTTATGGTATTCTTCAGTTCTTTTTCATTTTTTTCTTGTATTTCCTATATTTTATCTGTGCACTTTTCATGTCATTCATTCATTCTTCTCTTGAGTTTTATAATGATCATTATTTTGAACTATTTATTGAGTAAATTACATATATCTGTTTCACTAAGGGTTTTTTTTTTTTTTTGTGNTTTCCTATATTTTATCTGTGCACTTTTCATGTCATTCATTCATTCTTCTCTTGAGTTTTATAATGATCATTATTTTGAACTATTTATTGAGTAAATTACATATATCTGTTTCACTAAGGGTTTTTTTTTTTTTTTGAGGTTTTACCTTGCCCTTTCATTTGAGACATATATCTGTCTTCCTTCATTTTTCTTGATTCTCTGTGTCAGTTTCTGTGCATTAGATAAAACAGTTACCTTTCCCATTTTTTGAAGTGTTAGTCTTAGGTAGGTAAACCTTAGTGTTCAACCTTGCCCTAGCTGTTGATTCTTTCCTAAACCTTTGTAATTGTCCAAGCATCCTATTTTATTTAATAGCTCCCAGTGTTGAGGGTATGCCAACACCACGTATTGTCCCAAAGGGTAGGATCTCTGTCATCCCCTAGATTCAGGCTGATTGGAAGCCAGACCCCCAGGCAGCAGCATCTAGAGATTGCAAATATATACCGTCCTATTGAACCACAAGTGTAAGCCACAAGTGTAAGCCTTGTTAGTCACCAGATCCAGGTAATGTATAGGTGTCCTTTGGTAGTTGCTGCAAAAATCAAGACATCATGCTAGGATGTAAGCCCCTTTCTGAAAGATTCCAATGAACTAGAATGAGACAGAGGGAGAGGGCAAAGATTATATCCGTGGTGTCAATTCCCTGACAGCAGCTCTGTGGACCAATTGACATGTGCCAGACCAGAAAGCCTGCCCCACAAGCCTCAGCTCCTGTCCACATAACTAGGCCTCTGTCTCAGAAAGACTGGGAGTTTTTCAGTCTGCTATCTATGCAGTGCTGTGGGAATATTAATCTGTCAAGAACTGCCTCTCCAATTGTTATAGTCCCATGAGACAGGAACACAAACCTCCCCCAACTCCCTGGTCTTTACAGCCATACATTCAAGGGGTGTTCTCTGGGTGACAGCCACACAAACTGAGTTAGCAGTTATAAAAACTGGGGCACCAAAGATGTGTAGAAGCTTTCCTTGAGGAGTTACTGGCACACTGATGTGTTGTACAAGGGGAAGGCAAAGATGTCACTGTCACTTTCTGCAAAAAAAAAAAAAAAGATGGCTCTGGCTGTCTTCAGTATAAACATGGGCCCCTCTAGAAAGGAAAAGAAAGAAAGATGGCACCTGCTGGCTTTAGTGAGGCAGATGGAAAACGTGAAGATGGCACCCAAAAAGTCTGGGCCTGGAGAGTATACTGCAGGTCCCTGATAATCAAACCAACATTTTAAAATTAGCAAATGATTGTCTTTTATGTAAAGTCTGGACAACTTTTTTCACAGCAAAGGAAACTATAAACAAAATGAAAAGAGAACCCTCTTACATCTTTGTTGAGAATATAAACTGGTGTAGCTACTATAGAAAACAGTATGGAGGTTCCTTAAAAAACTAAAAACATAACTACCATATGACCCTGCTATCCCACTCCAGGCCTTATATGCAAAAGAAATGAGAGCTCTAATTTAAAAGATACATACATCTCAGTATTCTTGCAGCACTCTTTACAGTAGTCAAGACATGGAGGCAACTTAAATGTTCATAAGCAGATGAATAAATAAAGATAATATGGTTTATGTATACATATATGGTATGTGTATGTGTGTGTGTGTGGGTGTGTGTGTATATATATATAAAATGGAATATTATTCAGTCATAAAAAATAATGAAATGATGCACTTTGCAGCAACATGAATGGACCTAAAGGTTATCATACAAACTGAAGGTCAGTCAAAGAAAGACAAATATTCTATGCTACCACTCATGACAACCTCTTATATGTGGAATCTTAAAAAATGATATAAATGAGCTTATTTTAAAACCAGAAATATACTTAAAGTCATTGAAAACAAACTTATGGTTACCAAAATGTAAAGGAGGGTGGGGTAAATTGGGAATTTGGGATTAACAGATACACACTACTGTATCTAAGATCGATAAACAACAAAAACCTACTGTCTAGCACAGGGAACAATACTCAATATCTTATAATAGTCTATAATGAAAAAGAATCTAAAAAAGTATATATGTATATATATATATAATACATGTATTATATATGTGTGTGTGTGTGTGTGTATAACTGAATCACTTTGCTGTATGCCTAAAACATTGTAGATCAACTGTACTTCAGTTAAATATTTTTTTAAAAAAGAATAGTAAAAAAGTCCAGGCATCTTTAAAGGGCTGCTTCTATACTGTGTCTTGGGGCAGGTGAGTCTGCAGATGAGCTCATTAAGTGCCTTTTCTGTTTGCCTCGGCTCTGCAGTTCTCATGGTTATAAGTGTTATTGGTCTTCAAAGCCAGATGTTTGGGGGATCATCTTTCAGGTGCTGGTCTTAATAGTTGGTGTGCCTGATGTGGGGCTCAGCAGTGACCACAGGACTGGAAAAGGTCAGTTTTCATTTCAGTCCCAAAGAAAGGCAATGCCAAAGAATGCTAAAACTCGCACAATTGCACTCATCTCACATGCTAGTAAAGTAATGCTCAAAGTTCTCTAAGCAACACTTCAACAATACATGAACCGTGAACCTCCAGATGTTCAAGCTTGTTTTAGAAAAGGCAGAAGACCAGAGATCAAGTTGCCAACATCTGCTGGATCATTGAAAAAGCAAGAGAGTTCCAGAAAAACATCTACTTCTGCTTTATTGACTATGCCAAAGCTTTTAACTGTGTAGATCACAACAAACTGAAAAATTCTGAAAGAGATGGGAATATCAGACCACCTGACCTGCTTCTTGAGAAATCTGTATATAGGTCAGGAAGCAACAGTTAGAACTGGACATGGAACAACAGACTGGTTCTAAATAGGAAAAGGAGTATGTCAAGGCTATATATTGTTACCCTGCTTATTTAACTTATATGCAGAGTACCTCATTAGAAATGCTGGGCTGGAAGAAGCACAGTCTGGACTCAAGATTGCTGGGAGAAATAACAATAACCTCAGATATGCAGATGACACCACCCTTATGGCAGAAAGTGAAGAGGAACTAAAAAGCCTCTTGATGACAGTGCGAGAGGAGCATGAAAAAGTTGGCTTAAAGCTCAACATTCAGAAAATTAAGATCATGGCATCTAGCCCCATCACTTCATGGCAAGTAGATGGGCAAACAGTAGAAACAGTGGCAGACTTTATTTTTGGGGGGCTCCAAAATCACTGCAGATGGTGACTTCAGCCATGAAATTAAAAGAAGCTTGCTCCTTGGAAGGAAAGTTATGAGCAACCTATACAGCATATTAAAAAGTAGAGACATTACTTTGCCAACAAAGGTCCATCTAGTCAAGGCTATGGTTTTTCCAGTGGTCATGTATGGATGTGAGAGTTGGACTATGAAGAAGGCTGAGTGCTGAGAACTGATGCTTTTGAAGTGTGGTGTTGGAGGAGACCCTTGAGAGTCCCTTGGACTGCAAGGAGATCCAACCAGTCCATCTAAAGGAAGTCAGTCCTGAATATTCATTGGAAGGACTGATACTGAAGCTGAAACTCCAGTTCTTTGGCCACTTGATGTGAAGAACTGACTCATTTGAAAAGACTCTGATGCTGGGAAAGAGTGAAGGCGGGAGAAGAAGGGGACAACAGAGGATGAGATGGTTGAATGGCATCACCAACTCAATGGACATGAGTTTGAGTAAACTCTGNCTGAAGCTGAAACTCCAGTTCTTTGGCCACTTGATGTGAAGAACTGACTCATTTGAAAAGACTCTGATGCTGGGAAAGAGTGAAGGCGGGAGAAGAAGGGGACAACAGAGGATGAGATGGTTGAATGGCATCACCAACTCAATGGACATGAGTTTGAGTAAACTCTGGGAGTTGATGATGGACATGGAGGCCTGGTGTGCTGCAGTCCATGGGGTAGCAAAGAGTCGGATACAACTGAGCCACTGAACTGAACTGAACTGAACTGATGTGAGGCAGGAACTCTTCAATCATCAGGGAGAAGGTCTAGGTTTTTAGTTCATACCTGATTTGGGGGATGCTGTTTATGGCTGTGTTGTTTCTCAGCCTCTTCTACCTGTTTCAGTGCAGTTTCCCTCTCATTATCTTGATTTAAGGTGGCCACTTTAGGTTTTGTTCAGAGGAAATTGTTCCATAATCATCTACAGATTCTGTGGGAATATCTGAGTTCAGGATCTTTTTTCGCTGATGTCCTGAACCAGGAACCCCCTATAACATCCTTGGGACTTATGTTAAATTGAGACCTAGAAATGATTTTCAGTAAAAATTTGAAATGTGCCGTATATTACTGTCTTGCCCTCTTTTACTCCATCAATAATCCTAGCAATCTGCTATCTTCTTTGTCATGTTCTTATTTCTTTGCAGCATCCGTCTTTAGGAAAGAATATTGTTAAATTCACATACACTAATAGATATTTGAATGATAAAAGTTTGCCCTACTCAGGATATCTGAACTTAACCCAGAGGTAATGTTTTCATGATTCTTAAGTATTTTTATCATTTTCACCAAACTAGCTCAGTAGCTTCTTGCATAAACATTGCCTTCACCCAATCTTTACCACTTGTAACTCAACTTGCCTACTACTGGCAGGGTTATTATTTTTTTCTCCTTTGCTTAAGGTCCTTCATTACCATTCTGTTGTCAACAGGATACAATCCCAATTTATTAGTGAAGCAAAAACATACCTTCAAAACATTTGCTTTTTTTTTTTTTTCCAGTTTTCATTTTTAGACCCTCTACTGCAATCACATTAAACTTCTCCCCTTTCTTATCTTCAGGTCTCTCTGCATTGACTCCTTCTTTCACTTTTACCTGGTATTCTGACATTTCCCTCGACTCCACATCCCCTTTTTCACCAGCAAGTCTCTGACTATCCTCAAAAATCCTCCACTCTTTGAAAGCAAAAATGAAAATGAAGTTGCTCAGTCATGTCTGACTCTTTGCAACCCCTTGGACTATAGCCTACCAGGCGCCTCCATCCATGGAATTCTCCAGGCAAGAGTACTGGAGTGGGTTGCCATTTCCTTCTCCAGGGGATCTTNCTCAAAAATCCTCCACTCTTTGAAAGCAAAAATGAAAATGAAGTTGCTCAGTCATGTCTGACTCTTTGCAACCCCTTGGACTATAGCCTACCAGGCGCCTCCATCCATGGAATTCTCCAGGCAAGAGTACTGGAGTGGGTTGCCATTTCCTTCTCCAGGGGATCTTCCCGATCCAAGGATCAAACCTGGGTCTCCTGCGTTGCAGGCAGACACTTTATCCTCTGAGCCACCAGGGAAGCCCTTCACAATTCACCAAGGGGAATTATTTTCTTCTCTCTGTTGCCAGTAGACTATTATACCTCTCACTTTCATAGCACTTTTTATGTTTCTTGTTTATTATTTGTTGTTCTCCACCAAAAGTATGGTTTGATAAGCATAGTTTCAAATTTTATTGAACTTTCTAGTTCTAGGACACCTTCTGCTCTCAGCAGAAGGTATGGTTTGATAAGCATAGTTTCAAACTTTCTAGTTCTAGGACACCTTCTGCTCTCAGCATTGTGTCTGGCAAACCAAAAGCTCTCTGTTCTTTCTCTCTGAATGATGGAATAAATGAATGGATAGACATAAAGGTCAAAATTTTAGGCATCTGGACTAGATCCAGGAATTTTTCAGGTGCCAAGCAGCCAGCCCCCTGTTACATCCTATTCCTTCGCTTTTCATCTTTATCACAAGGTCAGTCAAAAGTTGAAAGACTCACTGCTTAAATTTTTAAATCCCTGAGATCTACTGTAAATGGATTAAAGCAATTGTATTTCTCAAGACTGCTTTGTCTAGCCTGTAAATAAGAAAGAATTCAAGTCTGCAACACAATGTTTCAAATTCTGTTTATGTAAATGCTTGCTTTGGACCTGCAGACATGTATGTTTGCCTTCAGATTTTTTGTCATTAAACTCAAAGAACACTGGCAAAGATTACTGAATTCATATGCTTGTCTGCAGAGCAGATTTGCAGAAAATAGCACTGGACTGAACATGGCATCAACAAAACCATGATTAACCACAGAGGTACTGAAAAGATGAAAGATGTTTTCAATTTTGCAAACCTTGTAAATGGTTAGGTGAAAAGACAGACTTAGTAGCTTCCTAGAGCACTGGGGAGTGGCTGGGGAAACTCTTTGAAGTTCAGATTAGAGCTGCTTGGAATAATTAACAGTAGTCCCAGCTGTGAGCTGTTCTGAGAAGCTTAAGGAACAACTCACTCAGCTTGTTGCTTGGAACTTTATAAACCAAGTTCAAGAAAGTCGTTCTTCTGTGTATTATGTGCTGTTGTACTCCTAGTAGATTGCAATGCTTTTCCAGAACTTTATATGTATTTCTCCTTTCCTTTCTAAAAGGAATACTGATGTTCTCATTGCCTTGCGAAAGCATTACAAAAGAGAAAGGGCAGCTGGCATGTGTCCAGTGGATTTGTTCTTCTTAACCTGTGAATTGCTGTGGCCACGTCACAGTCTGATGTCTGTACGAGAGTTCCTTTCATTGACTTCCCTCCTCTTTCTTAAGCAGTTGTGTTCTTAAGAAGTTTATCACTCCTTTAATAATCAGCATCTCACAGGTGATTCATTATCATCTTCATATAAAAAGTGTCCCAAAGAATAGACATTATTCATTACGTTTAAAATAATTTAAACAATTCTATGTTGCTTTAAAGGTGTAGGAATAAATCTCTAACTCATAAGATTAAAAGAGCAATTGATTGTGCTGCTCACTTTATAGGGAAATTATTATATTTCATAATACAGATCAGGATAAAACTTAGCACTGTATAGTTGAAAAATATGTATAATTTTAAATTAAATTTTAAAATAATTTTATGTAAATTATAGATTTGATATTATATTTACATAATCTGTCATAATGAAGTAGAAGAAAATACTCTTCATGAAATCATATTTAGAAATCATTAGTTAGCAAAATTATCTTAGTCATATAAAAAGTAATCTACTCTACCCAGTTTTCTACTGTTTTTATGAGTTTCATTTTTTAAAAAATATTCCACATATAAGTGATATCATATAGTGTTGTGTGGCCTACTTCATTTAGCATAATGCCCTCAAGGTTTATCCATGTTGTCACAAATGGTATGTTTTTTTTCTTTCTTGTGGCTGAATAATTTTCCTTTATATGTGTGTGTGTGCACGTGTGTATATGCTCTTTATCCAATCATCTGTTGATAGATACTTAGACTGTTTCCATATCTAGGCTATTGTGAGTATGCTAAAGTGAATATGTGGGTACAGATATCTCTTCAGTATCTTATTTTCACTTTTTAAAAATATCCCCAGAAGTGAGATTACTGCATCATATGGTAGTTCTATTTTTATTTCTTTAGAAAAATCTATATTGTTTTCCATAGTAGCTATGCCAATTTAATTCATACAGAGTTTCCCTTCTTTCCACATCCTTACCAACATCTCTTATCTTTATAGTGATAGTCATTCTGACACGTATGAAGTGATATATTATTTTGGACTTGATTTGCATTTCCCTGATGGTTAGTATTTGAGCATTTTTTCATGTACCTGTTGGCCATTTGGATGTTTTCTTTGCAAAAATGTCTATTCAGTTCCTCTGACCATTTCTTTAATTAAATGGCTTGGGTTTTTTTTGCTATAGTGTTGTATAAGTTCTTCATATTTTGGGGATATTGACTTTTTTGTGTGTATGTAATTGTAAACATTTTTTCTATTCTGTAGGTGCCCTTTTCATTTTGTTGATAGTCAGAAGCTTTTCAGTTTGATGTAGTCCCACCTGTCTATTTTTGCTTTTATTGTCTTTGCTTTTTGTGTCAAACTAAAAAACATGATTCTTAATACTGATGTCAAGGAAAATACTTCCCCCTCAGTTTTACTTTTTTAGGAGTTTTGTGATTTCAGGGCTAATTTTCAAGTCTAATCCATTTTGAGTTGATTTTTCTGATGGTGCAAGATAGGAGTTCAGCTTCATTATTTTGTTTGCAGCTATTTGTTTTCTCAACACATACTGAAGAAACTGTCCTTTCCCCATTTTATATTCTTTCCTCTTTTGTCATAAATTATTCCTAATGTGGCCTTATTTCTGGACTGTCTATTCTGTTTCATTGATCCATGTGCCTGGTTTTATGTTAATAGCATGCTGTTTTGATTACTATAGCTTTGTAATGTAGTTTGTAACCAAAAAGTGTGATGCTGCCAGTGTTGTCCTTCTTGTTCAATATTGCTTTGCTATTCAAAGGTCTTTTATGATTCTCTACAAATTTTAGGATTGGTTTTTCTATTTCTGTGAAAAATGCCTTTGGAATTTTGATAAGATGGAATTGCATTAAATCTACAGATAATTTTAGATAGTATGGACATTTTGACAATAGGAATTTTTCCAAGCCATAAGCATAAAATATCTTTCCATTTATTGTGTATTCTTCAGTTTCTTTCATCAATGTTTTTATAATTCTTTTTTATATCTGTTCAATTAACTTTATTCCTAAGTATTTTATGCTTTTTATTGAAATTGATAGTATAATTGATTTCTTAATTTCTCTGATAGTTCCTCATTTATATAAATGCAGCTGAATTTTGTATATTGATTTTAGATGTGAAAGTAATAGGGGGAGGTTGGTAAAAGTATACAAACTTTCATTTTTCAGATAAATGAGGTCTAAGGATCTCTAGAACATGAGTACAGTTGAAACTACTCTACTAAATAATAGAAATTTGCTAAGAGAGTGTAACTTAAGCATTACTAATAAATGAATAAAGTAATGGATGTGTCAGTTAACTAGGTGGTGAGAATCACTTTATAATATATATGTATATCAAATCATTACAGTGTACACTTTAACTATTGTACAATTTTATTTTTCAATTTTATTTCAATGAATTTGATTAAAAGATAATCACTTTTCACAGTAAAATTTACTACACCCGATTTACTAAATAATTAAACACACTTGAATTTCAATAGGTTCTTGTTGCTAGAAGTTCAGTTCAGTTCAGTCGCTCAGTGTGTTCGACTCTTTGTGACCCCATGAACTGCAGCAATCCCAGGGACAGGGGAGCGTGGTGGGCTGCCGTCTATGGGGTCACACAGAGTCGGACACGAATGAAGCAACTTAGCAGCAGCAGCAGCAGCAGAACTGCACCACGCCAGGCCTCCCTGTCCATCACCAACTCCTGGAGTTCACCCAAACCCATGTCCATGGAGTCAGTGATGCCATCCAACCATCTCATCCTCTGTCGTCCCCTTCTCCTCCTGCCCCAGCATCAGGGTCTTTTCAAATGAGTCAGCTCTTCACATTAAGTGGCCAAAGTATTGGAGTTTCAGCTTCAACATCAATCCTTGCAATGAACACCCAGGACTGATCTCCTTTAGGATGGACTGGTTGGATCTCCTTGCAGGCCAAGGGACTCTCAAGAGTCTTCTCCAACACCAGAGTTCAAAAGCATCAGTTCTTCTGTGCTCAGCTTTCTTCACAGTCCAACTCTCACATCCATACATGACCACTGGAAAATCCATAGCCTTGACTAGATGGACCTTTGTTGGCAAAGTAATGTCTCTGCTTTTCAATATGCTATCTAGATTGGTCATAACTTCCCTTCCAAGGAGTAAGCATCTTTTAATTTCATGGCTGCAATCACTATCTGCAGTGATTTTGGAGCCCAGAAACATAAAGTCAGCCACTGTTTCCCCATCTATTTGCCATGAAGTGGTGGGACCGNACTCTTTGCGACCCCATGAATCACAGCACGCCAGGCCTCCCTGTCCATCACCAACTCCCGGAGTTCACTCAAACTCATGTCCATCGAGTTGGTGATGCCATCCAGCGATCTCATCCTCTGTCGTCCCCTTCTCCTCCTGCCCCCAATCCCTCCCAGCATCAGGGTCTTTTCCAATGAGTCAACTCTTCGCATGAGGTGGCCAAAGTACTGGAGTTTCAGCTTTAGCATCAGTCCTTCCACTGAACACCCAGGACTGATCTCCTTTAGGATGGACTGGTTGGATCTCCTTGCAGGCCAAGGGACTCTCAAGAGTCTTCTCCAACACCAGAGTTCAAAAGCATCAGTTCTTCTGTGCTCAGCTTTCTTCACAGTCCAACTCTCACATCCATACATGACCACTGGAAAATCCATAGCCTTGACTAGATGGACCTTTGTTGGCAAAGTAATGTCTCTGCTTTTCAATATGCTATCTAGATTGGTCATAACTTCCCTTCCAAGGAGTAAGCATCTTTTAATTTCATGGCTGCAATCACTATCTGCAGTGATTTTGGAGCCCAGAAACATAAAGTCAGCCACTGTTTCCCCATCTATTTGCCATGAAGTGGTGGGACCGGATGCCATGATCTTAGTTTTCTGAATGTTGAGCTTTAAGCCAACTTTTTCACTCTCCTCTTTCACTTTCCGGGGAAGGCAATGGCACCCCAAGAGGCTTTTTAGTTCTTCACTTTCTGCCATAAGGGTAATGTCAACTGCATATCTATGGATGGAGGAGCCTGGTGGGCTGCAGTTCATGGGGTTGTGAAGAGTCGGGCAGGACTGAGCAACTTCACTTTCACTTTTCACTTTCATGCATTGGAGAAAGAAATGGCAACCCACTCCAGCATTCTTGCTTGGAGAATCCCAGGGATGGCGAAGCCTGGTGGGCTGCCGTCTATGGGGTTGCACAGAGTCGGACACGACTGAAGCGACTTAGCAGCAGCAGCAGCAGCAGCAGCAGCAGCATCTGCATATCTGAGGTTATTAATATTTCTCCTGGCAATCTTGATTCCAGCTTGTGCTTCCTCCAGCCCAGCGTTTTTCATGATGTACTCTGCATATAAGTTAAATAAGCAGGGTGACTATATATAGCCTTGACATACTCCTTTTCCTATTTGGGACCAGTCTGTTGTTCCATGTCAAGTTCTAACTGTGCTTCCTGACCTGCATACAGGTTTCTAATTACCTTAAATACCTTAAGGTCATCTCTGGTGGCTCAGTGATAAAGAATCTGCCTTCCAATGAAGGAGATGCAGGTTCAATCCCTGGGTCAGGAAGATCCCCTAGAGAAGGAAATGGCAATCCACTCCATTATTCTTGCCTGGGAAATCTTATAAACAGAGGAGCCTGGTGGGCTACAGTCCATGGGGTCACAAAAGAGTTGGGCATGACTTAGCAACTATACAACTATAACAACAACAACCTCATATCAACACATGAAAATGGTGTATATTAAAAAACAAAAGCAAAAGAACAGATGATGATGAATGACTGGCACAGAGGGACTTCTAAAAAGACCTCCCTGGTATTATGGTGGCCTAAAGTTTTAAGAATGAAATGGTATTTTAAAGGAAAGATAAGAGATTAAGATGGAAGAGAGGATGGAGCAGGGGCTTTCCATATTTAGGAAGAATGCCATGAACAAATGACAAGCCAGTATTGACTATATTGTCGCTTGACAACCATTTTGGCTGATTAACATGATGAAAAATAATAGGCAATATGTACAGATTGCTGTATGTCAAATATTTTTTACAGTTATGTAGGAGGTATTAACTTATTTCATCCCCATGAAAACTCTATGATGTTGGTATAATAGATACTAGTAGTATCCCCTTTTTGCAGACAAGAAAACTGAAGCACGGAAAGATCAAGCAATTTGCCATTGTGACAGAGTAGGGGTTCTTGGGTCTGTACCCTTAGCCATAACTAGAGACTGCTCTTATTAAGAGCTGTATAGGTGAGTCAAGTTAGATAATGTATGGGAAGTTATTGAATTCAGATTTTGATGAAGTTGATGGAAGGAATTGTATGTTTGGCTAAAAACTTAGATTTTATAGCGTAAGCAATGAGGAGTCAGTAATCATTTTTTGAGCAGGAGGATAACATGGGTAATGTAATGATTAAAAGATTAGTCAAAAATTGGTTTCACCAAGATGTGTAAATAGATTGAAAGTTAAGGTACTTAATCAGAAAGATTACAAAAAGGATCTAGAAAGCTTTCTGATTAAGTACCTTAATTTTTCAGTCTGTTTACACATCTGTCCATATAGTCAAAGATATGGTTTTCTAACAGTCATACGGATATGAGAGTTGGACCATAAAGAAGGCTGATGGCCCAAGAATTGATGCTTTGAATTGTAGTGCTGAAGAAGACTCTTGAGAGTCCCTTGGACAGCAAGGAGATCAAACCAGTCAATCCTAAAGGAAATCAACACTGAATATTAATTGTAAAGACTGATGCTGAAGCTGAAGCTCGAATAGTTGGGGGACCACCTGATGTGAAGAGTCGAATCGCTGGAAAAGATCCTGATACTGGGAAAAACTGAAGGGAAGAGGAGAAGAGGGCGACAGAGGATAAGATGACTGGATGGCAAAACTGACTCAATGGACTTGTGTTTGAGCAAACTCCAAGAGACAGTGAAGGACAGGAAAACCTGATGTGCTGCAGTTCAGGGGGTACAAGAGATTTGGACATAACTTGGCAACTGAACAACAACAAATCAGACTGGTGGGTAAGTACCTCAGATGCCCATATGTGAGGAATGAGGGCCTATGGCAAATACAGTAGAAAATTGCCAGAAGGTAATGAAAATCTTGTTACTTTATTCATCATGCTTAGTGTTTTCCCTTGTCTTCACTATCCTACAACATGTTCAACACCATCTTTAATCTAGAATGGTACTTGGTGCTTATTTTTAAGTAAATTTGCTATAGAAGAGTCACAAATGATAAGTATCTAGTGCAATAAAAGGTCAGAAAGTGAAGCCAATCATGCAGCCAGCTTCCCAGTCAAGACAGATCTTTCCAAGCACTTCAAGAATCTGCTATATGCCTCTGTTCCACCATTATGGTTGTTCCATCGCTAAGTGGTGTCTGATTCTTTGGGACCCCCCTGGATTGCAGCATGCCGGGCTTCCCCGTCCTCCACTGTCTCCTGGAGCCTGTTCAAATTCATGTCCGTTGAGGCAGTGATACTATATATTCATCTCATCCTCTGCTGCCCTCTTCTTTTGCTTTCAATCTTTCCCAGCATCAGGGTTCCGCCCCTGCCTTCCTCCAAGTTTGCCCATTTTTGAACTGTGCTTAAATAGAATCGCATGATAGGTATTCTTTATGACCTCTTTATTTAACATTATGTTGGTGAAATTCACTGGTATTATTTCATCTAACTGTCATTTGTTCATTCTCGTTGCTCTTTAGCATTTCAGTATACCACAATTTAGTTATCAGATGTGTCATTAATGAAATTACTGATTCTGGGTTATTATAATAACTTACTCTGAATATTCTTTTGTGCATCTTTTGGTGAATATAGACCTATATTTCTGGCATGCACACCTGCAAATGTGGTTTGTATAGATAAATCAAAGTAGATAATGTATGAGAAGTCATTCGACATACAAATAAATATGTCATTTGTATGCCACAGAATCAGAGAATGGACACACACACACGCACACCAGGAGTATATTTGTATTTCACAGAGTCAGAAAATAGATGCATAGTTACTACTGCTGAATATATTTGTTAAAATGATTATAGCAATTTATATGCTTATCAGCAGGGTCAAAGCCAATTACTTCACGTTCTTGTTAGGACTTAGTATTATGTGTTTTTTAAATTTAATCCATCTAGTGAAGTGGTATATACACAGCCCCTTGATGTCTTAAGGGGCTTCCCTGGTAGCTCAGATGGTAAATTGTCTGCCCGCAATGCGGGAGACCTGGGTTCAATCCCTGGGTCAGGAAGATCCCCTGGAGAAGGAAATGGCAACCCACTCCAGTACTCTTGCCTGGAAAATTTCATGGATCGAGGAGCCTCGTAAGCTACAGTTCATGGGATCACAAAGAGTTGGACATGACTGAGCAACTTCACTGGTTGATGTCTTGAAGGTTTTGGGCCATTTCAGTATCCCTTTTGGTGAAGCACCTGTTCATATTATGGTGAACTCAGAAATCCTACCTTTTCCTGCACCTTCCACACCTCACACACTGCCTAGCATGCAGTGGGCACTCAGTTTTTTAATGAATAAATTAATACATACAAGATTATAAGGATAAAGCCAATCTAGCATTGCTGTCAAATCCCTATGCTTAACATACGTGTAGTGTCCAGTAAAAGTGTACTAAATGGATGAAAAAAGCTTTCCTGTTTTTTTTTTAACTTATCTATCATGAAGCAATTATAATCTTCCTATTTTACCCAGTTTTCTCTAGAGGAAGAAGTGATATTGTATTTCTTTTGACATTATCTCATTTGATCATCCTGGCATGTTCAGTTTTTAATGTTACTCTTTTTGTAGAACCAATCTTACCTTCTTTATTACAGTGTCACAAATATTAATATGATCCCTAAATAAATACTTTTGGCCTAGATACACTGTGTTATAAAACCTTTCACCTTGCTGAATGTGTGGGTGTTATTTTTTCAGAGGCCTAATTCTTTCCAAGAGATAAGAATGATCAAAGAAAAGAGTCTTTGTTTTTCTGCTTACCCAAGCTTTGGCCTAGAGGAGATTTCTTTTTGTAATCCAGAACTTTACAAAGCATATCTCCTCCTAGAGTGGTTTCATTTTTTTTGAGGGGGGTGGGGCTTCCAAATTAGAACTGTGGGACTGTCAGAGCCTACTGACTCAGAATTAAGTCATTGAAACATACTATGTTAGCTCTAAGATAAGAAGTTCCCAGGCATACATATGGTAATATAGAATCTTAAAGCTGAAAGAAATGATTCAGTTCAGTTCAGTTCAGTCGCTCAGTCGTGTCCGACTCTTTGCGACCCCATGGGATTATTATGTTAAGTGAACAATTGAAAAATAACTTTTATTTAGAAATTAAAAATGCTGAATACTCTAGCAATATTTTACATATCTAAATATTTTATAAGGTAGAAACAGAGCTATCAAATAAATTATTTGACTATAATTCATACATATATTTCCAATACTATAATTTATACATGTATTTCTGACAATTTATACATATAGTTCCTATATATGCATATAATTTATGCATGTATTTGACTACAATTTATACATAAATATTTCTCTCATGAGAGAAAACAAAAATATATATGAACACATAATATACATTTTGTAACAGATGGCTCTTTATACCCATCATAGTAATTAGGACAATGATGATTATAAAGGTTAATAATACCCCTAACATTGAGTCCTTATTGTATGCTAAATGCTATGCTAGGAGTTATATGTAATAAATAAATATGTCAGCACAATTAAAGAATGCCAGTGAATAACAACAATTTAAACTTTATGAGGTTAAGTTTTATCATAATCAATTTTATTATGTTCAAGGAAAAAATATGAATTGGTTTATTTGGAGGGCTATTAACCATAAACTAACATGTATTGGAGACCTGGGCAATTGATAGTTCTGATAATCCTTTAAAGCAGGAAACAATGTTCATGTTAATGATGGTATTAACCAGGTATACTGCTTAACAAAAAATCTGGGAAATACAATTATCGTTTTTTCTTTGTAGTATATAAAGTATATAATATGTTTTGTTATTAAAAGATCACAAAACACTTAGTGGAGCAGGTTATAGATAGTTTCATTCTTAGCTCGGAATTTCCTGTCTTTTGTTTGTTTTAAACTTTGCATGCATTGAATTGATGTGCAGACTTTCCTCTCTTCTCAAGATCCAACTGTTAAATTCCAAATTTGTAATGTGCTAGAGGCATCTGACTTGCTAAAATAGAGGTCTTTAATTATAAGCTTTACGATAAAGACTTGACTATGTGGCTCAAGAAAATCCCAGGAATAACATGAAGAGAGATTCCTGCTTTGAAAATGTGATTCCCAAATTTTAATGCTGCTACTTTCCTACAAAATGACTTTTTTTAACTGAAGAAATATGTGGTCCAATCTATATGCCATTACTCATTCCAAGAGATTTTCACTGAAAATGTCAAAAATATTTGTTTTGCGTATTTTTAGGGATTGGCTTTTATCTTTGTCATTGTCATTTATTTGACCAGTAAGTGATGAAATTTGACCTTTAAGAGGGGCCATAGCCTAAGGTGTTTGTTTTTCATCTTTTACCATATTTGGATTAATTCTTGACATGGAGGTGGCTTTGTAATATAAAAAACTAAGAAAAATGTATGATTTTTGTTTTTTAATAAAAGTTTGAGCCTTGGATCTGTAGGAAACATGCTCTGTAGTTCTTTTCCCTCCTTAAAAAGAATTTGATAGTAAGATGCTTACCGTTATTCTCTGGAAAAGAGGCTATGTTAAGAAAAGGAAGTGGAAATTGTTCATTTTTCCCAAATATTTTTTCTTATTATGTTTTTTATGTTGTTACAAAAACAAAGATTTTATAGAAGGTTTTCATGTCCAGATTTTCTGGAAGATTTCATGAAGATAATCCTTCACTTTCATTTTTCATGCTCTAAATGTTTAAAAGTGTGCAGGTTAAATTGTAGGAGGTTGAGAGGGTGCCTAAACCCTGTGAATTTCCCTAAGTTTACTAGTGCTTGCATGCACCTGTGTGTGTGTGTGTGTGTGCACGCACATGCGCATGTGTTTCCTCTCTCTTTGCCAAGTCAGAAAGTAATGTGTCAGCACTTTGATTCATTATAAAAATAATCTTTTATCTTTATTTTGGAAAGAGTTCCAGGGACACAAATGAGTGTCTAAGTTAATGAACTATAAGAAAGAAGTGGTTTGTTTTGAGTGGAAATGAGTTTTAAAAATCAGCAGTTACTTTGTTAGGGTTCTAAAAGGTCGTTTGGATACAGATAAAATTGGATATCACTTTACCAGCAAGTACAATGTTAGTAGTACATTTTCTGTTGAAAGTGTTCAGAAACAATGTAAATATTGTCTCACATTAGTATCAGTATTGTTTTGGAGGACAAGTATTAAAATATCCTTAAAATCTTCCAACATTCTTAAAAATGCACTAGAAGCATCATACTTTTCTGTATTTGTTGCTCATTTCCAGTGATTGGTGGCTGTATTTAAAATATCATTATGAAATATATGTAAGAAATATTTTATTTGTATGCAGTTGTTGAAAAATGAAATCATAGTATTAAAAAATGCCATTTAAAATTACTTTTTCTTTTGAAGGAGTATTCTTGGGAATTCTGAAAGCCAAGTAGAAATGTGAATTTACACAGTGCTCAAAATACAAGGCTTGTTATGCTTTTTGTGTATAGTTCCTGGTATTGATTGGTATAGTGGATTTTGCTTAAGGTTTAAAGTCCTATATTACCTAAATCATTTTAAGATTTTGAATCCTTTTTCCAGAAGAAACTAAAGTCCAAAAATTAGTTAACTCATTTTCATTCTGAAACCCTGAAATCTATTTCTACTATTTATAGTTCTTTTCTATAAAGAAACTT
>SJYX01023483.1:33999-70998 GCA_006410675.1 Oreotragus oreotragus | reverse complement strand
GAACACTCAGGACTGATCTCCTTTAGGATGGACTGGTTGGATCTCCTCCAGTCCAAGGGACTCTCAAGAGTCTTCTCCAACACCACAGTTCAAAAGCATCAATTCTTCGGTACTCAGCTTTCTTCACAGTCCAACTCTCACATCCATACATGACCACTGGAAATACCATAGCCTTGACTAGACGGACCTTTGTTGGCAAGGTAATATCTCTGCTTTTCAATATGCTATCGAGGTTGGTCATAACCTTCCTTCCAAGGAGTAAGCGTCTTTTAATTTCATGGCTGAAGTCACCATTTGCAGTGATTTTGGAGGCCCCCCAAAAATATATATATAATAATATATAAGCTGATGTATATAAGCTAAATATAATATATTTATATTATATAAATATATATAATAATATACTAGGATTATATATAATCCTTAGTACAGAGTTTAATCTGAGTTGTTTGTTGTGTAATCATCAGTTTCCAACTTAAAGAAAAAAAACTCTTATGTAACTAAGAAATGTAAAGGAAAAAAAAAAAAGACATTTGTCCTTTCTGCCTCCTTGAGAATTCCAGACCCCTATCTCCTCTTTGAGAGCCCCAGACTCCTCTCTCCTCCTCAGGGACCCCGGACTTTTTATCAGCCAGCCTAGGAATTGAGTCAAGGAAATCTTTTTTGAGGAGTGGTGTTTATAGCTTGAAACACGAATAAGTGTTAAGCAAAGATTTGGAGACAGAGCTTTTTAAACAGATAGATGGCACAAAAATTGTGAGATGGGAAAAAAACTCAGTGTACTGTAGTAATTAAAAAAAAGCTTGGGAGAATAATGGCTTTTAGTGAGGGTTGGAGCATTCTGAGGGTGCTACTTCATGTAGCCTCTCACATGCAGAGTGACCATACATCTAGGCTGCCCTGGAGAACCCACTTGATCTGGCCGAAGGATTAATGATGCCCCTACTATCCAAAGTGCCCAAATTTAACACTAAATTATATGGTCACTCTATTTATAAATGTTTCCTTTAATCCTAAGAAAAATAGGAATCCATTAAGTATTTAAGTAGTAAAGTGAAAAGGACAAGTTAGCATTTAAAAAATTATTCTGGCTGCAAAGTTGTAGATTTTGTTGTTCAGTTGCTAAGTTGTGTCTGACTCTTTGTGACCCCATGGACTGCAGCACACCAGGTTTCCCGTCTTTCACTAACTCCTGGAGTTTGCTCAAACTCATGTCCATTGAGTTGATGATGCCATTCAACCATCTCATCCTCTATCATCCCCTTCTGCTCCTGCCCTCAATCTTTCCCAGCATTAGGGTCTTTTCTAATGAGTCAGCTCTTTGCATCAGGTGGCCAAAGTATTGGCGCTTCAGCTTCAGCATCAGTCCTTCCAATGAATATTCAGGGTTGATTTCTTTTAGGATGGACTTGTTTGATCTTCTTGCAGTGCAAGGGAGTCTCGGAAGTCTTCTCCAGCAATGCAATATGGCTACAGAAAATGAAATTTAACCGTCATTCTTCTTTGCTTGTGGAAATACACAAGTGCATGCATGCTAGAGATTTTTTAGGGAGAAACTTGACTCAGCACCTTGGTGGTGGGGGGCGGATTTTTATTTTTATTTCAAGAAGCAGGGTATTTTTAATGTCGAAACTAAAGCAGAATTAGAAACTAGTGGTGAAAATATAGACTAATTATTAGAATTGTTGTCAATTACTCTTATTAATCAGGTTAATCAATTAAAACAAATTCAGTTATCATAAATAAAAATTTCATCTCTCCTACTAATCAGTTAAGATTCATTTCCATGGGCCAGATTAATTAGGTACAACTAATCATTATTAAGCATCTCATATATGAAATTTTTTATCTGTGCACTGTTGGAGAAATAATGAGAAATTTAAAAGCAGTTCTTGATATTGTTATAGAGATTGTCTGAAGGAGAAATAAGAAATACAAACAACGGTGATGAAAGTTACTATATAACAAGTAACAAGATAGAAAGTGCTGAATTTGGCAGTTTTTACAGGAGAAAAAGTAAAAGATGGGGTTTAAAGGGCTCACAATGATTCCATATGAGCATTATAAAGATGAGAAGGTTTTGGAAGCTTGTGTCAGTGTTTGACTTGAATAGAAGATAGAGATGATTTCTGAAGTGTATTTTAGCTTCGAGTATATTTCCTTTTTTAAAAAAATACTTTTTGCTAGATCTCAAATTTCCATAATCAGAAAATTAAATTTACGTTGTACTTTGCGTTGGATTTTTAAATAGTAGGTACTAATTGAGTAATTATTCTAGGCCTGCTGATCTTATCTGCTCATTTATAGTTCATCTCAGAGCACAGAACCAGATATTTATCACTCCTTTTTTAATTTAGGAAATATGGAATCAAGCATGAAATTTGAAAAAAAAATCACTGAGTCAACATAGAAGTTTAAATTAATGTCCTTTTATTATTCTTAAAAAGGATCACCACCCTAAATAATATTCATGGTAAATGCCTTGCATGGAGGAGCCTCATGCATATGGAAATCCATCTATATCTCATAGGAAATCAAATGCTCAATATCCTCTCCTTCTCCAAACAAACAGGCTAATTCCAGTTTCTTCCCTTCACCACAAACATTCCTTGAATGTTCTTTATCATTTACCTGGGCAAAATCTGTAGCCTTGAAGCTCATTTAAGGGGCAGATGAGGCAGAGCTGTGCCTTGCTTTTCAGCTTAAGCTCAAGTGCCTCACAAAGTTCAGCTCAGTGACCCAATTCAGAGCAATTCAACTAATCACCTTTCAGAACTAATTTATTCATTTATTTCACCTTTCGCCACGCTGGGTCTCTGCTGCCTCGTGGGCTTTTCATTAGGGTGGCTTCTCCTGCTGCAGAGCAAGGGCTCTAGGGCGCGAGGGCGTCAGAAGGTGCAGCACGTGGGCTCAGCAGCTGTGGTTCCCAGGCACGGTCTCAGTCATTTTGACGCACGGGCTTAGTTGCTCTGTGGCACGTGGGATCTTCTCAGACCAAGGATCAAACGTGCGTCCACCACACGAGCAGGCAGGTTTTTTTTTTTTTTCCCTTTTTACCCCTGAGCCATCAGGGAAGCCCTCAACTAATCATGACTTGTCTTTATTTCAAGTTTATGCAGAGACGGACAAGCTGCTCTGGCTGGGCTGGCGTCCTCGCGCCTAGAAGGGCCCCGCACTTGTTTCAGTGCTCTGCTGACACCATCTGGAGATTCTCAGCACTTTTGAGCTGAGAACCCTGTATTGTCAGATTGTTCTGGGCTCCCCTTACTGTGGTGGCAGTTTCAAAACTGGATGAAAGTACCAAAGAACTATCATTTTTTAGCACGAAGAGGAAAATAACAGATTTTTGGAGACCCAGTCAGATGACATGCCAAATTTTCCCTGGCACATTCCAATTAAGAGAAAATATTTGTATGTGCAATAGTCAAAGACGATACAGGCAGATTTGATCAATTCAGCAAGTATTTCTGATAGCCTGAAGGAAAATGATTCTCTGTGTAAAACTAAAAGACCATTTTCCCAGCCCTATACCAGGTCCCTTCTTCTTTCATTGTTTTATCTGTTTGCTTCTCTTTTTAGTTGGAGGATAATTGCTTTACAATGTTGTGTTGGTTTCAAACAGGATCCTGTCATCATTATATACACATATATATATGTATGTATATATCCTTTTCCTCTTGAGCCTCACTCCCCATTCCCATCCCTACTTTCTAAATTCATCCTTCTGTCTCCTTCCCCCATTGTGTCCACAAGTTCATTCTCTACATCTGTGTCTCCATTCCTTCCCTGCAAATAAGTTCATTAGTACTGTTTTTCTAGATTCCATATATATGCATTAATATTTATTTGTTTTTCTCTTTCTGACTCACTTCGCTCTGTATAACAGACTCTAGGTTTATCCATCTCATTACAACTGACTCAAATTCATTTATTTTTATTGCTGAGTAATATTCCATGGTATATATATACACACCACATCTTCTTTATGCATTCCTTTGTTGCTGGACATTTAGATTGCTTTCATGTCCTAGCAATTGTATATAGTGCTTCAATGAATATAGGGACACATGTGCCTTTTCGAATTGTGATTTTCTGCAGATATATGTTCAGTAGTGTGATTGCTTCTCTTTAACCATCTACACATTGGGTTTTCACTGGTAGTTCAGCTGGTAAAGAATCCTCGTGCAATGCAGGAGACTCTGGTTTGATTTCTGGGTCGGGACGATCCACTGGAAAAGGGAAAGGCTACCCACTCTGGAGAACTGCAACGAGCCAGACATGACTGAGTGACTTGCACTTTCACTTTCAAGGATCCACACAAACCACAGCCATCCTAGGTATTCTTAGCATGGGCTGCCAAGAAGATAATGCCTGTTTTCCAGTTTTCAGAGTTCATTTCTGTGCCCTCAAGATCCTTCTAAATACCATCAACTTCCTTGAAGAAAGGATGATGGAGGCCACCTCATTATTCCTACAAACTTCCCACAGTGCACTGCCTTTCCAGCCCAGATGGAAAAGGACTTGGGCAAGTCAGCTCTCAAAGGGCTGACACTCTGTGAGAAAGAATTTATTCCCCACCTTGAAAGTTTTGATAGAGGCAAGCTTAAAGGCACTTACCTTATCTTCCCAGAATTTAGTCTGCTTCTCTAGCATATGGAACCTACTGAAAGGGTTAAGTCAGTTTTAGAAGAGTAATCATTCTTTTGTCTGAATTGTAGGAATAATTAAAGCCAAAGCCCAATTTCCTTTTGTGCTATATGAATCTGTACTGTTTTGCTCTCTCACTATTTCATTTCATTTCCCCTTCAGTTGGTAGCTTTCTGTTTCATCAGAGGAGGGTAGGATCCAGTAGATGGGACACAGAACAGCGATATATTCTAAGAGAATTAAAACATGTCAAAAGCATAAGAATGGATCAGAGCAGACCTGATCACTGATTTTTAAATCCTTAAAGGTGGTTGTTCAGTCGCTCAGTCGTTTCTGACTCTTTGTGATCCCATGAACTGCAGCACGTCTGGCTTCCTTGTCCATCCCCAACTCTCAGAGCTTACTCAAACTCATGTCCATCGAGTTGGTGATGCCATCCAACCATCTCATCCTCTGTCTTCCCGTTTTCCTCCCGCCTTCAATCTTTCCCAGAATCAGGGTATTTTCTAATGAGTCAACTCTTCGCATCAAGTGGCTAAAGGATTGGAGCTTCAGCTTCAGCATCAGTCCTTCCAATGAATATTTAGGACTTCCTTTAGGATTGTCTGGTTTGATATCTGCAATACAAGGGTCTCTCAAAGGTCTTCTCCAACACCACAGTTCAAAAGCATCAATTCTTTGGTGCTCAGCCTTCTTTATGGNGCTAAAGGATTGGAGCTTCAGCTTCAGCATCAGTCCTTCCAATGAATATTTAGGACTTCCTTTAGGATTGTCTGGTTTGATATCTGCAATACAAGGGTCTCTCAAAGGTCTTCTCCAACACCACAGTTCAAAAGCATCAATTCTTTGGTGCTCAGCCTTCTTTATGGTCCAACTCTCATATCCATACATGACTTCTGGAAAACTAGAGCTTTGACTAGATGGACTTTTGGTGGCAAAGTATTGTCTCTGCCTTTTAATACGCTATCTCGGTTTGTCACAGCTTTTCTTCCAAGGAGCAAGTGTCTTTTAATTTCATGGCTGCAGTCACCATTTGCAGTGATTTTGGAGCCCAAGAAAATAAAGTTTGTCATTGTTTCTATTGTTTCACCCTCTAGTTGCCATGAAGTGATGGGACCAGATGCCATGATCTTTGTTTGTTGAATGTTGAGTTTTAAGCCAGCTTTTTCACTTTCCTCTTTCACTTTCATCAAGAGGCTCTTTAGTTCCTCTTAGTTTTCTCCCATAAGGGTGGTGTCATCTGCGTATCTGAGGTTATTGATATTTCTCCCTGCAGTCTTGATTCCAGCTTGTGCATATCCAGCCCCACATTTTGCTTGATGTACTCCACGTATAAGTTATCTTTCAGTCGTGTCTGACACTTTGGGACTTCATGGACTAGAGTCCGCTAGGCTTCTCTGTCCATGGAATTCTCCAGGCAAAAATACTGGAGTGGGTAGCCATTCCCTTCTCCAGGCAATCTTCCCAACCCAGTGATTGAACCCAGGTCTCCCACATTGCAGGCAGATTCTTTACCATCTGAGCCACCAGGGAAGCCCATAATGTTAAATGTAGCAGAGTTCAATCCACAGCATAAATTTGCTGTAATCACATGTGTGACATTAACTTCCGATGTTTGTCTTGCATCAGGCACATTTATTTCAACATACTTTTAAAGGGCAAGATAACTGCTTACAATATAAAACTCTGATAGTTACTGTGGAAGAACTGACACACCCTCTATATGGAGAGTTGACTCCCACTAATAAGGAGTCAAAGTGGGAAGTCGTTCCTCCTCAGGGACTCACTCACTCTCAGATGAGTTGGTTGTATCTGCCAAAGCAAAACAATATAAAATAAATTTATTTTTATCGTTAACTACAGCTCATTTTCAGCAAACATCACTTATGAAGGTTGAAATATGCTCAAAAAGCTTCCATCCACTACTCCTTACACAGTTTAATTTCTACTCCTTTATGGCAAATTCAAACATCTGACTAAAGGTGAATAAATCTTAAATTAACTGTAGAAATATTTCTCAAACCTTAAACAGGTATCTAGGAATAATAATACTATTCTGATGGGTGAAAATAAATGCTGCTTCATTCAGTGTACATTACAGAGGCTTCTTTGTGTACAGAGATCAGCCCATGTCTTGCAAGAGTCAAGGTCATCAGAGAGTTATAGCACTGGGTCCTCAGTGCTGTGATAGGAGCTGAGAGAGGGTGAAAGTATGCTCTAGTTCCACTGGAGAGGATGGAATGAAGCTGAGCAAGAACTGAAGAATGTTCCTGGAGAATGTGACCTCTGACCTGCATTTTGATAATTGACTGGGGTTCCCTGGTGGCTCAGAGGGTAAAGCATCTGCCTCCAATGCAGGAGACCCAGGTTCGATCCCTGGGTCGGGAAGATCCCCTGGAGAAGGNCTGAGCAAGAACTGAAGAATGTTCCTGGAGAATGTGACCTCTGACCTGCATTTTGATAATTGACTGGGGTTCCCTGGTGGCTCAGAGGGTAAAGCATCTGCCTCCAATGCAGGAGACCCAGGTTCGATCCCTGGGTCGGGAAGATCCCCTGGAGAAGGAAGTGGCAACCCATTCCAGTTCTCTTGCCTGGAAAATCCTATGGACAGAGAAGGCTGGTGGCCTACAGTCCATGGGGTCGCAAAGAGTCGGACACAACTGAGTGATGTCACTTAAAGTAGAGTAGGGGTTGGGCTTTCCTGGTGGCTCAGCTGGTAAAGAATCCTCCTGCAATGTGGGAGATCTGGGTTTGATCCCAGGGTTGGAAAGATCCCCTGGAGAAGGGAAAAGCTACCCACTCCAGTATTCTGGCCTGGAGAATATCATATACTGTATAGTCCATGGGGTCGCAAAGAGTTGGGCATGACTGGGCAATTTTCACTTTTCACTTAGGTTAGAGAGGGGAGTGGCAAGGACGAGAAAGCTGGGTAGTCTCAAACCTCACATTTACTCCAAATAGTATCTTTTGTATAGATATTTTATTTTTAAAGTAGAGATCAAGGACAAGAAGTAATCTAGTGGGATGCACTGGGAGTTGAAATGTGGTACTCTTAACACATTTCCTAATCAATTGTAACCTTGCCTATGTCCTTGGTAATCTGAATTTTAAATGGTGCAGATGCTTAACAGAAGCTGGTTTATGTATTAGATGAGATGTGAAACCTGCTAACTGAACTTGTCTTGAGGACAGACAAGTTTACTGCTAGGTTATGCAGTAATTCTTCAGCAATTTACTAGTCTGGAGGTGACCTTCACATGATATTTAGAAATTAGCTGTAAGCATATGCTATTTTTTTTTAGAAAATGGATTAAAAAAAATCTTTTAATGACTATTTTAAAGCTATCTAATAACTTCCAAAATTTTCATGTTAAGTCAATTCAGTCATGTCCAACTCTTTGTGATGTTGTGCACTGTAGCCCACCAGGCTCCTCTGTTCATGGGAATTCTCCAGGCAAGAATACTGGAGTGGGTTGCCAGGCCCTCCTCCAGGGGATCTTCCTCATCCAGGATCAAACCCAAGACTCCTATGTCTCCTGCATTAGCAGGCAGTTTCTTTACCACTAATGCCACCTGGGCAGCCCTTTTAGGTACTGTAGTCAGCTGCTAACATGATTTACAGCATTGATTGGGGAAATTTTAGAAGCTCTTCTGTGTCAGTTTGACCTCGAGACCTGTCTGGCTGCCCTCAGAGGGAGGATAAACCAGGGTGGTTGCTTTCCAGAAAGACTACAAATGCAAACTGAGATCCTAGAGGACAGGACTAGTTAGGAGGGGTCTGCTGAGTGGAATGAGGAATGATAAAGGAGAGGCTTGAAAGCAAGCTCCAAGAATGCACAGGACTTTTATATATTTTTCCTAGGTGAAATCTGTGTTAGTTTTCCAGGGCTGCTATAACAATGCACCACAGACCGGGTGCTTACAGCAGAAATTAATTTTATCACAATTCTAGAGACCAGAAATCCAAAATCAAGGTATTGACAACATTCTTGCTTTTTGAAGGTCTCTTCTTAGCTTGTAAGTGGCCACCATCTTTCTGTGTCTTCCTGTGGTTTTCTATGTGTATCTTTGTGTCCTTGCTTATTCTTAGGACACAAAGTCCTACTGAACAAAGGCCCAGACTAATGACCTTATTTAACCTCTGTTATCTCTTTAAAGAGGTTATCTCCAAAGACATTGACATTCTGAGGTTCAAGGCTTCACCATATGAATTAGAGGAAGAAGCAGTTCAACCCATGATGGAATCCTCAGTGCTTAGAACATGTATCTGGCATATAGTTGCACTCAGCAAACTTTGTTTTGTTTGAAGGAATAAATAAATAGCTAGAGAGAAGCTGATGTCAGAAGCTGACTTGGATCATGTGTACTAGACTGTGGCAAGGAAATACATAACATGATGGTCATCAGTTTTGTAGTCGCCAAAGGTATGGAATGTAGTCTCCAAAGGATGGCGTGAGGAGGAGGTAATGGAATACACCAGGCAGTTCAGAAGAGAGTAGGGCTTCCCCCGTGGTTCAGTGGTAAAGAATCCACTTGCAATGCAGGAGACTTGTAGGGAAATGGGTTCAGTCCCTGGTTTGGGAAGATCCCCTGGAAGAGGAAATGGGAACCCACTCCAGTATTCTTGCCTGGGAAATCCCACAGACACAGGAGCCTGGTGGGCTGCGGTCCATGGGGTCACAAAGAGCTGGACACAACTGAATGGCTAAACACCACCAACAAAAACAAGGTCAGTCCATACGGTGATATCTCAGTCTTGACTCTGGTTAGGTTTGAGTATTTTGAGCCACTATAATCATGATTTGGAAGGAAAACAAAATCTATAGAGAAAAGCATCTTTTTATCCAGAGGGCCCTTCTTCCTTTATACTCTCCTGAAACCCAATTATGTCTGCAGCATTGTCGTGCATTTCCTTATTGCTCCCATTGTAGGCACACTTGATGCCCACATTTCACTACTTCCCTGGTATATAGGGGGAACTATATGACTGAGTTCTAGCCAAAGGAATGCCGATGGGAGTATTACTTCTTATAGCCCTGGCCATAAAACATCCATGCAATGCTTGCTTTGTTCTCTCACTCTCTCCCTCTCTCCTCCCCACGCCGCCCACTAACTCCTATCTGTCCTCACATGTGTTTAATTCAACCAGTTAGACAGGGTAAAGATAGATAACATATATCTCTTCCTCTCTAGAGGTTCATCCTCTAGTGATAGAATATAATACATTTGTGGTGCTCTGTTTATTTTTCAAATATGATTTTTTTGGTATTCCATATAGCAAATTGTAAGTCAGAGCATGCTTTTGTTATTAAAGCAAATGGTTAAAAATAAAATAATATTGATGCTGAAGGCTATTGAGCAACTAGGTATAGAGGTAGTCAGGACAATGAATCAAAGTAAGGATCATATCTATATTCATTTACTACAGCAGTGCAAGCAAGAGGTGAAAAGAGCTACCCACCTCCACAGTCCATTTGTTCCACGGAATGTCCCTGGGCAAGGGTCAGTGGTAGGTAAACTATTTCCCTGTTGAGGAGCCCAGATAAGACGCCTACCTCTTTCAGGACCTATGGGTCCCCAGGGCAGTGAGAGGGTGAAGGGCTAGCAGGGAAAGGTAACTGAGTCAAGGTGGAGGAAAGTGCCTCAGGCAAGGCACTTCAATAATGAGGCTTCTGAGGAGTTGCCTGGACTCGGACTGCAGACTTTTATGGCAGCCTGGGAGGTGGTGGGAGAGAGACTAACTCCTTCCCTGTAACTACTGCCAGCAAACTACTAAATCTGTTGTGAGGACAGTCTGCCCTCATGAGGCCTGCCAGTCAAAGCTTTGAGGTCACCTGTGGTTGGACCTGCAGGATCTCATGTAGCAAGGGTTTTGGATAAGAGCTGAGGTCCTTGGGCATGCCAAACATTGAGGCAGTCGGTTCCCATGAAAGCACATGAGTTTGGACTATTATTTACCTCTTACTGCTGAGTAAACTGATGTTCTGAAGATTAAGTTACTTGCCCAGTGTTGTGCCTTTGAATCTGTCAGCTAAAGTGTGCCAGGTTATACTCCATCTATTGACATATTCATAACAATATGCCTTGTTACCATCTTCAAAGCTTATTGTATGAAATATGAATGTCAATATTAATGAATCAGTTATTTTCTGAGGTGTGGTCTTGAGTGGAACTCTTCCTAAGTAGGGACAGAATAAAATTATAAGCTCAGATGGTTTTAATAAAGATGTGATCAAGTGATAGTGCTTTTATTGGGATTAAAAAGCAAAAGAGAAAGTCAAGAGAATTTCTATTCCATGAAGTATAGAATTGTAGATATTTTATGGAGATCATTCCACATTTATCAGTGAAGAGAATTTGTTTCTTAGAGCAATATATCTAATAGTAAAGATGAGACAAAATGTCAAAATTCCTGACTTAGTTCAATTCACATTAACAATTTAAGTCCCCTGTCTGTTCTTTCTGGATCAGCACGGATGGTTACATGTTGTGGGATGTCAAGAGACAACTGAGCATGGAGTGGGGCACCTAGAAACTTAACCCTTTACCTCTGAGTCAGGAGTCAGCACAAACCCTTGCCTTTCTTGTTATGGATTTTACTGGATCTGTTGTCTCAGATTGTTCAGCTATTAAGATATTCTAGGATTTGGCTTCTCATCTTTGTGCCATGCCCTCCTCTCTTCTGGGCTGTAGCAGAGCCAGGCACCAATGAGGCAGGTGCTCCTTGTCAACTGCACACACATGCATCCACTCAGCTTCTTTTCCCTCTGCTTTCACCTCTCCAGACATTTCTGCTGGTCCTCAGTTTACCTGGTCCAGATCTCTTTCTCTTAGGACCTGGTTAAATGGTGACTTCAAATGCTGAGCTGATCTTTTGACCTTATGGTTTTTAAGAGGAAAACCTTGAAATTTTCTGAGAAAAATCCTGTGTTTTATGTTTTTACTGTGTTCTGAAATGAAGACCTTTCTGTGGTCCACCCTCTCACCAACCTCATGGCTTTGCTCACATAGTGTGTCCTTGCTAAGCACGTGTCTAGCTACCACTGTAACTGTAGCATTTCTCTACCCCAGGCCCTCCCTGCCCCACGTACTGTTTCCCCTCAGAGTACTAGTACCTTCTAATGGACTTTATGACCCACTTAGCTGTTCATCTTGTGTCCATTCTCTGCTGGATCAAAAGTCCCTTGAAAGCAAGTTTTCTTTTCTTTTGTTTTTTGTTTTTGGTTTTTCTTTTTGGTCACTGCTAAATTCCTTGAAAGCATGTTTTCCTTTTTCTTGTCCACTGCTAATAACTTCAGAGCCGAGACCAGAGACTATTACTCAGTAACTGTTCAATAAAATTTGTTGAAGTAACAATATAATTATGAGGGTATATAGCTTTCATCAGATTCCAAAACGGGCCTTAAAACTAAAGAAACCTTGATTTAAAATGTCATCTCATAAAGTAAAGTATGTGCACGCATGCCAAGTCATGTCTGACTCTGTGTGACCCTGTGGACTGCAGCCCGCCAGGCTCTCCTCTGTCCCTGGGGATTCCCCAGGCAAGAATACTGGGGTGGGTTGCCATGCCCTCTTCCAGGGGATCTTCCTGACCCAGGGATCGAACCCACCTCTCTTATGTCTCCAGCGCTGGCAGGCATGTTCTTTACCACTAGCACCACCTGGAAAGCCCAAAGTAAAGCCTGCTGCTGCTGCTGCTGAGTCGCTCAGTCGTGTCTGACTCTGTGCGACCCCATAGACGGCAGCCCCCCAGGCTCCCCTGTCGAACTTCCTAATTTTAAACAGTGTTTCAATGGATAGAACAGTGCAGGTCCTAAAACTTTTCTTCATAGTTTAAATACTGGCCACGAGATTCCAGCTTGCAACCTATAGCTTTAGGTATTACTCTTGTCACGCATATTGGTATTTTTATAATATTGGGGTTAGAAAAATTTTTAAGTTCCAAAGAACATATCCAAGCGTGAGTGGCTGACAACCATAACATGTGCTATGACTAAAGAGGAAAGACTTTTGCCCACCCCACGCATCCTCTGAGCCCTCTCTCCCGGTGAAATCATCTTCTACCCTTCAATCACACCATTTACCCTCTAGAGGCCTGTTTATGGCATTCTTTCTCATTCTTCTTGTGTCAGTCAAACCAGCTTTCTCTTGACTGTTTTGTATTTGCTGTTTTATATACAAGTAGCTTGCCTGTTTGTATCACACAGGTATAAGATATCTCAAATTGCCTCTTAACTTTTCTGTATCCAGATGTGTAGATTCGAAACCTGTAGACAGTCTACATGTTTAGAGTAGTAGCTATTGTTACAGTAACATCAGATTACTTTTCATAGATGGTTAATAAAATAAGCAAAATGGTAGATTTAAAAGATGTTTGTGAGAAATTTAGAGTATGAGAGCTTTGTGCTGTCAAGTGGTGGTGGACGTAATTTTGATTTAGTAAGAGGTTTGTTCTCCTCATCTTATATCAGAGCGCTAGGGTCCCTAGGGATTTTGAATAATCCCATTGCTTCTCTGTATTTTGTCAGGGCCAATATGGAATTATCAAGCTACAAACTGGTATATTAAAGTCATCAAGATGAACATATGAGATTTATGCTGTGTGGTGTTTAATGAACTATAACTTACTTTTCTTGAATACAATATATGATAATGAAAAACAAAAAGATAAAAGGGAAAAGCAAAGATCAAGTCTTAAATAAGAAATAATTTGCAATTATTTCTTAAGCAAATACATTATATCTTAAGCAAATAAAAATCTATACAACACATACACATATGTATATGTACATCATATCATGTATTCATCACAAGGTGATCTGTGTATTATCATACACTAAAAATATAGTAGCTTTCAGAGAAGGTATTCACTTGTGCTATTTAGATGACTGATATTGACACTATCCATGATATAAATAAAAGCATAGGAAGAATGACAGTCATCTAGATTGAACTACCATGGAGCCAGAAAGATGGAACTCTACATCTACTTATTACCAATAATTATGAACAACACTCTTTACCATCTGCCAGAGTCCAGTGGAGATGCTCTCCAGAGTTTCTCCAATCAGATGAACAGTGGCAGCCATTCATCAGTACCTCACCATTTATGTCATCCCAATTATCTTAAAGCACAGAAGGGAAATTCTTAAGGGTTTCTATAGGCTGAAGGTTAATTTTAATTAAGTACTGGGGCATAAGTCAGACTTACTGACTACAAAATAATTTTTGTACTACTCTGAGAATTTGTGAGTATTCAAGAAAGTTCACAGCAGCATGAGTACTATATGAATAGTCTGTTTAACTTGGATATAATAGGTCAAAAAAAAAGAAAGAAAGAAAAAGAAAAACCTGACCTAGTCTTGGATTTTGAAAAGGCTTTTTACAGGGAAAAAAAAAAAAAAGAATTGTGCAATGAGTTAGAGTGTTAATTGAGAGGGGGAAAAAAAAACCAGGAGAATTTTATGATCATCCTGAAATAAAAGGCTACCTTTGTTCAGGCTCTGTCATACTCAAGGGACTGTAACCCTCTGACTTTTATAAATCAGACAACTGTAATGTTGTTGTTAAGTATAAGCCTGAATTTTCTTAAAGGGAAAACAAAGTTTAGGCTGAATTTTCTGTGCGAATGTCAACAATGTTTCTCAATGCATCATTGAACTATTTCTATAAAAGCAATATATAAAATGAGATGAGGTGACTTTCTTAATGTCTGTGCTTTTGTATGTAGAACAAATGAAATATTTCATGGAGGTAATTTCATAGAATTTAAAAGTTAAACAGAAGGGTTATGCTGGACTATCAGCCTGGATGGGATTTAACACTCTAATTCTCAGTATGGCCTTCTTCTTCTTTCCAATAATAGAATTTGCTACCTTGAATTGAAAATAATCCCTTTCCCTCAATCAACTTCTGTGCCATGCTGGGCTTTATCATTTTCCCCACATTATCTTCTAAAGCTCACCCAGATAAACAAAGAGAGATAATGTATATTATTGGTCTAAACTTGAAGATTATCACCTTGGGGCTGGCACTCAGAAGTTTGTTCAATGAAAGTTTGAAGACTTCACTATTACAGATCAAAGAGTATCAACCAAGACTCTTCAAGTGTTTCCTAATCAAAAATGTCAGCAGCTTCAAGATCAGTAATTCCCGGTGCTTTCTTTCTATTATATGTGCTTTCTTGTTTCAGAGCAGATATTTTCCAATAAGTGTGAGGCATCTGTTAAGATAGTACATTGTGTTTATATTGCTGGAACTAGGCTGCACTCTTTCGGACTGTGACCTTTTGCTTGTCTTATATCCTATCTGCTATATCAGGGCATAGGAATAGATGCAGTGCTTGTATCTATTTTCATCCAGCTTCACATTTTTCTTTGAAAGATTCCCGTGACCACTAGCACCATTGTTGTATGGGAATTTTCATTTGTGACTGTTCTTGTGCTGGGCTTCGGAAGCCTTGGGAACTCTCAGATTTGAGACTTGAAAGACTTCCCCTTTTATTCACTGCCTTTCTTTTCCTCAGTGTCATAGGTGAGGTCAGTGACACTGTTTGCATTTGTCACTAGGAAGATAATTTTTTTTTTTTTAATTCTAGACTGGATGCTCAGGCATAACCCAGCTTTACACTTTGAGAAGTATGATGAAGTTGGTACACTTACACTTAGTGATTTTTCCTGTTTCCATAAGTAGTTCTTGGCCATAACAGTTTGTGACATGATTTCCATTTCTATGTCAGGGGTCTTCTATAACTGAACTACAATTACTTTTCAAAACCATACCTGTGTTTTGTGGAGGCTAAACACTGCAAACCTGATAATATTTTGAACAGGGTGAACATTGCTGCTGGTGATATTGAAATCTCAGCCTGTGTGCACTGGTGATGAATTGAACCCTGGAGACAGAGCTTTGGGTGAAGCAGAAAACAATAGCCTAGTTTTTGACAGGCAAATGAGGACACAGCAAGCTCCTGCCTTCCAAAACTGTGTCCCAATCAGGGAGGATTTGATGAAGAGTTTTACACCAAGAGTTCAAGGATAGGGTTGCTGATAACGTTAGGGCCTACACTCCTCTAATCTGGTCTAAGGTAATCTTCTGGAGAAGCTGCCCTGGTTCCTGACCTCAGATGGTTTCTTGCCTGCTCTTGCCTGGATTAACAGTTGTTCAAATGTGCCCTTTGGAACTCAAGAGAGAGCATGGAGGCTGGATTCTGTTCCCTGCAAACAAGAAAACAGGGGACAAGAAGGCTTCTCTAACTAGGAGCCCCACAGGATCCTGCTCGTTTTCACTGGGGAGAGTATTGTAGTTTAAAGTGAGAACGTCTTTGCTTTAATTTGATCAGGGAAAGTGCAGATGCCCTTTCCGTACTGGCTAAGGCCTGGTGTAACCCAGGTACAAACAGAGAGCTTAATGGGCCTCTCGGGTGGCTCAGATAATAAAGAATCTGCCTGCGGTGCAGGAGACCTGGTTTTGATCCCTGGGTCGGGAAGATCCCCTGGAGAAGGGAATGGCTACGCACTGCAGTATTCTTGCCTGGAGAATTCGACGGACAGAGGAGCCTGGTGGGGTATACAGTCCGTAGCGTCAAAAAGAGTGAGATACGACTGACTAACACTTTCATTTTCGTGCCATGTTGTATTAAACATATATATGTATGATTTTATCAACTGTATTTTTTTACACCTGCCTTTCTTCTCACACCCTCTTCTCGTCACTGGATTGTGTCCAGGCAATAGGGCTATGATGAATATTGCTAAGCCTGAATAAAGCATAATTAGGAAGATGCATCTCCTAAAATAGAAAATCAAGATCATTCAGTGTATTCCAAAGGAATTATTTGTGTTTTCTGGGTTACCACTTTGAAGGATTCGTTTTATTTCTGCTTCCCTCCTTTGCCATGTAGTCAAAAAATTGACCATATCATTACTAATAAGTTACAAATGCAGGCTGTTATGAATAAGGATGGCATATTGTAATAATATGGTGGAAGAAATAATATTCTATTCTGCCATCCCAGGAAATGGTAGAGTACAAATAAATTATGTTTCATTTGTATCAGAGAACATGAAAACCTTTTATCTTATTCGGTTATTTGTAATTTAAACAGCCTTTTCATTATTTTAGACATTTTCAGAAAAGTAGATTTTTATCTTTCAATTCTAACTCTCCTACCTGGTTTTATTCATAACACTCTTATACTGTTATGTAGTTCTTTTATTAATATTTTTGGTAGTTCTTTTATTAATAATGGTAAGCCTTTTATTAATATTTTTATACACAGCTAATCTTTTTTTACTCAGGCAACAGGAAAATCTGTGTTTCAGCTGCATTAAAAGATAATAGTATACTCTGTTTTGTCTTTGAATTGTCTAATTCTTCTAGGGTAAGATTAAAGTAATTTCTGACACCTCCTCTACGGTTTAATGGAGTGCATAGGTGAGAGAGAATGTGTGTGTGTGTGTGTTTTCAAAAAGAAATATTGAAGAGAATAGAATGGAAATTGGTTCATCAGCTCATGTTGCTTCCATTAGCTAAACATTCATCTTAAATGAAAACCACTGACTAGAGCTGAGCAGATACGGATGGTTAGAAACTGATTCCGATGTGATAAGCCCTTGAACAACCGGACTACTCTAGTATCATTACTGGGTTTTGTAAATTAGAAAATTGCTTTTTTTCAAAGTTTTTATTAAGAAAAATATATATGAATGTTGAAATTGCCTTTGTATCAACATCTTTAAAAATTTGTTTGTTGGCGTGTGCATTGCCATATTTCCAAATGACACTTTTGTTGCAGAAAGGATTCTTCTTGCCCTGTTCTGACCTAAATATAATAGCAAAATAAATAAATAAATAAAAGGCAAGAGAGGTAGCTTGCTTCCTATTTAATCTGACTCCCCTGATGTCAGAGTTATGGTGGCATTCAAATAAGTTTCCCTGGAGATGTAATTATTCCAGAGTGATGGTTTTTCCTGATCATGGACTGAAAGATATGGCATCTTTTCTTAGACTGTAGAAAAATTCACTTAGTCATTTTTATTGTTTATTTTTTTTAGTCGATAATGTATGATGGAGAAGCCTGAAGCTATGATTTATATGGACTCGTTTACCTAACTTTGCTGCATAACAATGAAGAGGCTACTTTTAGAAAACCACAGAAGTGTGTTATGCAGTGCCTTCTGTAGCAGCAAACCCACTTAGATTACAAATCTGTTTGAGAACTGCATTTTAAGAAGCATGTGTTCCAATTTAAATTCCTAGATTTTCATAAAGTGCTATCTTTACATTTGCTGAATATCTACTTTCATAATAAAGCAGGTATGAATTGATGCCCATGTAGGCTCCCCTGCCTCTGCTGCATGGGGATGAGAAAGAGGGGTCGAGTGCATAGTTACACTTTGCACTATGATACACTATGACCTGAACATTCAATGTGAAAAAGGTCCCTATACTGTTTTCCCATATACCATGTTTAGATATGTAAGGAGCTGTTCAATAACTGTGTTATCAAGGACTAGACTTTAGTAACACCTTACTAGCAATTTTGTAAGCAATTTACTTAGCTTCTAAATAAAGATACTCCTGTATTTAAGTGTTTGGCACATGAAGAGATGCAGAGCTAAGACATTTACTTCAAGATCTAGCAGACAACCCCTCTTTGACTGAACTCCATGACAGAGCAATCAGTGGTGGCCCTGTGAAGAATATCCACTTTAGTGAATTTGTTTCTCTTTGATTAATAGAATCCTCAAGAAACAAAACATGGAAGACTATAAGAGAGCATTTTAGGCTATATAGCCTCTTAAAGTTCTAGAATTCTAGAGTTGCCTGTAGTTTCATAATATAATTAAATAAATATTTTAAAATATTTGAAACAATGTTATTTATTTTAATATATGAATGAAATGAAATGTGAATGAGCATGAGTAAATATTTCAAAGAAATTATATGAATGGATAATACAATATAAATTATGTTATATATATTAACACAATTTTATGTTCTAGAATTCTAGAGTTGCCTGTAGTTTCATAATATAATTAAATAAATATTTTAAAATATTTGAAACAATGTTATTTATTTTAATATATGAATGAAATGAAATGTGAATGAGCATGAGTAAATATTTCAAAGAAATTATATGAATGGATAATACAATATAAATTATGTTATATATATTAACACAATTTTATTATTTAGGGGGAACCAATAGTATCATGGTCTTTTTCAAAATTATTTTGGCAGAGATTGAGACCTCAGATTTTTCTATCTTCAAATGATATAGAGAGTAACTTCTTTAAATCCATGTAGTTTGGATTCTCAGGTAAATTACAAATATGAACAGCCAGGAATTAAAAAGAAATTCAAAATCTTTGGTCAGAAAATAATCTTAAAAAATTTCAATATACTTTTCATAGCTTCAAAGCAGAGAATCCCAGGTCCTTGCCACTGGATATGGGTTAATATCATTCATGAAGTAGGACTTTCATAGTCACAATGTGAAAAAACTCTTGCAGAAAATATAAAGTTTCCATTTTATCCAATAAATTTAAGCATTTTACAACAAAGGAAGTTCATGAGTGGTGGTTTCTGGACTGCTGGGATGAGAGAGTTGTAGCCACATATAAGTGCATAGGAAGCCTCTGAGGTTCCTCTATATGTGTACCTGTGTCTTAGATAAGATGGAATAATCACACCTCAAAAGCCCTAATGAACAGTATTTTCTTTTCTGGATTCCTCTTTAGTTGTTATATAAATGTGTCCTTTAACAGTTGTGTGGATCAGAGTTGTGTTTTCTAGCTTATTTAATCTCCTGAAATTGGAGATTGCTATTTAACCCTATGACAGATGGAGACAGCCTGTCTCAGCCTTCAAAGATGAAATGTGAATGAGCACAAGTGAGTAAATATGAGACTAATTGAAGTGGACTGACTGAAAGACCAAGGAAGGCTGCATTCCTGGCACGCCTCAGACTCCAGCTTTGAAGCCAATCACGTCTGTGTAAATGACCCCAAGAACCTACAACGGAAGGGGTTAGAAGGTTATTTAAACACACAGACCTTTATAAGTCTATTAGAAACGCCTTTAGGGCTTAGTATCTCTGAATATGTCTAGTCTGTCTTATCAATTATAAAGTAAGAAGACTGATTTTATGAAGATCTGAACAATTTTACATTTGGATAAAAACTTTTAGTGTAGTACAATCAAATGTTAAGTAACCGTTTGACTTGACAACCATGGTAGTACTGCAGACCCTACCACTTTCTCACCTGGAGTATCAACATGCCATTTTGTTCCTTTTGCAACAATATTTGCCTCCTAGGGAAATAAGAAAACAGCCAAATAATGAAGCAAAGCTGCAAACAGTATGATTCAAAGTCCAGTTTCTAAATTGTTTGCATTTCATAAATATGTGTTAAAACAACGAATAAGAGAAACAGTTGTGTTAACCAGGGCCACAAATTTTAAAAGCTAGAAGGACCGAGAAGATTCTACATGGGGAGAAAGTTGATTGGCACACACCGTGAATAGTGAGGACTATAACAAATTGGACATGTATATTACTTTATAAGTATGTGGGCCCAGGAATGCTAGATTTTCTGGTTTTTATCTAAATGTATATGCAAAAAATATCAATTGTTAAATGTAGGTTCAGAATTTGAAAAAAATAAAAACCCTTTATGGAACAAACCACACACACAGACACACAGACACACACATATTTTCAAGAGGCATTCTGCACTGAGGCCACCAGCTTGCAAGTTCTGATCAAATGTATAAGTTCATGCACAGATATAAAGCTCTGTGGATAACAAGCATGTGAGAGATACGTGTTTAACTGAGTGGAACGTAATCTGGCAGAGTTACAGACTTTGATTTTCAAATGTATAACACTCATTTTTTTATTATTGAATTTTCAGAAGTCAAATTAAAGCTATATTAGACATACTCAGCTATGTAAACTAGAACTTAGCTATTTCAGAAAGCAATATTAGTTCTAGAGAAAATAAATGCTAAATTAATCTGAAATATTTTTCACAATTCAGTTAAGCCCCACTTATTGAGTATCCAGTTTAAAAGGAATTGAAGGGGTGATTGAAATGGAGTTCCTAACCAAAGTAGTTGTTAATCCAGTGGATGAGAAAGACTAGCTTTAATAAACCACAGATAAAAGCAAATGTACAGATGTCACAAGAGAGAGAAGAAATGATCTCCTTTGTGCCTTCATAGTACAAAGGAAGGAAAGATCAATTCTTTGCAGAGATCAAAGATCAAGGAAAGCATCCTGAAGGAAGTGGCATTTCAGGTGTGTCTGAGAGTATGAATCATTGCAAGTTTTCAAATTCTTGGGCTGAGCAATAGTAAATGGTCTGTCCTGACTGGAGCATAGAGGAATTAGAGAGGGGGTGAGGGGAAGACTAATTTGCAGCAGGACTGCAGAGGACACGTTTGGGGATTTTACTGTGTAGAAAGAAGAGATCTGAGGACTTTTAATAGGTGCAGTCTCTTTGTTAGAAGTTAGTGTTGGTACATTGTAAAACATGGATTAGAGATGGGAAAAAAAAAAGAGACTGACAACAGAAAGATTAATTAGGTGGCTATTTGAATAGTGTAGACAGCAACAGTGACAACTTGAGCTGTGCAGAGACAGCGGGACCTGTGAGACCATGGATGTGGGTGTCAAACTGAATGACAGTCCAGGGAACTGTTTCTCTTTCTTGACAACACTGTCAGTGAAACAATTTGACCTAGATATTAGTTTTTTTTTTTTTTCACTTTGTCTGCTCAGCATTCTTTCTGAATTTCATTCTAACCAACTGAATGAGGGGGAAATGGTAAGACAATGGGTATTTGGGTTTTCCTACATAGTCAAAAACAAGTTGTATTTCAATATCTGGGCATATATTCTTTTATAAACGAAATCTATTGAGAAGCATGGGCAAAAAGACAGGAAATATTTTGTTCTACCTATGTTATAGGCTGTAAAGTTGGATAACTGGTAATATTTCAAATGCACACACAGATAAAGGTTAAAATTGATGATAACATAGATTATAAAAACAAAGACAAGGATTAGAATTTTAAGAGTTAACTTCGATTACTGGCAAAATGAAACATGAAAATGAAAACACTGTAAGGCAATATCATTTTCTAATCACCATACCTTCTTAGTGATGGCGTCCCTTTGTAAGTACTTCTTAGGAAAAATTGAAATCAAGACCTTTCGCATGAATGGAGTATACAATCCAGATGAAAATATTATTTATAATACTTTAAAAATAAATCTAGTCCCTGTTTTTCCCTTATGAAATGGAAGTATAAAACATCTGGTAAAATTAAGATCACTAAAGATAATCTAGTCATATTCAGAGAGAATACCTATATGGAGCATGCTATAATTTGGCCATGTTAATTGCTATAGGTGTTCAAATAAATGTCTGAACTAAAATGTTTCATAGTTTTATTACTATTATTAGTATGTGCTGCTTTGTTATGTTTGATAAAATAATTTAATTTAATGCAGCAGAGCACAAAACTATCACCTGTTGTTTCCCAATTTTGAAATAGCATAACGGCACAGGGAAATTAGTTAATTTCCTTATCTACTGTACATCAAACTCATACACCAAAAATTAACTGAGCTTCTTTTGGATGAAAGGTGTCATGTCACATGCTATTGGGGTTGCAAAGGTGACAAAAGAAGTATAGAATAAACAATTTTCAAGAATTTAAGAGTTTTGATTTTTTTTTAAGCTTTAGAAAGTCAGGCTACCTCCTCTTATAGCTTTGTATTTTCTGCTGATCCGCAGGGCAGCGAGAGTACTAAAGAGGTGAGATGAGTAAAAATGAAAAATTACATAACTTAGGAATTTGAAGAATATAAGGACATTTTTAAAAGAACAAATCTTAAGAACAAGCAGCAGTCATAAAGCTTATTACTGAGTTTATAATTGAGCTTATAATTGTCTAGAGAAAAAGACATCCAATAGTATTTTACTCCGGGGAAGGCAATGGCACCCCACCCCAGTACTCTTGCCTGGAAAATCCAATGGACGGAGTAGCCTGGTGGGCTACAGTCCATGGGGTCGCTAACAGTTGGACAGACTGAGTGACTTCACTTTCACTTTTCTCTTTCATGCATTGGAGAAGGAAATGGCAACCCACTCCAGTATTCTTGCCTGGAGAATCCCAGGGATGGGGGAGCCTGGTGGGCTGCCGTCTATGGGGTCACACAGAGNCAGTATTCTTGCCTGGAGAATCCCAGGGATGGGGGAGCCTGGTGGGCTGCCGTCCATGGGGTCACACAGAGTCGGACACGACTGAAGTGACGCAGCAGCAGCAGCAGCAGGAAACTCATACAGAATCCAACCTCCTTCTTCAAAACAGCATGCATCTTCAAAAAAAGTATTCCCCAATCCAAATCACTGACAAAGAGATTTCCAAAAACGAGATTTTCATTAGATGGAACAGCTCGTGCTCATCTGCCGCTTTCTTTTGAAAGAATGTATTTTTGTAAGTGCATGATTTGTCCTTATTTTCCTTCTTAATTTAGTGGAAAGCAGTAGCTTTTGAGTGAACCTGTTCCAAGTTGGGTTCTAAGGAAGCAGGGGTGGACTTTGGAGTGCAAATTAGAGATCACTGCATCTGTGAAAGGCACAGGGAGCGAGCAGAATTAGCAGAGGAGGAAGTTGGACACCCAGGCTAGCCTGGGGCTGTGTAGCGAGCACTGCCCCTAGAATATCCCCTTGCTGCTCACGGAGCCTGGGCCATTACACCAGTCCCTGGAGGCCAGTGGCCCTAGGAGGGGTGTGAACTGGGGCCAGGCAGCTCTCTGCCAGGGAAGCCCACTTGGTAGGCCCTACTTGGGCAGCAGATGCTTCCTGGAGGGAGATCTGGACAGTAGTCCCAGGCCATCCCCTACTCTGTGGTTCAGGTGAAGAGCATCTTGAACATGGTAGACATGTGTGCTTTGGTCCCTTCCAGAAATCATCTGCTGTTTCTTCACCCTCCCATCATTTCCTGCCTCCCACCTTCAGATGTTTCTGAAGCTGATCATCCTCCATAAGGCCCAGACTTTTACCTTTAAACATGGACCTTTTGACCATAACTGATGAAGTTAGTGGTCATCTGTGTTGGCAGGGCTCTCTGCCCTATAGCTACTGTTTTTTCATCTGTAATAAACAAGAAAGTTGAAGGTAGACACCCTGAGACTATGTAAATGCTTCATTTTGGGGGTCAAAATCTCCCTCCCTCAATTTGGTGTGCATAATGGTTTTTGCCTAAATTCATATTTACTAAGATGGCTTTTTGGTTTGGGGGGGTTTTTGTTTGTTTGTTTGATGTGGACCATTTTTAAAGTCTTTATTGAATTTATTACAATACTGCTTCTGCTTTATGCTTTTTTCTTTTCTTTTTTCCCTCAAGGCATGTAGGATCTTAGTTCCCTAATCAGGGATAGAACCCACTCTCCCTGAATCGAAAGGCAAAGTCTTAAGAGCAGGACCACCAAGGAAGTCCCTCTAAGATGGATTTTAAATGGCAATTTTCTACTTCTAACAGTGCTACTGTATTTGTCAATTGGTACTCCACTGTATGAAAGAGATTTCCGTTTCTTCCCATATCGTTACAGATTTATTATCTATTGTCAATATGGACTCATGATTCTGTTGTTATTCATTTTTATCAATGCCCAAATCATTCCAGAGTTGGCCTATAAAACCCCCTTCATTTTTTTTTCTTAATGTGGCCTCATCATTTTGGCTTCTCAAGTGATGCTAGTGGTAAAGAACCCACCTGCCAATGCAGAAGGCACAAGAGACTTGGGTTACAAAGAGTCAGACATGACTGAGCATGCATGCATTCTTTTTTATATTATTTTCCATTATGGTTTATTATAAAATGTTGAATATATTTCCCTGTGCTATCCAGAAGGACTTTGTTGTTTATCCACCCTGTATGTAATAGTTTGCATCTGCTAATTCCAAACTCTCCCAATTCTTCCCTCCTCCACTCCCTAGAGTACTCATTCTTCTTTTTTAATGTGGACCATTTTAAAGTCTTGAATTTGTTATGATATTGCTTCTGTTTTATGTTTGGGGTTTTGGCCGGGAGGCATGTTGGATCTTAGCCCCCCAACCAGGGATCACCACTTGCGTTGGAAGGTGGAGTCTCAACCACTGGACCACCAAGGAAGTCCCTAGAGTGCTGCTTTAGATGGAGAGGAATGTCCCACTTCTGACCTCTCCAAAGTTTTAGGAAAATTTGTGGGTTTTAGGGTTTTCAACCCAGGTGTTCTCATCCCATATGTTAGTGTCTGTTGTTTCCCAAACAAGAATCGAATCTTGGCATTGAACATCTACCATGACTGAGAGTTTAACTTCTGGAACCATGCTACCCCAGTGACTGAGTCCTAGGACTCATGGTTAGATTTCCCTGCACCCCCACCACAGATACTCCCCGCCCCCACCTGCCGCTGCACCACAGCATGCCAAGTCTTAGTTTCTCGACCAGGGATCGAATCCACTCCTTCTGCAGTGGAAGCTCAGTCTTAACCAATGGACTGCCAAGGATTCCTGCAGACACTTTTCAGAGCCTCTTTGCAGCCTCCAGAAGTGAAAGTGAAAGTGAATCTGTTAGTCACTCAGTTGTGCCCAGCTCTTTGTGTTCCCATGGACTGTAGCCCTCAGTTTCCTCTGTCTATGGAACTCTCCAGGCAAGAATACTGGAGTGGGTAGCTATTCCCTTCTCCTTTCCCAATCCAGAGATTGAACCTAGGTCACGCGCATTGCTTTACTGTCTGAATCACCAGGGAAGCCCGCTTCCCTGGGAGCTCAGCTGGTAAAGAATCTGCCTACAATGCAGGAGACCCCAGTTTGATTCCTGGGTCAGGAAGATTCCCTGGAGAAGAGATAGGCTACCCACCCCAGTATTCTTGGGCTTCCCTGGTGGCTCAGACCATAAACATCCGCCTGCAATTCAGGAGACCTGGGTTTGATTACTGGTTTGGGATGATCCGCTGGAGGAGTGCATGGCAACCCACTCCATTATTCTTGCCTGGAGAATCCCCATGGACAGTGGAACCTGGTGGCCTACAGTCCATGGGATCACAAAGAGTCAGACACAGCTGAGCTACTAAGCACAGCACAGCACCAGGGAGGCAGTCTCCAGCAAGGTATTCATGCTGGCCTTTCAACCGCCAGTTAGTCACTTTTAATCTTTTGTTATCTTTTTCTAGATTGTCAATGAATTTTGCACTTGGCATCTAACTTCATAATATTTTTGGTACTAATTCCTGTATATTTTTCTTTTTTAAAGTTTCAGATAAGTGTATATTTATAGCTGATTCATTCTGCTGTACAGTAGAAACACACAGCATTGTAAAGCACCTATAAGCAAATAAAATTTGATTTTTTTAATTATATTTTTTATTATAATAAGAATACTTCATATGAGATCTACCTGTTGAACAAACTTTTCAGTGTGCAATTCAGTATTGTGGACTGAATCACATTGTACAGCAGATCTCTAGGACTTACTCATCTCGATCAACTGAAACTTTTCACCCACTGATTAGTAATGTCTCATTTCCTCCTCCCACTGGCTCCTGGTAACCACCATTTCACTCCTTGATTCTATGACTGACTATTTTAAATACTTGATATAAGCAGAAACATGCAGATTTGTCTTTCTGTGTTTTACTTGTTTCCCTTAGCATAATATTCTCAAGATTTCACTATGTCATGCATATTGCCAAATTTCTTTATTAAAAAAAAAAAATCTGCCTGATGTTTCATTGTATGTATGTACCACATTTAATTTATTGATTTATATGCTAATGGACATTTAGGGTGTTCCCACATCTTGGCTGTTGTGAATAGTGCTGCAGGGAATATAGGAGTGCTTATATGTATTTGAGATCCTGATTTCAATTATTTTGGATAAGTACCTGGAAGTGAGATTCCTGGATCATATGGTAGTCCTATTTTTAATTTTCTAAGTAACCACCATACTACCTTCCAGAATAGCTGTATCAATTTATATCTTCACCAACAGTGTATAGTTGTTTATTTTTTTTTCCATAACAGTCTTGATATGTGAAGTGATGTTATGATTTTGGCTTGCATTTCCCAGTGATTAATGATGTTAAACATTTTTCATATGTGTATTGACCATTTGTATGTTTTCTTTGGGGAAATACCCATTCAAGTCTTTAGTTCATTTTAAAATCAGTTTATTAGTTCTTTGGCTATTGAGTTGTAGGGGTTCATTATAGATTTTGGAGATTTACCCCTTATCAAATGTATGGTTTGCAAATATTTTCTCCCATTTCCTAAGATGCCTTTTGACTCTGCTGGTTGTTTTCTTTTATGAACAGAATTTTTTAGTTTAACGTGTCCTACTTGTTTATTTTTGTTGTCTGTGCTTTTGTTGTTGTATCTTTGAAATCACTGTTAAGATCAATATCAAGACTTTTTCTCTGTATTTTTCTGCTAGGGTTTTTACAATTTCACGTCTTTAATTGAAATTGAAATCAGCTCATTAATCCATTTGAGTTGATTTTCGTGTAAGATATAAGGGCCCAGTTTTTTTCTTTTACATATGGCTATCCAATTTTCTTAATATCATTTGTTGAAAGAAATATTATTTCCACACTGTGTACCCTTTGGCACCCTAAGATCAGTTGCATGTATATGCATGGATTTATTTCTGGACTGTCTATTCTATTCCATTTGGTCTATACTGTTTTGATTACTGTAGCTTTGTAAAATGTTTCAAAATCAGGATGTATGATGCCTCTGACTTTGTTCTTTTTGCTCAGGATTGTTTTAGCTCTTGGGGTGTTTTTGTGGTTCCATACAAGGTATAGAATAATTCTTTCTCTTTCTGTTAAAAATGCCTTTGGGATTTTGATAGGGACTACTGAAACTATATATCATTTAGGGTTGGTATGGACATTTTAATAACATTATGTCTTCTAATCCATGAACATAGGCTGTCTTTTCATTTGTGATTTCTTTAATCAGTTAATCAATGTCATAGTTTTTAGTGCCCAAGTCTTTCTTCCTTGGTTAAGTTTACTCCTAAGTGTTTTATTCATTTCAGTGCTATTATTAATGGGATTATTACACTTATTTCCTTTTTAGATAGTTCATTGTTAGTACATAGAAATGCAATTGATTTTTATATGTTGAGCTTATGTCATACAATTTTACTGAATTCATTTATCAGTTCTAACAGTATTTTGCCAGTATCATACAATTTTTCATGGAGTATTTTGGATTTCTATACATAAGATCATATTTGCAAACAGGGACAATTTTACTTCCTTTTAAATTTTGATGTCTTTTATTTATTTTTCTTGTCTAATTATTTTGCCTAGGATTTCCAGTACTATGTTGTATAGAAGTGGTAAAAGTTGACGTTTTTGACTTGCTCCTGATTTTAGAGGAAAAGCTTTGTTTTTCACCATTGAGAGTGATACCAGCTATAAGATCTTCATATTTGGTCTTTAATGTGTTGAAATACTTTCCTCCCTCATACTTTCTTTAAAAAATTTTTAATGTGGACCATTTTAAAAATCTTTATTGAATTCGTTACAATATTACTTCTAGTTTGGGGGGTTTGCTTTATTTTATGTTTTGATTTTTAGGTCATGAGGTGTGTGGGATCTTAGCTCAACCAGGGATTGAATCTGCATCCCCTGTACTGGAAGGTGAAGTCTTAACCACTGGACTGCCAGGGAAGTCTCTCCTCCCCGCTGCTTTTAAAATATTGGCTGATACATTTCACCAGCTAGTACATTCTCTTTAGAGGCATGTGCATTCATCACTGCTGAAATTTTTAACAACTGTCTGTGCTTGGAGAAGGCAATGGCACCCCACTCCAGTACTCTTGCCTGGAAAATCCCATGGATGGAGGAGCCTTTTTTTTTTTTTTTCACTTTGTCTGCTCAGCATTCTTTCTGAATTTCATTCTAACCAACTGAATGAGGGGGAAATGGTAAGACAATGGGTATTTGGGTTTTCCTACATAGTCAAAAACAAGTTGTATTTCAATATCTGGGCATATATTCTTTTATAAACGAAATCTATTGAGAAGCATGGGCAAAAAGACAGGAAATATTTTGTTCTACCTATGTTATAGGCTGTAAAGTTGGATAACTGGTAATATTTCAAATGCACACACAGATAAAGGTTAAAATTGATGATAACATAGATTATAAAAACAAAGACAAGGATTAGAATTTTAAGAGTTAACTTCGATTACTGGCAAAATGAAACATGAAAATGAAAACACTGTAAGGCAATATCATTTTCTAATCACCATACCTTCTTAGTGATGGCGTCCCTTTGTAAGTACTTCTTAGGAAAAATTGAAATCAAGACCTTTCGCATGAATGGAGTATACAATCCAGATGAAAATATTATTTATAATACTTTAAAAATAAATCTAGTCCCTGTTTTTCCCTTATGAAATGGAAGTATAAAACATCTGGTAAAATTAAGATCACTAAAGATAATCTAGTCATATTCAGAGAGAATACCTATATGGAGCATGCTATAATTTGGCCATGTTAATTGCTATAGGTGTTCAAATAAATGTCTGAACTAAAATGTTTCATAGTTTTATTACTATTATTAGTATGTGCTGCTTTGTTATGTTTGATAAAATAATTTAATTTAATGCAGCAGAGCACAAAACTATCACCTGTTGTTTCCCAATTTTGAAATAGCATAACGGCACAGGGAAATTAGTTAATTTCCTTATCTACTGTACATCAAACTCATACACCAAAAATTAACTGAGCTTCTTTTGGATGAAAGGTGTCATGTCACATGCTATTGGGGTTGCAAAGGTGACAAAAGAAGTATAGAATAAACAATTTTCAAGAATTTAAGAGTTTTGATTTTTTTTTAAGCTTTAGAAAGTCAGGCTACCTCCTCTTATAGCTTTGTATTTTCTGCTGATCCGCAGGGCAGCGAGAGTACTAAAGAGGTGAGATGAGTAAAAATGAAAAATTACATAACTTAGGAATTTGAAGAATATAAGGACATTTTTAAAAGAACAAATCTTAAGAACAAGCAGCAGTCATAAAGCTTATTACTGAGTTTATAATTGAGCTTATAATTGTCTAGAGAAAAAGACATCCAATAGTATTTTACTCCGGGGAAGGCAATGGCACCCCACCCCAGTACTCTTGCCTGGAAAATCCAATGGACGGAGTAGCCTGGTGGGCTACAGTCCATGGGGTCGCTAACAGTTGGACAGACTGAGTGACTTCACTTTCACTTTTCTCTTTCATGCATTGGAGAAGGAAATGGCAACCCACTCCAGTATTCTTGCCTGGAGAATCCCAGGGATGGGGGAGCCTGGTGGGCTGCCGTCTATGGGGTCACACAGAGTCGGACACGACTGAAGTGACTTAGAAGCAGCAACAGCAGCAGTATTTTACTCAGTGTCCATTCTGGGGCTAATTCTGCCCTTTTAGAAAATTCTAACGTGTATAGAGGAAACAGCACACATTGCCGCCTTGCACACTGAGCAGGTGGCTGTTCCTCTTCCTGACAGTGTGGCTAGTTGTACTGCATATTCTGCCCTTGCTCACTGCTTTGAAAATTTGTAATTATGGTGATGATAGTTGGATTCAAATTAATTGTAAGCCTCTGATCAGCTCCTTGCAGATGGTTGCCAGAACATTTTTGTGGGTGATCACTCCTAAATACTTGTTTCTTGTTACCCCATCAGCAACATAATCCAGATGGGAGTCTCACATGTGCATCTAAGGACCATGCGAGGCCCCATTTCAGAAGTGAAGGGATAGCATAACTGCAGTTTGTCAGCACCATCCTAAAAAGTGAAAAACTAAATCTGAATGCTAGAGGTGATTTAACTGGAAATAGCTGAAGAGCCAACTAATTCACATGTTGACTGTAGCTGCTTTAGGGTGTCAAGAAGCTGTAGTCATAGTGAAGACAGTGATAGCATCAACACTGGCTGCAGTCAACTAATTGTTTGCTCATCTACCAACTCTTTATAGATTATACAGTCTTAGAATGAGTGAAATTCAATGTCTGTGCCTCCTCTCCCTCCCCAGTTCTTTGACCTCTCTCCTTTATATTATCCAGGTAGATAATATCCAAATAGAGATCTGGAACTCTCACATATTCTGCTTGATTGTTATGACCGGCTTCTAATCACCACACTTCTGAAACCAACTTTGTTTTTCCCCTCATATCAACCAGCTATCCTGCTCTCTGGACACCGAGTGGCCTACATTTGAAATTGGTCCTGACACCAACTTCCTGGAGTTGGTGCAGACCTTCACAGGTAGAAACTCAGTTCCTCAAAATTGCTTCCACTTCAAATGCCAATCAAGTCCAGGTCACGATTACTTCTGACTGATCAGTTATAAAGTCTTGGGAGATTCCCAAGACTGAATCCCCTCCTCGGGTTCAATAAGTTATTAGATGGCTCACAGAACTCAGGAAGACACTTTATTTACTATTATTCATTTATTACAGAAAATACAACTCAGAAACAGCCAAATGGAAGAGATGCATTTGTCAAGGCAGAGGACTGGGGAAAGAAGCAGAGCTTTCCATGCCTTCCCTGGAAGTGCCACCTCTTCCACACTTCGCATGTGTTCACCAACCTGGAAGCTCCTCAGCTCCATCCCTTAGGGTTGTTTAATGGAGGTTTCACTTTGTAGGCAAGATTGACTAAATCATTGGTTATTAACGCCATCTCTTTCTTTGTCCCCTTCCCCAGAGATCCTGGGGGTTTGACTGAAAGTTCCAAATCTCTATTAGTCTGTTTATTTCTTTGGTGACCACCTCCCATCCTGAAGCTATTTATCAGCCAAAACAGAAGTCATCTAATTAGCATGAACTCACATGGTTGAAAGGGATTGCTTATGAGCAACAAAGCAAGGCTTCTATCACCTGTATCACTTGGAAAATTCCAAAAGTTTTAGAAACTTTGTACCAGGAAACAGTACAAAGTCCAAATATATATTTATTATTATGCCAGTTGATTTTGTTGTGCATCTATATTTTGGATTTATTTAAAGAAGTTAAACAATCAACTAAAACATATTAAAATTAAACTGTCTTAAAAATCAATGTTTAGTGGAAACAGCATGGACTTTTCTTAGCAGATTGACTTGAATTCACCCTTTGATTCTACCTCATACTATCTCTGTAGTTATGGGTAAGTTACTTATCTTCTCCGAGTCTCAGTCTCCTCAACTATAAAGTGGGAGAAATAATTACATTGCAGTGTTTTTGTGAGGATGATGTGATTTAATAATAAGGCATTTAGTTCGAAACATATACTAGGAGTTCCAAAAAATGTTTCTACTCTTAAAAACCACTGGTGAGATGACGTTGCTTTTTTCAAATCATATGAAAAAAGTATTTACCAGCATTCACTAACCTTTAACCATGGTTTTATATCTTGTTCAGATTTTACAATTAATATTTTCCATTTTAAACATTTATATGGATATTACTCTAGATATTTTCTTTAGTTGAATAAGTGCAGTTTTGGGTAAAACAAGGAAACATATTGATCTTAAAATGGTTTAAATTTATGGTCACATCTCCTGAGTTATGACAAAATAATGACAAAGCGATTAGTTGAAAAATGGAAAATATCTTTCAACCAAGTTATGTTACAGAATGCGAGATAATTAAAAATATTTTGACTTATTTCACACTTAAAGCTTAATAGATTTATTGAAGTCACTTTATATTTACAACCTTGATCAAGTAAAACTTGGGGGGGGATGATTTTTCTTTCTAAATGTTACAGATTTAGTGCTTTTTAAATTTCTATATTAGATAGCATTGCTTCATATTTTATTAAAAAGAAAATAGAATATAAATAGAATATGTTTTATTTTAATATTTTAGATTATAATATAGGATTTCACATGTAGAGAATATATCCCTATAACTAACAAAAATGAAAGTAACTAATGTTCCCATTTTTGTAACCTTAGCTAAAATATATCTACTAAATCTTTCCCCATTCCACTCTCATATTCTCAGTCTATAATTTCACTCATTAATCTGACCAGAAGAGACCTTTTTAGTTTTTACCTTTTTAATTTCCTGTCTAGTCTTGGGTGGTCTCAGGCAGACCTAAGGCTGAAAGAGACTTACTGGCTACTAACATTTTATATCCAATTTTAACCTCTAACCTGGACTGCATCTACTTTCCCAGAATTTCCAACTGGACAGTAAATACTGGACAGTAAATAGGCGTCAATTTTTTTCATATCTCAAAGCAAACTTCTGATTTCCAACTCTTGATCCCCAGGCCAGCTCTGTAAATAGTAATTTTGTTCTTCTAGTTGCTGAGATCAAACCTCTGGAGTCATTCTTATCTCCTTTACAAATACCTTACTTGAAATTCTGTCTCAGCATCTACGCTAAACCACTGTATTTCTCTGCAGAAGTATAGCAGTAGTCTTCTAACTGGTCTTTCTCCTTCCTTACCTGTCCCAGTAGACTGTGTTCTCCATGCCACAGCCAGAACGGTCCTCCTGATGTCAGAGGACCATGACACTCCTCTGCTCAGTGTTCGTCAATGAGTCCCATCCCAGTGAAGCCCAGAGTTCTTTCCATGGCCAAAGCCCTACATGATCACGTTCCCCATCCCCACTGTTGCCTCTCTAATCGCATCTCCTATCCCTCCCCCCTTGGTTTACTCTGCCTTTAGTAAACCAACACTTTTCTCATTCCTTCAAAGGTCAAGTCAACTGCCATCTCAGACCTTTGCTGGTCCCTCCCCTGGAGAGCTTTTCCCCCAGGTACACCTGTCTCATTATCAGAGGGGTTTTCCTGGGTCATCCCGTATAAAGCAACATCCTTATTTCCATGTTGGGCACTCTCCCATCTTGTGGCAGTGTGTTATTTTATATCATAGCATCTTCACCACCTTAGCTGTTATATATTATCAGTTTAGTATATCTCCTGAAGTTAGAGGAGAACATTTCTTAGCACAAGAATTTGCTTATTTTGTTTACTTCTTCTTCCAGGACCAAAACAGTGTTGCCTCCTATTAAGTGCTTAATAAAAATTTGTTGAATGAATGAATGAATAAATATTATTTTGTCAGCAAACACATATTGACTTTATTCCTGGCACTATTCTAATTGTTTAGTGTTCAAACTGGACTAAAGTGTGGGCTCTACCTTCAATGCAGGAGACTTGGGTTCGATCCCTGGGTCAGGAAGATCCCCTGGAGAAGGAAATGGCAACCCACTCCAGTATTCTTGCCTGGAAAATCCTATGGGCAGAGAAGCCTGGTAGGCTATAGTCCATGGGGTCGCAAAGAGTCGGACTCGACTGAGCAACTTCACTTTCTACCTTCAAGAGGAAGAGAGACATACAAAAAAGTACTTATATATGATGTGATAACTGCCGAAGTAGAGCCTGATGAGTTTTGTGCACACTGAAATATTTATGGATGACGTGGTAGAATATTTAGGATTAGCTTCAAAATGGCATGGAGGGGAGGGTTTGTTTATATATGGAACAATGTGTTCATAATTGTTAAAAGTGAGTAGTGGATACATGTGGATTCATTACATTATTCTCTTTACTTAGAAAATGCATTTTCAATAAAAAAAGATTTTTTAATCCTATGGTAATATGGTGGGTGAAATAATAACATTTCCTCTGGGGACAGGGAGTCTTTAAAGGGAAAATGGCATTTCCTCTGACCTCTAGGAGATGAGGCAAGAAGAATTCATGAAAGTGGTAAGCAGATAGTGGGAAGGGCCATGCGCCCCTTTGCCAACATCTGCTCTGCAAAAGTAAAGAATACAGGGACTTGATATTTTTAGGGGTGGCTCAAATCAAGAAAGGTGGATGATAAAGAGAGTCTGGGGGAAGATAGCCAAGGACCTGTTTGCAATATAAAAGGTTATGGAATTATCCTGTAAAGAGTCAAAAGCCAGCTGCTGCTGCTGCTGCTGCTGCTGCTGCTGCTAAGTTGCTTCAGTCATGTCCGACTCTATGCGACCCCAGAGTCGGCAGCCCACCAGGCTCCTCTCTCCCTGGAATTCTCCAGGCAAGAACACTGGAGTGGGTTGCCATTTCCTTCTCCAATGCATGAAAGTGAAAAGTGAAAGTGAAGTCGCTCATTCGTGTCCGACTCTTAGTGACCTCGTGAACTGCAGCCTACCAGGCTCCTCTGTCCATGGAATTTTCCAGGCAAGAGTGCTGGAGTGGGGTGCCATTGCCTTCTCCAAAGCCAGCTGAGATGATAAGAATTCAAAATTTAGGGAGGTAACTCTAATAGCATGCACGTTGAGCAGCTATTGGCAGTCAGGAGACATTTCATTAGCTGTGAAGGAAGTTCTGTGGCTAAAGGAATGCCTTCGGCAGTTTGTATTGAGTGTCATTTGTCTGCTGCATTGCAATAGCTCTGTCCGTAGAGGAATTTTAAAACCATAGCAGCAGTCTTGTCACACTGTACGTACCAGAGTTTTAAAAGAAGTTTACTATTGATAGTATACATCAAAATCCACTCTAGTTTGAAAAGCTTTTATGACATCATAACTAAGTTTTTGCAAAGAGATTATGTTGTAGGTGTAGATATGTTTGGCTATCATTCTAAGTCTGATCCTCTTGAGCTGCAGTCCCCAATCTTTTTGGCACCAGGGACTGCTTTTGTGGAAGACAAGTTTTCCACAGACCAGAGGTGTGGGGGATGCTTTAGAATGATTCAAGTGCATTACATTTATTGTGTATTTTTTCTATTATTATTACATTGTGATTTTATAATGAAATAATTATATAACTCATCATAATGCAGAATCAAATATTAGATATTAGATCCTCATAAAGAATGTGAAACCTAAATCCTTCACATGCACAGTTCACAGTAGGATTCTCACTCCTTTGAGAATCTAATGCCACTGAGTATCTAACAGGAGGCAGAACTCAGGTGGTAATGTGAGTGATGGGGAGTGGCAGTAAATACAGATGAAACTTTGTTCACTGGCCCACCATTCACCTCCTGCTGTGAGATTCAGCAGATCCACGGCCCAGGGGTTGAGGACCCCTGCTCTTGAGGACATTCTTTGTATTCTGTATGTCACTGGCTTGTTTCATTTTGAAAGGAAGTTTTCATCCTAAATGTTTGGGGCATATTGTCTTGCTACATTTTATGATTTCATGACCATATCTAAGCTTTTTGGTTCACTTGTATATGGTCGGCTGATGAAGTAGATCTGGTGGCAAGATGCAGACATTAAAGTCGTAGCTAATTTCACTATGCTGGTTGTTTCTCTTCTTATTTTCATTATCCTCTAAATCTTTTCATTCAGTGAGGATTGTAAAGCAGCAAGTTTTGACTTTGACCCTGTTGTTCTCTTGGCATAATAGTTTCAATTACGCCACTGAATGCGAAATAGAGTGAAGATAATGACCTCTAAACTGCTTAAGAAACTAAAGCATCTGTGTGTAGGGAGATGCTACCCAGAGTCCCCTTTTACTCTGCAACATAATTAGATAATTTTGCGTGGAGTCTTCAGATAAGATATTTTGCCTCATTTTGTTTTCATTCCTTTTGGAATGAATATGTCCTTCATCCACTTCTTCCTAGATTTAAAAAATTTTAACAAATGTTTTGAAAGCTAATACATCCAATGTTCTGTGCAAAGTACTATGAGGAATGTGATGCTGGTGAAATCCTAAACTCAAAGAATTTCAATTTAGTAAAAGGATTAACATATACCCAAATAATTATCACCTGAGGTAGAATATGATGAGTAACAATGTTTTGGGTGTTCAGGGGAATGTGTATTCCGCCTGATTGAGAACTTTAGAAAGATGTTAATCTTTTTACCTACTATCTTTTCTAATTGTGTTTTGTGGATTTGCAGAATCAACATTCTGTGAGGACTCAATAGATATTCAGATTCTCGGGTCCCAAGCAGACTCAATGAATTAATCACATTTTTCAGAAATGCAGCCTTGCAATCTCTATTTTAATAAGCTGATTTTTACATACACTAAGACATGCCCCTAACATGGCAGTTACTTAATGTAAGTAGATGAATTGTTAAATGGGAGTGGGGGGCAGGTCGGAGAAGGCAATGGCACCCCACCCCAGTACTCTTGCCTGGAAAATCCAATGGATGGAGTAGCCTGGTGGGCTGCAGTCCATGGGGTCGCTAACAGTCGGACAGACTGAGCGACTTCACTTTCACTTTTCTCTTTCATGCATTGGAGAAGGAAATGGCAACCCACTCCAGTATTCTTGCCTGGAGAATCCCAGGGATGGGGGAGCCTGGTGGGCTGCCGTCTATGGGGTCACACAGAGTCGGGCACGACT
>SJYX01023483.1:0-33319 GCA_006410675.1 Oreotragus oreotragus | reverse complement strand
TTTTATTTTATTTTATTTTTTACACGAACTCCCAAACATGAACCCCCCTCCCGCCTCCCACCCCACATCTTCCCTCCAGATCATCCCCATACACCAGCCCCAAGCATCCTGCATCCTGCATTGAACATAGACTGGCAATTCACTTCTTGCATGATAGTATACATATTTCAATGCTATTCTCCCAAATCATCCCTCCCTCTCCCTCTCCCTCTCCCTCTCCTTCTCCCTCAGAGTCCATAAGTCCGCTCTACTCATCAAAAAATATTTTTTAAAGATTTTTTTTAAAAGGAAACAAAATACCCTTTGTGGTCAGCATAGCCAATTTAAAATTCTAGTATTGGAAATTATTTTTAAGAGACCTAGGCTCAAACTAAGATTTTATGAAAGATTCAGGTTTATATTAGGATGATTAGTGCATTTGTACACTCATTGGGCATTTCAGCTACAGAGAGCTCTGGCATTGGGCCATGTGCTGGGAGAGTTATAGATGTGAAATTTACTGGACTGTTGTTTTGGGCAGTCAGGGAGAAACAGGAAATGAACTGCATGCAGCAGGTTGCAATGAATTGAAATGCAGGTTTACTTTACCAACGCATTATGATATTTAAAGTGATGTTGAACCAGAGGGTTAGCAACTGTATTGGGTTTTTGTTTCTTTGCTTTGCTTCAGCTGATAATAGTTTGTGAAAATTATGGATATACTTCTGAAGGCATTTTGATGAGTCAGATGAGACCAAAGCCCAAGTGCTAGATAAAATATGTAAACTTAAATCATGCATTGTCAAGGCTTTTTATAAGGGAATTGGAAATGTTTTGGCTAACTTAGATTTCATTATCATACACATACGTTTTATGAATTGTGCATGATATGCTGAAAATAGAGCTTTAGTGCAAATGACAGGAAAAGTAACATTTTCATTGCTTGAAAATAAAAATTTTACTTAACATTCAATGGCTAAATTCTATAAGTTAGTAGATAAGAGGGTAATCCCATGATTTTATCCTCCTGCTCAGGAAATCTGCTGTGAAATTGTGAGTTTAGAATAACAGTAATTAATCATTATGTTAGTCTGTCAAAAAAAAGTTCAGGTCATTTATGTTAATAATTGCAATATGTCATTTTTGATGTTTACTATGAGTCCTAACATATTTTGTATATAACACTTAACCAAAAATGCAAACATCTGGAAAGCAGTTTGTCTGAATTCTCCAAAGTGATTAAAAAAGAATATATATATATATCACACATATACACCTTTGGAACATACCTTAGAGTAAATAATGGTAATATAAAATATCATTTTAAAAATAAACTGAAACACAGATAATTTACTTAACATAAAGTAATTTTCCCTAGAGCAGTTTAAATAATAATGTCAGTAACTTCAAAATAGATTACATAGCAATATTCGTTTGGTAATAACCAGAGAGCATTTTTATACCAGGGTTATGATATGAACCATGTATGCATTGTACTCTGGCAGAGAAGTGAGCATTTCCAGTTCCCCAATATTTATTTTAAATTGCTTTGAAGTAAAAGCTTCTTGGTTGTTATCCAGCAAAAAGATTATGTAATCTGTTTTATACATGCATACACACAGAAACACACAGAATCAATTCCAAAAAAGGATAATTATTTTATAAGATTATATGCCTGAATATGCAAATAGATATGAGAAGAGGGACTATAAAATGTGTTATACCACAAAAAGTACAACTCCACTGTCAGTATGGTGGGTACTAGGCATGATTCACAAGGAAGTAGTTTGTTACCAATTAGGAAACATTTATGTGTTAAGGGTGACTTTTCAAGATTGTATATAATTATGTCAAAATAAGTTGTTTGGGGGAAAATAAATTTGTACATACACCCACTGAATGCCCCTGGCAAGACACTCCTATGAAAACTGTGGCCTGGCTTTAGTACTGAGTTGTGGGGATTTGAGTTAAAAGGGAAATGAATGAGTAATTTGAGGCTGGAGAGAAGTCAGTAACAGTGGGACAGGAACATAAATACGATGCTTTGAAAATATGATTCCCTTGCTAATCCAGGTTCCTTCCAGCCTTAATCATTTATGAATCACAGCAATGGACTCACCACTGTCCAAGAGTGCTTTGCAGATGACCTGCCTGAAATAGTATTCAGCCTTCCTTTGCTTTTAAGACTTCTTACTTTTTGATAATGTCCTATGACTTATTCTGCAAAAAGCTAATACTAACACAAGATAGTAGGGAGGTAAGAAGGAAGCAGAGGTTACCCATAGGTAGGTACACTATTTGGATTTGAAAGCTGAAGCCTTTTCTTTATATATATATAAGACAAGCATATGTATGTGTGTTTAAATTTTCCCATTGAGTTTTGTGGAGATTCAGCCAAATTTCCCCACAGTTTACCCCAGAAATCATAGTTGTGAGACACATATCTCATTTAAGGACAATTTTACTTGGATTAATTCCTCACTGAATTATTCTAGATGGAATAGATAACAGTGGAGAAAATAGGTAGCATGATGTACATAATTTACTTATTTGCTTTTGACACAGTTATTGCGATTTTTATAGAACTATTACAAAACAGCCTTCTCGCCATTCAAGACCCACACGGCATTTATTCTGCAACTAGCTTCTACTTCTCATTCATTCCAAGTTCCAGCAAAGATGAACAACTGATTTTCAGTGAAATAGTTGGGTTGGATGGAAAGACAGTTGTTATCAGTTTTAAAGCCTTGGCCATTTGTTCACTTACAAAAAAATTTTTCAGAAAAGGGAGGATCTGTTTGAAATTCTGTGCTTAGGACATACTAAGAAATTTCTTGATTATTCCACCATCAATCTTCTTTAAAAAAATAAAAATTAAAAAATTGTTTTCTTTTTATATAAGTGCTCTACAATGAATCTCTCAGGACGCCACCACCCTCCTTACCTGAGCTATTTGAAAGGGTCTTGTGTGGTCAGATTATAATACAAATCAACAAACCCTTATACAAAATTGTAAATTTAGTATTTTATATATATATATAATTATAAATATTTACATGTAAGATAAGCATTGCAGTACAACCATTTTGGAAACGTTTGGCAATGTCTCATAACATTATGCATACTTTACTGTATGACTAATAATTTCACCCTTAGGTGTTTACTAGGAAAAAAAGAAAAAACAAAAAAAAGAAGCATTTTTCATAATAGCAAAGACCTTGAAGTACTTCATGTGTTCGCCAGCATGTAAATAGATAAACACAATTTGGTGTGTCCAAACAATGAAATGTTACTCAGCAATAAAAAAGATGAACTAGAGACAAAGACAGCTCGTAAACACTAACCCAAGTGAAAGAAGACAGACAGGGAAGCTTTGTCATGTGAACCATGAAAACAAGCAAAACAAATCTGTAACAGAGAGCAGATCAGTGATTGCCTGGAGCTGGGAAGCAGGTAGGAAGGATTTGTTACAAAGGAACATGCAGAAACTCTTTGGGGCACTAGGAACATTTCAGATCTTGATTCTGGAATTAGTTATGGGGTGTGTACATTTGACAGGCTCATCAAGCTGTACACTTAAAATGGGTGTATTTATTGTATGTAAATTTTATCTAAAAGTTGATTTTGAAAGAAAAAAATGTAACATTGACATAGAATGTGTAAGAACAAATGAATATGTGGTAGAACTAGTTTTGTAATATAAAGTGGAAGGAAATAACATCCCTAAAAGGGGAAGAACTTGGAATTGTTTTGAATTAGAGTAGAATTGGGATAAAAAAAATAAAATTGAACAATGAATGTAGAAAGCAGCATTTTCTTTTATACTGCCAAGGAGATCAGAAGCAGGATATGTTTATTATTTAGCACAGTGCAGACATTATACTAAGCACTTTGTAAGCCTAACACGATTTAATCTTCCCCTACCCCTGCCCCCACCATGAAGCAGGTTATAATAGACAAACTTTAGGCAGACTAAGAAAATGCTCATTATCACACGGTTGATAAGTGGGGTGGCAAATTCAATAAGACTGACTCAAAGCTATACATACTTAACAGTCATACTCAACTAAAACTTTCTGGATCATAGTTCCTTACATCATTATGTAAATACTTGTATTTTAATCAATCTGATTTCGGTGTTGACCATCTGGTGATGTCCATGTGTAGAGTCTTCTCTTGTGTTGCTGGAAGAGGGTGTTTGCATTTTCTTGGCAAAACTCTTAGTCTTTGCCCTGCTTCATTCCGCATTCCAAGGCCAAATTTGTCTGTTACTCCAGGTATTTCTTGACTTCCTACTTTTACATTCCAGTCCCCTGTAATGAAAAGGACATCTTTTTTGGTTGTTAGTTCTAAAAGGTCTTGTAGGTCTTCATAGAACAATTTAACTTCAGCTTCTTCAGCATTACTGGTTGGAGCATAGACTTGGATTACTGTAATATTGAATGGTTTGCCTTGAAAACAAACAGAGATCATCCTGTCATTTTTGAGATTACATCCAAGTACTGCGTTTTGGACTCTTTTGTTGACCATGATGGCTACTCCATTTCTTCTAAGGGATTCCTGCCCGCGGTAGTAGATATAATGGTCATCTGACTTAAATTCACCCATCCCAGTCCATTTTAGTTCGCTGATTCCTAGAATGCCGACATTCACTCTTGCCATCTCCTGTTTGACCACTTCCAATTTGCCTTGATTCATGGATCTGACATTCCAGGTTCCTATGCAATATTGCTGTTTACAGCATCAGATATTGCTTCTATCACCGGTCACATCCACCACTGGGTATTGTTTTCGCTTTGGCTCCATCCCTTCATTCTTTCTGGAGTTATATCTCCATTGATCTCCAGTAGCATATTGGGCACCTACTGACCTGGGGAGTTCCTCTTTCAGTATCCTATCATTTTGCCTTTTCATACTGTTCATGGGGTTCTCAAGGCAAGAATACTGAAGTGGTTTGCCATTCCCTTCTCTAGTGGACCACATTCTGTCAGACCTCTCCGCCATTACCTGCCTGTCTTGGGTGGCCCCCGGGCATGGCTTAGTTTCATTGAGTTAGACAAGGCTGAGGTCCTAGTGTGATTAGATTGACTAGTTTTCTGTGATTATGGTTTCAGTGTGTCTGCCCTCTGATGCCCTCTTGCAACACCTACCGTCTTACTTGGGTTTCTCTTACCTTGGATGTGGAGTATCTCTTCACGGCTGCTCCACCAAAGCACAGCCACTGCTCCTTACCTTGGACTAGGGGTATCTCCTCACCACCTCCCTTCCTGACCTTAAATGTGGAATAGCTCCCCTAGGCCCTCCTGTGCCCTCGCAGCCACCACTTCTTGGATGTGGGGTAGCTCCTCCAGGCTGTCGCCCCTGGCCTCGGCCGGGATTAGCTCCTCCTGGCCACCGCCCCCAAATTAAAAGACGCTTAATAGCATATTGAAAAGCAGAGACATTACTTTGCCAACTAAGGTCCGCTAGTCAAGGCTATGGTNCCTAGGCCCTCCTGTGCCCTCGCAGCCACCACTTCTTGGATGTGGGGTAGCTCCTCCAGGCTGTCGCCCCTGGCCTCGGCCGGGATTAGCTCCTCCTGGCCACCGCCCCCAAATTAAAAGACGCTTAATAGCATATTGAAAAGCAGAGACATTACTTTGCCAACTAAGGTCCGCTAGTCAAGGCTATGGTTTTTCCATTGGTCATGTATGGATGTGAGAGGTGGACTGTGAAGAAAGCTGAGCACCGAAGAATTGATGCTTTTGAACTGTGGTGCTGGAGAAGACTCTTGAGAGTCCCTTGGACTGCAAGAAGATCCAACTAGTTCATTCTGAAGGAGATCAGCCCTGGGATTTCTTTGGAAGGAATGATGCTAAAGCTGAAACTCCAGTACTTTGGCCACCTGATGTGAAGAGTTGACTCATTGGAAAAGACTCTGATGCTTGGAAGGATTGGGGACAGGAGGAGAAGGGGACGACAGAGGATGAGATGGCTGGATGGCATCACCGACTCGATGGGCGTGAGTCTGAGTGAACTCCGGGAGTTGGTGATGGACAGGGAGACCTGGTGTGCTGCAATTCATGGGGTCACAAAGAGTCGGACATGACTGAGCTACTGAACTGAACGGAACTGAACTGTATTTTAATTGTTCAAATAAGCATCTTGTAAACAAAGAGTAAACATAAAACATTGTACTCATTTATTCAATAAATATTTGACTACTATGTGCCTGAAATTGTGCTATGTACTAGGAATATGACAGATTCCCTGTCCTTGTGAGTTTAAAGGTAAGGATAGCAAACAAAAAAGGTAAAATACTCTTTAAAGAAGGAGTAAGTGCTGTAAGACCACATTTTACAGGCAACTACCCTCTTGCAGTCATGATGTCTGAGCTGATGGATGAATGAGTGTTTTTTCTCTGGGTGTAGAAGGGGAAAGGGTAGTAACTGCCCCAGAAGAGATTAATGGTAACATCTAGAGGAGAGAAAAGTTCAGTAGGACAGGTTTAGTGGACCAGAGTGTCAAATGCAAAATGAGGAAATGATGAGGGAGAGGGTTGAAGTGATCAACATGGGCAAACATTTAGTTTCCTTAATTTGTGATCCAAATCAGAATACCTGAGAAAGAAAAGGGCACTGTGATAAGTATGCCAAGACAATAGATCTAAACTGGGGTTATCCACGTCCAGAGGGATATTCCACATGCTTTGAAAGGAAGCTTGAAGTTTTTAAGGGTGGTAGGCATCACTTCATGGGAAATAGATGGGGAAACAGTGGAAACAGTGTCAGACTTTATTTTGGGGGGCTCCAAAATCACTGCAGATGGTGACTGCAGCCATGAAATTAGAAGACGCTTACTCCTTGGAAGAAAAGTTATGACCAACCTGGATAGTATATTCAAAAGCAGAGACATTACTTTGCCAACTAAGGTCCGCCTAGTCAAGGCTATGGTTTTTCCTGTGGTCATGTATGGATGTGAAAGTTGGACTGTGAAGAAAGCTGAGCGCCAAAGAATCGATGCTTTTGAACTGTGGTGTTGGAGAAGACTCTTGAGAGTCCCTTGGACTGCAAGGAGATCCAACCAGTCCATTCTGAAGGAGATCAACCCTGGGATTTCTTTGGAAGGAATGATGCTAAAGCTGAAACTCCAGTACTTNGATGCTTTTGAACTGTGGTGTTGGAGAAGACTCTTGAGAGTCCCTTGGACTGCAAGGAGATCCAACCAGTCCATTCTGAAGGAGATCAACCCTGGGATTTCTTTGAAAGGAATGATGCTAAAGCTGAAACTCCAGTACTTTGGCCACCTCATGAGAAGAGTTGACTCATTGGAGAAGACTCTGATGCTGGGAGGGATTGGGATCAGGAGGAGAAGGGGACGACCGAGGATGAGATGGCTGGATGGCATCATGGACTCGATGGACGTGAGTCTGAGTGAACTCTGGGAGATGGTGATGGACAGGGAGGCCTGGTGTGCTGCGATTCATGGGGTCACAAAGAGTCGGACACGACTGAGTGACTGAACTGAACTGAACTGAACTGAAAAAAGATCTTACCAAGAGACAGAAGTAAGTCTGTACACCCAAGGCTCCTTCCTATGTTTGTTTATGAGAGAAAGTTTCAGGATTTGAGGCAAATGTAATCAGTAATCTAATTTCATGCTTAGACAAACTTCTAGTCACTTCTCTCTTCCTGAAAGGCAGACTAACAGTCAACTAACATAATGTGGAGAAGCAGGAAAATGGGCAATTTGTGTTCAGTGACTCCATCAGGTCACAGCTCAGGATGACTCCTCTTTTTGTAGAGGACAGGAAAAATAGTTAGCAAGTGAAGTTTCTCATGACTACAGCTTTCCAAAACTCATGAGAAGGTTTTTGCTTTTAATTTTTTAAAATGTATTTATTTGGCTCTGCTGGGTCTTAGCTGCAGCACTCAGGATCTCTTAAGTGCAGCACGTGGGATCTACTTCCCTAAACAGGGACTGAACCCGGGTCCCCTGCGTTGAGAGAGCAGTCTTAGCCACCAGGCCACCAGGAAAGTCCTAAGATTTTTTTCTTAAAATTCTCTCCACTGTTTCTCTGTACCTGGTGCACTGTTATTTAACTTTTCATTACGTTTTTCCTCCCTCTGTACTTTTTCATTTGGCTTTTCCAGAAGTGTGCTCTATGGCTCTTCGAGAATGACTCTATGTACCACTTAAACCTTAAATCATCACATTTTTATTAGGACACCTATAAAATATTTATTATTTCAATTAATAAATGTATGTCCTTTTCAATAATTGCCTTGAGGCATGAGTACAAAATTAAGAACCCTCAGAAAGTTATGCAAAACTATAAAAACCTTCAACCAATGACAAATGTACTCTTTAGGCATTAAGCCATTTTAAATAATTTTAAAACAGCTTTCACAAAATTCCGTCTTCTGAAGAGGCCAGCTAAAGAAAGATAAATGTTGGTACAACCTCTGCAGGAAGCCACACAAGAGGCTTCTTCAGGGTTGGAATGGAGAAGAGCTTAGGTAAACGAGTGTCTTCCACCAGTGGTCTTCTTCTGTGGTCTCCTGGTCCATGTTCTCTAGAAGGAAATTGGGACCTGTGCGTAGGTGTGCCCCACCAGATCACAAATTGCCACAGCGCTGCAGAGGGAGAGAGGCAGTCACTAGGGTAACCAAATCTCAAACCACTTAGGTCTTTACAGACATGGTCAACCCTTAAAATTCTCCTTGGAAGGAAATAGGCAACTTGTTCAGACCCTGAGATGATTTTGGTCTCATAACTGGAGAGTTTCAGAGGGAAAGAAGATACATATGATGACTTTTAAATCTGTGAATCTCTCCCTGAACTGCTAGGCAAATATTAGCCTTGTATGCTGTCACCACTGGCTTATCTTCAGTTCACTAGAGGTTAATCATCACTCCCAGCTCCCTGCTTTGCCTCTCTGCTGTAACAATAATGAGCTGGAAGGAGACTCTGAGAGGCCGCCTTGATTTTAATCAACCACATAGAGTAACTCATTACAAACAACCTCACTGTGCATTGAGTGTATTTTCCAGGGTGATGCTGAGACCTCCTGTGTAAGCAGAGTCACATGCTTACGAAAAAGCATGTTCCCTGGTTCCACCTGAGACCCAGTGACTCAGAAGCTTGGGAGAGAGGTGCCAGTAATACATATTCTAATCAACTCTCCTCCATGCTTCTTTAGCGAAAATGTGAGATTCAGTGGATGGAAGATTAGAAGGGGTTCTATGTCTTTTTTTTTTTTTATGAAGAAACAAAATGAGTCAGAAACTCAGCTGAATCTCTGAATAAGAACAAAGAAAAATTAATAATTGAGAAATAACTCCGGGTAAAAACAGAGTAGAAGAATTTTAAAGCTATAGATACTTCTAAGGAGTCCAGGGACTGGACTTGACAAGTCCTTGATCTTCCTCTATCCCTAATTTTTCAAGCCAGTTCAGTTTCAGATATCCTGTCATGTTGGTGGAGTCCCAGTGGGGCTTCTCTTTGTTTCCATTTCTCATTTGTAAAATGAGAAATAGAAATTTCAGTCTTGTACACCACTTAATGTTTTTGTAAAGATGGATACAATGAGATGATATATGTGAACACAATTTGAGAACTATAAAATGCTTTACAAACAGTATGAGGTCCAGGGAATAGTGAATTGTATTATTCTTTCATTGACTAATTCTTTGTCATTTTGGGGGGGAAATCAGTTACTAACTCAATCTTCTCTTCTGTGAATTAGGGCCATGTCTTTGCATCATGAGTGAACTCTCTTATGAAACAATCAACTCATTCATTGTTTGTCTTTGCAATTGAGTTAACATGTGGTAATTTACACTGATTATGGAGCTACAGATAAGAAGCCTTACTTAGGGCTCTTCACAAATGTAGACACAGTTTAAATTCTCAGTGCTCTCACCATTCTTCATTTTGTTTCTTTTCTTCTTTGCCATTCACTTAGAGTTATTTAATTAGTTTTTAAATAAGTAATGCTTGAATAAGTATGTAAGAATCAAAAATCAAAAGGCATAAATCTACATTCCCCATCCATCTAATTCCTGCCTATACTTATAAGCAATTACTATCATTGTTTTCTTTTCAATTTTATTGACGTATAGTTGATTTACAATATTGTGTTAATTTCCACCGTACAGCAAATTGACTCAGATATATATTCTTTTTTCCTATTCTTTTCCATTATATTTTATCACAGGTTATTGAATATAGTTCCTTGTGCTATATACAAGGACTTTGCTTTTTACCTATCCTGTATAAAATAGTTTGCATTTGCTAATCCCCAAACTCTGTGTCCCTGAATTCTCATGTACACTTCTAAAGATTATTTTTATGCATACTAACACAGATATAAATATATATCATCCCTCCTTTTACTTCTTAACATGATAGCAGCATACTTCACACACTGCTCATGCTTTGCTCATTTCACTTCACAATACATCTTAGAGAGCTTTCCTTAACACAGAGCAAAGAGTTTCCTCAATCTTTTTTACAGCTACAGTAAATATCATTGTATAGCTACGTTGTAATTCATCTATAACCAGTCTCATAATGATAAACTTTTAGGGGGATTCCAATCTTCTGTTATTATAGATAATGCTATAGAGAACACAGTTGAACGTACATTATTTTTCCTTTGTGTGAGTATATCTGGAAGATAAATTCCATATGGCTTCTTTTCTAGCCTCTGAATGTTTTGGTTGAGTTTTTGGAACCATTCCCAAGTTGCATACATCTTTGTTCAATTAGGGAAACCAAAATCGTACACAATACTCCAAGAATAATCTCCCCAGTGCTGAATATAGAAGACTGCTTTTTTTCTCTCTTGTTCTTGCAAATCAGATCTGCCAAAATTGTGAGCCATTTAAAACTGTCCTAACAACTGTTCAAAAAAATAAGGTTTATTAAAAAGCATGACCTAACATTGCTGAAGAACATTAAATATCTAAGCAGTGTAATTTCCAGTTATTTGACCAGTTGTCTTTACACATTTTCTTCCTCTTTAGCACATGCTCTTTGTTTTGGTTTCTAACTTAATGAAAGTGTGTTAAGGTCAAGGCTGCCCAATACACAAAGATGAAAGTAGTTACGAGCAAGGGGTAGAATGGAAAAGTATTATTTTAACAGTCAAGTATGTATGGTGGGTAACTGTTCTGATTTAAAATATTTCGTCCCTGGGACTTTGCTGATTAAAACTCTGAGCTTCCAATGTAGGGGGCATAGGTTTGATCCTTGATCAGGGAAAGAAGATGCCACATACTGTGCCACGTGGTTAAAAATCAAATGAAATATTTTATCTCATCTGATCACATGCCTTAGCTTTAGAAACTATAATCACCACACAAATATAGAACATCTTTGGACCAGGAATTTGGTAGCTATCAGTGTTGGTGCTTCAGGTGTCGGCAACTTGCTTAAGAATTTCCAGTTTGCTTTAATGTTGCTCACTGCTCAGTGGTTCAAAGCAGAAATAGCCACTAACTCTAAAGAAGTTTTTGGTTTTGTTTTTCAAATTTTATTTATGTTTGGCTGCCCTGGGTCTCCCTTGCGTTGTGCGGGCTTTCTCGAGTTGAGGTGACCAGGGGCTTCTCTTTGTTGCTGCGCACGGGTTTCTCGTTGCAGTGGCCTCCCTTGTTGTGGAGCGTAGGCTCTAGAGCACGCGGGCTTCAGCAGCTGTGGCGCAGGGGCTAAGACGCTCCCTGGCATGTGGGATCTTCCCAGACCAGGGATTGAACATGTGTCATCCGCATTGGCAGGTGGATTCTTTACCATTGAACCACCAGGGAAGTCCCTTTAAAGAAGTTTTGAGGTATTACTAAACATACCCAAGCCAAATGGCACCACATTCCTTTCTGTTAAGAAGTGGAACGTAAGTAATTGAAAGCTGTCCAGTGGTTAAGAATCTGCCTACCCGTGCAGGGAATGTGCATCCGATCCCTGGTTTAAGAACTAAGATCCCACACATGTGAATGTCCTCAGTCACTCAGTTGTGTCTGACTCTGTGACCCCATGGATTCTGGTTTAAGAACTAAGATCCCACACGTGTGAATGTGCTCAGTCACTCAGTTGTGTCTGACTCTGTGACCCCATGGACTGTAGCCCTACAGGCTTCTCTTAACTACTGTACCACTTGGGAAGCCAAGATCCTACGTGTTTAGGGGCAACTAAGCTGGTACACTATAACTAGAGGAAACAAAACGCGGTCATGACAAAACGAAGACCCAGTGCAGCCAAAAGTTAACAATAATAAAATTTTTAAAAATAAAATAAAAGGGGTTAGTGGGTCGAAGAACTAAGACGTCGCAGATAATACATAAAGTAGATAATGGTTGAGAGTTGACTTTGATTTTCATCAATCACCTCTGAACTCAAATTAGAATTGACTTACAGCTGAGTGATAGAAAACAGTGGAATGCAGGATTGAAAACCCCAAATTTCTTTTCATGATGAAGAATGAGAAAGCCATTCTTCACCTTTTCTCAAGGTAAGAATACTGAGATCAATCTGCACACTTTGTCACTGTAAATTCAACCTCATAGATCCTTAAAGCTCCAACTTTCATCTTTCTAGGGCAGCAGCCAAGAGCAAAAGATAAAAAAAAAAAAATACAAGAATAACTTCTCTTGCAAGGATAAGTTATTGGCCCATACGTCAGTCTTTACTACTTGAATCTGTTACAAGGCTTTTATTTGGTGATGATCACTCACAAAGCATCAGTTCTTCGGCACTCACAGTCCAACTCTCACATCCATACGTGACCAGTGGAAAAACCATAACCTTAACTAGAGGGACATTTGTTGGCAAAGTAATGTCTCTGCTTTGAATATGCTGTCTAGGTTGGTCATAACTTTCCTTCCAAGGAGTAAGCGTCTTTTAATTTCATGGCTGCAATCACCATCTGCAGTGATTTTGGAGCCCCCCAAAATAAAGTCTGACACTGTTTCCCCATCTATTTCCCATGAAGTGATGGGACCAGATGCCATGATATTAGTTTTCTGAATGTTGAGCTTTAAGCCAACTTTTTCCCTCTCCTCTTTCACTTTCATCAAGAGGCTTTTTACTTTCTCTTCACTTTCTGCCACAAAGGTGGTGTCATCTGCATATCTGAGGTTATTGATATTTTTCCCAGCAATCTTGATTCCAGCTTATGCATCTTCCAGCCCAGCATTTCTCATGATGTCCTCTGCATATAAGTTAAATAAGCAGGGTGACAATATACAGCCTTGATGTACTCCTTTTCCTATTTGGAAACAGTCTGTTGTTCCATGTCCAGTTCTAACTGTTGCTACCTGACCTGCATATAGGTTTCCGATTGAGGCTGAAGCTGAAACTCCAATACTTTGGCCACCTCATGCGAAGAGTTGACTCATTGGAAAAGACCCTGATGCTGGGAGGGATTGGGAGCAGGAGAAGAAGGGGACGACAGAGGATGAGATGGCTGGATGGCATCACTGACTCAAAGGACATGAGTTTGAGTGAACTCCGGGAGTTGGTTGTGGACAGGGAGGCCTGGCGTGCTGTGATTCATGGGGTCACAAAGAGTTGGACAGGACTGAACTACTGAACTGAACTGAACTGAACTGAGCTCACTCTTGTGATATTTAAGCATCACATACCCTCACCAGGTATGTCAGTTGATATCTTTGCCATATCTGTTTATCTTACTGCTCTCTTAGCACTTCCGTGTAAATAATTTCTATCAGATCTAAAAGGTTGCATTCATATCACTCAAGTGACAATTAGGCATTTTTAAAATGACTTGTGTCAAATATTCAAATCTATCTGTCTCTCACAGGCTCTTTCTACTCTTCAGTTTCATTCTTAGATTTTTTTTTTGTATGCATCTCAAAGGAAAAAACTTTTTCTCACATAACTACAATACCATTGTCACATCTAACAAATTTAACAAAACTTCACAAGGTGAGTCTTTTTTTCTGAACTTTTTACTTTGTATTGGGGTATGGACGATTAACAATGTTGTGATGGTTTCAGGTAAACAGTGAGGGACTCAACCATACATACACATATATCCATTCTCCCCCAGGACCCCTTGCCATCCAGGCTGCCACAAAGCATTGAGCAGAGAGGTCCACGTGCTAGACAGTGGGTCTTTGTTGGTTAACCATCCCAAACTCCCTAACTATCCCTCCCTCAAGGCAACCGTAAGTTTGTTCTCTAAGTTGTGAATCTCTTTGTTTTGGAAGTAAGTACATTTGTATAATTTCTTTTTGCTGCTAAGTCACTTCAGTCATGTCCGACTCTGTGCGACCCCATAGAGAGCAGCCCACCAGGCTCCCCCGTCCCTGGGATTCTCCAGGCAAGAACACTGGAGTGGGTTGCCATTTCCTTCTCCAATGCATGAAAGTGAAAAGTAAAAGTGAAATCGCTCAGTCGTGTCCAACCCCTAACGACCCCATGGCCTGCAGCCTTCCAGGCTCCTCCATCCATGGGATTTTCCAGACAAGAGTACTGGAGTGGGGTGCCATTGCCTTCTCCGATAATTTCTTTTTAGATTCTACCTATAAGGGATGATATATGATATCTCTCCTCTGACTTACTTCACTAGTGTGATACTCTCTAGGTCCATCCATGTCACTGCAAATGGCATTATTTCATCCTTTTTAATGGCTGAATAACAGTCCATCATTGTATAGGTGAGTCTTGATTTCATAATATTTTACTATGGAATTCTAATTCAGTGTGTGCATACCAGCCAGCAATAGGCAATACAACCCTGGTTGTCTCAAAAATCTGTAAAGCTGGTGCTTCCAAGGTGAGCCACAGCTAAGCCCATGATGATGGGTTACTCACCCCCTGGTGCCTTGTCTGGTCTGCAACCCATCCCCAAAAAAGGAGCGAGATCTAGAGAGACCTGCTGGAAACAACTCAGCCTCCATCATGTACATGTTCATGTTTAGTAGCCTCCATCATGTACACGTTCATCATGTATATCCAAGATGTAACGAGTGATTTAAAAGCTGATTTCAACTATGTTTCTGGACTGCTGTATGCAGAATTCTTTTTATCTCAAAATAGTATAGACATCATCAAAAGTCTCTGTAGGGCAGGCCTCCAGGAACTGTTTTGAATGCTGCTGACTGTGCTTTTAAGGAGGTGTGCCAGAAAATGTGATCAGTAACGCTTCTCATAACAAGTCAGTAGAGACAGAGCCACATAAAGGCACCTCTGGAATTTAGATATCAGGTCCCCTTTTGAGAATAAAACTACTGAGAGTTATATACCTATTTCAAGTAGCCATTTGCAGAAGGAATAGTGCTGTAGGTGAAAACACTGGAGTCAACTCATTTCCAATAAATGAAATATTTGGTGGCATTTCAGGGTATGTGTGTGGATCACAACAAACTGTGGAAAATTGTTAAAGAGATGGGAATACCATATCACCATACATGCTACCTGAGAAATCTGTATGCAGGTCAGGAAGCAACAGTTAGAACTGGACATGGAACAACAGACTGGTACCAAATTGGAAAAGGAGTATGTTAAGGCTGTATATCATCACCCTGTTTTTTTAACTTATATGCTGAGTACATCATGTGAAATGCCAGGCTGGATGAAGCACAAGCTGGAATCAAGACTGCTGGGAGAAACATCAATAACCTTAGATATGGAGATAACACCACCCTTATGGCAGAAAGCAAAGAACTAAAGAACGTCTTGATGAAAGTGAAAGAGGAGAGTGAAAAAGTTGGCTTAAAACTCAATATTCAGAAAACTAAGGTGATGACATCCAGTCCCATCACTTCACGGCAAATAGATGGGGAAACAATGGAAACAGTGACAGACTTTATTTTGGGGGGCCCCCAAATCACTGCAGATGGTGACCACAGCCATGAAATTAAAAGACGCTTACTCCTTGGAAGAAAAGTTATGACCAACCTAGATAGCATATTCAAAAGCAGAGACATTACTTTGCCAACTAAGGTCCGTCTAGTCAAGGCTATGGTTTTTCCTGTGGTCATGTATGGATGTGAGAGTTGGACTGTGAAGAAGGCTGAGCGCCGAAGAATTGATGCTTTTGAACTGTGGTGTTGGAGAAGACTCTTGAGAGTCCCTTGGACTGCAAGGAGATCCAACCAGTCCATTCTGAAGGAGATCAGCCCTGGGATTTCTTTGGAAGGAATGATGCTAAAGCTGAAACTCCAGTACTTTGGCCACCTCATGCGAAGAGTTGACTCATTGGAAAAGACTCTGATGCTGGGAGGGATTGGGGGCAGGAGGAGAAGGGGACGACCAAAGATGAGATGGCTGGATGGCATCATGGACTTGATGGACGTGAGTCTGAGTGAACTCTGGGAGTTGGTGATAGACAGGGAGGCCTGGCATGCTGCAATTCATGGGGTCGCAAAGAGTCGGACACAACTGAGCAACTGAACTGAACTGAACTGAATCTATCTACTTAACAAAGCATTATCAATAAGACAATGGAAAACAAAAGAGAAGGGCATCATTCCTTTCACCATTGTAAAAGTAATTATAGAGTGTTATCTATCCATATAGAACATTCTAAAACACAGAAATATGTTGAGAAGATTTTAAAAATCATTTATAATCTCACTCCCTAGAAAAAAATATTTTGGTTTATTTTCTTCCAGTCTATTTTAAATATAAAATTGAAATCATTCTATATACACAACTTTTGTATTCTCTGCCTTTAAAACATTTACCTTATTTCATAAGCATTTTCCCATCCTTTCTTCTCATTTTGTATTATTTTCCTAGGATGGAGTCCTAGAAATGAAATAAGTGGGACTTGCAGTGGGACTCCTTTGAACTTGAAGTGAGATAACGGATACGAGAGACATTTGAAAATTGAAAAGCACTATACAGATACAAGCTACTATGGTAATATCATTATCTCTTCCCCTAAGCTTGCTCCTCCTCCTCCTGAATTCTGTTTTGCTGAATTTCAGGAGAATGGTAACCACCACCATAAATAGCCAGCCACATTTACCAACTGTGTTGTATCAAAAACTTATAATGTACTATGCACTGAGCTAAACACGTAAACATTTTATCCATTATTCTATTTAGTCTTTGGAAGATTCCTGCTGAAAAGGTGAAAGTATCCTATTTTGCCAAGAAAATTCTCATCTTTGACGGAATTAAATCATTTAAGCCCACACAACCAGCAATTACAGAGCAAGTATTTGAACCTTAAAATTTATCTGAGCCTAAAGTCCCTGCTCTAGCCGCTTGCTCTCTGCTGTGAGGTCCTGCCTTTTCCCCGGCTGGCGTTTCTTTTGTATTCCCCAGTCACTGAGTGGGGCGCTTTCTGACCCGCGTCACTCTCACGTCTTTCCTTTTCTTTGTAAAGTCTTTGTTGACTTCGTTGTCATATTGGTTCTGTTTTACATTTCGATGTTTTTGCCACAAGGCACGTGGGACCGTAGATCACTGGCCAGGTATCAAACCCACATCCCTTGTGCTGGAAGGCGAAACTGAGCCACTGGACCGCCAGAGAAGGCCCGCTTCTCTGCAGCTCTACATCTTTTGCCCTAGTGCAGCCTCTCATTGTGTCTTCCCTGGATGATTTCATCAGCCTGGTCTGATGAATCCCTCATCTGTCCTGCTGACAGAGAGATTTTTCTAAACTGCAAATCTGACCATTATTTAATGGTTCCCCAGATCTGTCAAGATAAGGTTCAAAATCTTTAGTGAGGATCCATATTTCTCATGATCCCACTTCTCCTGTTGTTCCCATGTAAGTCAGGCCTTTTCACGTTTCCCTGAACATACCCAGACCAATGCCTTGGCCAGCCGTAGCTGCCTTCTTTGTCCAGGCGACGTCCGTCTTTTCAAACCCGGTAAAAACTCTTCTTATTTGGGACGTTTTCTCTGTTGTCATCACACTTTTTCACATTGAACAAACAACCTTTATTTATTAAGCCAATTGAGAACAAGAAGTATATCTTATTTCACTTTATATCCCAACTAAAGTATATGGTGTGCTGCAGGTGCTAAATAAATGTCTTCCAAATGAATTTTTATGTGACTTTCCTCATCAGGAAATGTCAGGGCTTGCTTATTAATGAAATGTACACTGTCCACAAAAACATTATGCTCTATGTAGCATGTGAAGTATTGTGCTTGGTTTTTAAGTTTACATTTTTATTATTTATTTATTTAGACTGTGCTAGGTTGCGGGGATCTAGTTCCCTCACCAGGGGTGGGACCCAGGCCCCCTGCACTGAGAGCTTGGAGTCTTAGCCGCTGGACCACTAGAGAAGTCCCTGGAGTCTAGGTTTTTAGAGGCTGATTAGTAAATTGAAATTTATAAACAGGTGTCAAGAAGGAAAGAAGGTCTGATTAACAATGTTGCATGTAAAATGGTTATAGAAATGACTGTGTACATGAAGAAAAAGACTTCAAGGATGGGGAGGGCAAGATGGGATATAACAGTCATCTTCACATATATGATGAAGATTACCTCAATAAAGACAAAATTTCTAATCATAGAACTCTGAGCTTCTCCATACTACCATGATGGCTATTATAAAAAGGATCTCTGCACAGGGTAGAAAGATGCCCCAAATATCAACACATTCAAACTATGACTTGGGACTTCTCAAGCTGAGTAATTTCACATCCACTTTTCTGAAAAGCAAGTCCCATGTAGAAATCACCAACAATAAGAAATTTTAGTGTAAGCAGTTCTCAGCACTGAGGTTTTTATCATCATTTTATATTTTCCACACTGAAAGCAGGGGAAATCATTTTAAAAAACACCGAACAAAAACATTAGAAAATGTGGTGTCATTATGGACAGCTGAGAAAATAGCGGTTGCACAGAGGCAGAACAGCCCAGGTACAAGGAGGGAATGGGATGTGTCCTTTCAAATGAAGAATCAGGGACAACAAATAAAAGAAGATAAACAGACAGAGCCACATGCAATAACAACTCCTCCGAAAGTGATTTTCAGCCAGAGGCAGATTTTCTGCAGAGAGCTAACTAAACTCCAGGACCACTTTCTTGCCCCCATCTCCTCCAAGACTTCAGTAGGGACTGTCAAGATCTCGCATTTGTCTGTACAAGGACACCCAAGATTCCCAACTTGTTTGCTTCAAGCCTGTCAACCAGTTTACCAGCAAAACAAAACATAGGCTCTACCTGTTGTGTGTTTAAAGTTATTTTTCAAGCACTATATTTCAGCCACACCTACACATCCAGATGGTAATCAGTTAAATCAATATTATCATTGAAAACAAAAGATATTTGCTTGAAAATTCCAGTGCCAGATTCTTTCTTCTGTCTAGACCCTGCTCTGGCGTGATCGAATTTGGGTATCCTGTATTGATTTTTAAGTACTTGATATTTTTGTTGATTTGACTTGATTGAAAATCAAATCCTATTTTAATTTAGACCAGCAGGAAGTGTAAGAGAGGCTTTATACTTGAAACTATTAAAATATAGATATTTTCACGTGTAAAGCCTGAAGCTGAAACTCTTGCACGCTCAGTTGTGTCTGACTCTTTGTGACCCCTGGACTGTAGCCCCCCAGGCTCCTCTCTCTGTCCCTGGGATTCTCCAGGCAAGAATACTGGAATGGGTTGCCATTTCCTTCTCCAGGGGATCTTTCTGACCCAGGAGTTGAGCCCATGCCTCTTGCATTGGCAGGCAGATTCTTTACCACTGAGCCACCTGGGAAGCCCGAACCTGAAACTCACATAAAATTAAACCTTTCTGCTTCTTACAGAGGGTCCCTGTGAGAAGTGATCCAAGCTGTTCAACATCAGCGGCAAAAGGAACATGGAAGCCTTTCAAGCAGGAGAGAAATATGAGAGACCTAGGGAACGTTCTGATTTCTCTTTGTGTGTGTTTGTAAAGAAGTATTTACTGATTTATTTGACTGCGAGGTCTTAGTTGCAGCATGTAGGATCTAGTTCCCTGACCAGGGATGGAACCCAGGCTTCCTGCATTGGAAGCGCAGAGTCTTAGTCACTCAACCACAGGGAAGTCCCTCTAATTTCTCTTGAGTTACATTGTTGTAGAGTGGCTTCTCTGTAAATAAAAGAGATTTCTATGGCTCTTCAGGATCTTTTAGGTAACCTGACCAACCATCTTATATTTCCTATTTATTACAAATGCTCTAACGTACTTCAACGGAGTGAAATACTCATATATTCTTTTAAAAAATATTTATTTTTATTTACTCATTTACACAGCAGGTCTTAGTTTCAGCACACAAGATATTTCAGTTGCTGCATGTGCGATCCAGTCCCCTAACCAGGGATTGAACCTGCATTGGAAGCACAGAGTCCTAGCCACTGAGCTAGGGCTAGGGACCACCAGGGAAGTCCCACTCACATATTCTTACATGACGTGTGTTTTTTCACTGCCGTGTCTTTGCTTGCATTGTTCTTTCCACGCTTTTTGTGCTCTCCTGCACATCCTTTGTATATAACAGGAAGTCTCAGATGTAAGCTCTTCTATGATCTTTGCCTGATGTCTTCAGCCAGATGTAACCAGCTTCTTCCTCCAATTGATTCCTTAAAGAACACAGACAGTTCTCTTGGGCCATTTACAACTTTGCACTTAGTGCTATCCTTATGCATGCACAGGTTTCATCCTCTCTGCTAGATTGTAAAGCTCATTTAGTTTTGTGTTCCCTCCACAAATATTTTTTGAATATCTATTAAGTACAAGCACTACGTGGAGGTACAGAAATGAACCAAACCTGACTCCTCCCTTCATGATGTAATAAAAGAGACAACAAAGAAAAATAAATGATTGATGTTTAGTTTACAAACAGTGTGTCAGAGGTATGTGCAGAATGTTTTGGGGAACACAGAGGAGGTGTGTCAGCTCAGCCTTGGGGTAGAAGGGGGAGAGCAGGCAATGTCCGTGAGCAGGTGCTAGTGGAAGCGAGTTAGCCGTGGATGGTGGGGTGGGTTTGGGGGTCAGAGGATGCATTCTGAGTATGGCTTATTCATTTATTTATAAAATTTTAAAAAGGAACAACATTTTTCTTTATATTTATTTTTATTTATTTGGCTGTGCCAGGTCTTAGTTTTGGCTTGCTGGATTTTCTAGTTGTGGCACGTGTAATATTTAGTTGCAGCATGAAAACTATTTAGTTGCAGCATGTGGGATCTAGTTGCCTGACCAAGTATCAAACCTGGAGCCCCCTGCATTGGGAACAATGAGTCTTAGCCACTGGACCACCAGGGAAATTCCTAGGTATTATATATTTAGAGGCTACCAGTTATTGGCCTGGAGAAGGCAATGGCATCCCACTCCAGTACTCTTGCCTGGAAACTCCCATGGACGGAGGAGCCTGGTAGGCTGCAGTCCATGGGGTCGCTGAGTCAGACATGACTGAACGACTTCACTTTCACTTTTCACTTTCATGCATTGGAGAAGGAAATGGCAACCCACTCCAGTGTTCTTGCCTGGAGAATCCCAGGGATGGCGGAGCCCAATGGGCTGCTGTCTGTGGGGTTGCACAGAGTCGGACAGGACTGAAGTGACTTAGCAGCAGTAGCAGCAGCAGTTATTGGCCAAGGCCAAGCTTAGAACCAGTTCATTTTATGGCCCACATTGCAATATTTAAACACCTGAAGTAAACCAAGGCCATTCGACTATAAAGTATTCACCATTCTATTTTGTGATGAGAAAAAGTAATGTAGTGAGTTGTTAAAAATTTACATTGTACCCATCTTTGAAACTGTAAAATTATGACCATTCTGTTTTTATTGTTGTTCAATGTTCTTTAATGAAACAGTGGTTCAGTTCAGTTGCTCAGTCGTGTCCAAATCTTTCCGACCTCATGAACTGCAGCATGCCAGGCCTCCCTGTCCATCACCAACCCCCGGAGTTTATCCAAACCCATGTCCATTGAGTTGGTGATGCCATCCAGCCATCTCATCCTCTGTCATCCCCTTCACCTCCTGCCCTCAATCCTTCCCAGCATCAGGGTCTTTTCAAATGAGTCAGCCCTTCACATCAGGTGGCCAAAGTACTGGAACTTCAGCTTCAACATCAGTCCTTCCAATGAACACCCAGGACTGATCTCTTTTTGGAAGGACTGGTTGGATCTCCTTGCAGTCCAAGGGACTCTTAAGAGTCTTCTCCAACACCACAGTTCAAAACCATTAATTCTTCGGTCATGTCTTAATGTTTTATTTAGCAAACGAAGACACGGGCAATTGTAAATAGTTGATTTGCAATGTTGTGCTAGTTTCTGCTGTACAGCAAAGTGATTCCATTATATGTATGTATATTTTTATATTCTTTTCCATTATGGTTTATCATAGGGTATTGAAAACAGTTCCCTGTGCTATACAGTAGGACCTTGTTTATCCATTCTATATATAATAGTTTGCATTCGCTAATCCCAAACGCCTAATCCACCTCTCCCCGACCCTTGGCAACCACAAATCTGTTCTCTATATCTGAAAACACTGGTAAGTTTAAATGCTACTCCGATTTCAAAAATTTTGTTTTACGGATCCATGATGTTCAAGAATCAAGCTCTCAAACATATTGGTGGATTAGAATTCCCTGGAGAGCTTTAAAAAATATCTTGAATCCCTTATGTCACTTTAGCCTTCGTGATTTAAAATTTCTGAGGTAGGAGCTCAGGAATTTGTCTTTTTATAAAACTTGGTTGATATTTTGTAAAGCATGTTAATCTGAGAGCAACTGCTCTAGCTGGACTTACCTCACCTGAAAACGTGTCAAACGGATGAGTGGGCACTGCTCATATAAGGATACGTTTAGGGAAATAAACCACTCCCCCCTCCCCCAAAATGAAATGCACACAACTTAGGTGTTCATAAAAGATAACTCTTTTAGAAGGAAGTCTGATTCTTAAGAAGAGAGAAGACATAGAAGGTTATGTTAGGCCTTGTCTTTTTGTTAACAGAGGGTAATGAAGCGGCAACAGAGTGCTCTTCAAATGACTTGGTCAGTGACATGAGCATATTTAGGGTGAAAAAGTGTCAAGACTAGGCATGCTTCCATGAGTGTCGCTTAGTTAAGGGAGAGTAACATTTTGAAGTCAAGAACATTGATGAACAGGGAAACAAAGCTTTATTAATGATCCTTCAGTGACCTGAAAATGCAAATAAACTTCTTTCAGGACCTAACTAATTTTATTTTATTTATTTATTAAAATAAATTAAAGGGTTATTTTTTTCATGTGGGATACCAATTTCCTGACCAGGGATGGAACCCACATCCCCTACATTGAAAGCATGGAGTTTTAACCACTAGAACACCAGGGAAGTCCCCAGGATCTAACTAATTTTAGATAGAAACCCCCGCAGGCCATTTTTCTACAAATCCTTCTATCCCATGATAGTAAAGCTCATCCTTGAATACACAGTCCCAAAAGCATGAATACTGGGGCCACTACTTTGAACTCAGGGAATTTCACTTGCTTTTTCCTTAGCATTTAGAGTCATAGAAATTTAGACATCTCTGAGATGAGTTCCTAATTTTGTGTTCCTAATCTTCTCAGAGGGTCTGTAGAACTCACCTAAGGCTCCAAAGTAGAATTAGGTCTTTCACAGTCACTTGATACTGTTTCCGTGCATATTTTCACAGAAATTTGTACTTCATGCTTTTCACTACTATACATTCATTTTTCATTGAATCACACAAATTGGTGAATTAAGACAGGTTCTTAATATTCCCACTTGACAGGGAAGGAAAGACAGTCACATGGTGAAGGGTATGTCCATAGTTATAGGGCTGCACCAGTCAACTCTGGCTGCCAGAACAAAATATCACAGACTGGGTGGCTAAACAGCAGGAATTTGTTTCTCACAGTTGTGGAGGCTGTGAAGTCCAAGAGCATGCTGCTGGCCAGCTTGGCTTTCTGATGATGAGGGCTCTCCTTCTGGCCTTCTCACTGTGCCCTCACATGTCGGGGGTAGGGGTGGGGGGTGGGGGCAGGTGGGTGAGCATGGAACAAGCTCTCTGTTCTCTTCTTAGAAGGGCACTAATCCCCTCTTCAGGGCTTGCCTGGAAGCTCAGATGGTAAAGAATCTGTCTGCAATACAGAAGACCGGGGTTTGCTCTCTGGGTGGGGAAGATGCCCTGGAGAAAGGAATGTCAACACACTCCATTATTCTTGCCTGGAGAATCCCATGGACAAGAATTCTGCAGAGTTACAGTCTATGGGGTCACAAAGAGTCAGATAGGACTGAGTGACAAACACTTCCACCTTCAATCCCCTCTTGAGGGCTGCTCATGACCTCATCTAACCCTAATTACCTCCCAAAGGCTCCATCTCCAAACGCCATCATTTTGGGGGTCAAGGCCTCAGCAGGCATGAATGTTGGAGAGGATACACTTTGGTCCATAGCAACAGCTGAAGGCGGAACTAGGGCGAGAATCCCTCAGAACGGATTTCCATGATGCTGCCCAAACGTGAGCCCGCGTGTCCAGGATGAGGGGACCTGCAGTGTGACCTACCTATGTCTTGTCAGTGGCAGGAAAGCTTTGGAAAGAACCAGGGGAGCAAGTGGGCTTTCCTGGTGGCTCAGACGGTAAAGAACCCGCCTGCCAGGGTCCATCCCCGGGTTGTGAAGATCCCCTGGGGGAGGAAATGGCTACCCACTCCAGGCTTCTTGCCTGGAGAATCCCACGGACAGAGAAGCCTGGCGGGCTACAGTCCACGGGTGGCAAAGAGACACAAATGAGGGACTAAACAACAAAGGGTAGCAAGTGTCATAGGGTCAGGGCTCCGGGGATTCGGAAGCAGAGGCGAGCAGAGGAAGAGAAAGATGTTTACAACGCGGAACGGGAGCGAGGACAGTGCAGCCATGGAGAGGACTCTGTAACGGAATGGGGCAGAGCCTGTTCAAGTCCAGGGCCCGGCGCATCCTGCAGTGGGGCTGGAAAGTCTGGCGTTCTGGTTGGACACTGTCTCTTCGCTTTTACCGTCTGTTTCTTAGGGGTAGAGACCCCGCTCTCTATGTATTTGGAAACGAGCAAGGACGCTGGAGAGGGTGGTCCATAAAGCTCACCGCTGCACAGAGGAAACAAAGCCGGCGGCGCCNTAGTGATGCTTTCTAAGGCCCACTTGACTTCACATTCTAAGATGTCTGGCTCTAGATTAGTGATCACATCATCATGATTATCTGGGTCATGTAGATCTTTTTTGTACGGTTCTTCTGTGTATTCTTGCCACCTCTTCTTAATACATTCTGCTTCTGTTAGGTCCATACCATTTCTGTCCTTTATTGAGCGCATGCAAAGATGATATCTCTAATTTTCTTGAAGATCTCTAGTCTTTCCCATTCTGTTGTTTTCCTCTATTTCTTTGCATTGATCGCTGAGGAAGGCTTTCTTATCTCTCCTTGCTATTCTTTGGAACTCTGCATTCAGATGCTTATATCTTTCCTTTTCTCCTTTGCTTTTTGCTTCTCTTTCTACAGCTATTTTTAAGGCCTCCTCAGACAACCATTTTGCTTTTTTTGCATTTCTTTTCCATGAGGATGGTCTTGATCCCTGTCTACTGTACAATGTCACGAACCTCGGTCCATAGTTCTTCAGGCACTCTGTCTATGAGATCTAGTATTATAGGGAGCTATGTACCTCCCTGTTATTTACTGGGGTTCAAACTATGATGGAGGTAATGAAGATAATGGCGACCTCCTTCAAAATGTTCCATGATGCACAGCTACAGGCAGTGTGCCAATCCTGCAGCAAGCCAGCACCAACCCATGCCTCCACCAGAGACACCTGGACACTCATTTACATGTCTGGGTCAGTATCTTTTGGGGTCACTGCTCCTTTCTTCTGGTTCTGGTACTCTCAAGGTGTGTGTGTGTGTGTGTGTGTGTGTGTTTTCCTGCGTGTTTGTGTGCCCTCCAAGAATCTGTTTCCCAGCCCTGTGTAAGTTTGGCAGCTCTATGGTGGGGTTAATGATGACCTCCTCCAAGAGGGTTTATGCCATACCCAGGTCTACTGCATCCAGAGCCCCTGTCCCTGCAGCAGTCCACTGCTGACCCATACCTCCACAGGAAACACTCAAACACAGTTCTATCTTAGTCTTTGTGGGATCTCTGGGTCCTGGTGCACACAAGGATTGTTTGAGCCCTCTGTGCGTCTCTGGCAGGTTTGGGGTTTGATTCTAAATGCGATTTTGTCCCTCCAGTCATCTTGCTGAGGCTTTTCCATTTGCCCTTGGACAGGGAGTATCTCCTCAAAGTCACTCCAGCATCATACAGCCACCACTCCAGTGCTGCACAGCCACTGAAGAGTAGTCGCAGTGTGCTAATTCTCCTATAATTCCAGGTAGCATTTATACATTCAGCATGAATGATGTCCTGTAAGCATCTTACATCTTGGCACTGGAGAAGCTCTGAGGCAAGAAGTGAGAAATATATGATGCAAAATCTGGAACAAGGTATTGGCTGGCCAATACATTCATTTGGATTTTTCCGTAACATATGATGGAAAAATCTGAACAAACTCTTTGGCCATCCCAATACTATGAGGATGCACCATTAGAAAGCTTGTTACCATAGTTGTCACCATAGCTATGGAGATGATATAACATCACAGACAAGAGAAGTTAAATCAATATCCCAGTACACACAATTGATGAAATAATAATCTGTAATACCCTGTGTTGGTGAGTCAATAAATTCCACAGGGGCTTACCAAAACAAAGGAGTAGCACTCCTGCTGTGATACTTTAAAAATATATCTAAGTATGTATTACAAATATGTATTTAATCTTTAAGCAGTATTGTATCATTCAAGCTTAGAGTACAGCTGCTCTCTAGAGGAAAGGCAATGAAATAAAAATTAACAATGCAACATACTAATAAAATAGGGAAATCCCATCATTCTTCTTTAAAATGATAAAAGCCTGACCCACATTTATTCTTACCTTCTACAAAACTTGGTGTTTTACATAAGTTTTAGAGAATAAAACCAAGAGACATGAAGCAGAAAAAAAATGGCAAATGTTAAGAAATTAAGGTGCCTCATAACGAGTTATAAAATTGTACTTCTTTGTTGCCCATGCACTATAGATGAAGTTGCAATTTAGATCACTTTATGATGAAACAGTCTTAGTTCTCTCNAAACCAAGAGACATGAAGCAGAAAAAAAATGGCAAATGTTAAGAAATTAAGGTGCCTCATAACGAGTTATAAAATTGTACTTCTTTGTTGCCCATGCACTATAGATGAAGTTGCAATTTAGATCACTTTATGATGAAACAGTCTTAGTTCTCTCAGCAACAGCAGATATAATTTCCTTATATATCATTAGAATAGTTTAATACTTTCTTTAATTCACACATCATAAAGCAGAGAGTGCATTTTATATCTATTCCAATCATTCATAGTTTCTGCTTCAGAACAGAAAGCACTGTTTTCTGTTCATTCCAAAGGTAGGCTTAAGTCTAGTATCTTCATGATCCATCACAATCAGAGTGAGAAGATACAGAGACAGGGCTTCTATTGCCACCACTTTTTCTTTATAGCCATGATTAGGGATTTGTTAGGCTTTGTAAAAAATCAGAAGCACACATTACTGATTTTCACTGTTACAAATCCCATATTGCAATGTTGACTCCTGGGAGGAAGGAGCTTGTTGTTACAGAATACACTGGAGACATATAGGGGTGCTCCCTTCATCCCTTGTCTCTTTTCTCAATGGCAAAACCTTTCATGAGAAGAGCATATGGGCTGGGTATGAAAGTTGCAGGTTAAAACAGAGCTGAGGATGTCTGAGTCGTTGTTCCCAGAGGAAGCTCGACGATTACCTTACTCCTTTCATCTCCTGAGTATCTCCTCAAAAGATCCTGCCCCTTATACAGAGCATCTTCTCTTTGTATTCAAAATGCATTGGGAAGAGGAACGAGGTATTTATAACACTGTAATAAAAATTATTCAGTCCTTAAATGATACAGACCACAGTAAATTTAAAAATTTGGGTGAGTTTCTAAAATTTTTGTAATAGGAAGCAAAGTATGTACTATAAAGAAAAAGTCACTGATGAACTGAGAGACTGGTCACTGACCATAATTAAAAAGAGGCTCAGAAGATTCTGTGCCAAGAGAAAGCCTGATAATTTAGTCTCACCAACAGTTTTGAAAATGATGGATTCTAGCTGTCTCATGAAATAATATAGGGCAGAACAAAAAGAATGTAGGATTAAGACTTTAATAATGAGGAAAGAAGATAAATAATCAAAGGAACAAAAATGCAAAGCACTCTGATATTCTATCCTAAAGAACTATTTCATGTAAAGTGCCAAGAAAATCTCAAAACCTTCATCAACATAAACCTCTAAGCAAACATTCTCAACGTTTCAAAAAGAATTCTATGTGTAATCTCTGATCTATAACCATATACAATTTTGTCTCACATTCTGAGCCCCAATATAATGCTAAGTATGGAGGGAGTATTAAAAGTGAGTTTCAAAAGAAAATAACTTGTATTTTCATACCTGAAGTGTTTCCTTTCACTATTTTAGAATATCTAGTATCTGTCACTTTGGCATGTATTACCATGTGTATATGATATTTTAAAATGTACACAATTCTTTCATATATGCTACATTTCTGAGCCTCACAACAAATATATTAGGTAAAATAAGGTGAGTGTCAATATTACTAATTTAATATTTCAAAATTATTAAAAGTAAAAGCAAACTAATAAACAGAAGAATAGACAAAGCAAATACCTTTTTAGTATATAAACTTTGAGACTGATTAAAGATCAGTTGTTAAAATGAAGTTTAAGAATGAATTATTATTAAAATTATTATTAACATATATTCCAAGAAAAGCACCTAAGAATACTTCAGTGACAGCTAAGAAGGATCTTCCTAGTTTTCCTGAGGTCTTAAATACAGCCTATTTGTAACTAATGATTACCCTCCCCAGTACTTCAGCCACCTGATGCAAAGAACCAACTCATTTGAAAAGATTCTGATGCTGGGAAAGATTGAGGACAGGAGGAGAAGGGGTAAACACAGGATAAGATATTTGGATGGCATCATTGACTCTATGGACATGAGTTTGAGCAAACTTCAAGAGATAGTGAAGGACAGGGAAGGCTGGCAGGCTGCAGTCCACGGGGTCACAAAGAATCAGACACCACTGAGTGACTGAACAACTACTCTGTCTAATTCAGCAATTCTATCTCATAAACAATATCTCAAGATGCCCAGATTAGAGATACCCAGATAATTCTCTCTGATGACTCAGATGGTAAAGAATCTACCTGCAATGCAGAAGACCTGGGTTTGATCCCTGGGTCTGGAAGATCCCTTGGAAAAGAGAATGGCAACCCACTCCATTATTTTTGCCTGGAGAATTCCATGGACAGAGGAGTCTGTTGGGCCAAAGCCCATGGGGCCATGAAGAACTGGACACAACTGAGCGACTAACACAGATCATTACACAATAACAATTTGCGGGAAAATACTTTCTCACTTTCCAGGGCAATTTTTAAAAATATATTGAAATAGGATATTTACACTTCTGGCTATATATGTGACTGGTAATAAATACTATGCACAGGTAACTACTATGCTATAACAAAAACAAAATCACTGAGCTAATCCATCAACTGTGACTTGGTTATGAACAAAGTAGAAAATGAAACTTTAGATGCAAATTATAATTTTATCAAACTACTTGACACCTACTCCATAACACAGTTAAAAGTATCCTATGATGGTTAATAGTTCACATGCCTGATTATACACCTTGTCTCTTTGCCCCAAGGCTGAGCACTATCTGAGCAGGTCACTTAAATTCAGTTTCCCAACTTCTATTTTTGTTTGTTTGCTTTTGAAACATAACAGACTCTACATCATTGAACTAGTATAAGGACTAAATTAGTTTGTATAAAACACATAGAAGAGCCACTATCACATTTCAAGTGCTACTTAGGGTTCATAACACAGTATAGGAAGCAGTGACAAAAAAAAATCTCAAAGAAAAAGAAATCCAAGAAGGCAAAGTGGTGGTCTGAGGAGGCTTTAAAAATAGGAAAGAAGAGAAGTGAAAGGCAAGGGAGACAAGGAAATAAATACCCAACTGAATACAGAGTTCCAAAGAATAGCAAGGAGGGCTATGAAGGCCTTCTTAAATGAACAATGAATAGAAATAGAGGAAAACAATAAAATAGGAAAGACTAGAAATCTTCTCAAGGAAATTGGAGATATCAAGGGGACAGTTCATGCTAGGATGAGCATGATAAAGGACAGAAATAGTATGGACCTAGCAGAAGAGATTAAGAAGAGGTGGCAAGAATACACAGAAGAACTATACAACAAAGGCCTTAATGACCAGATAACCACAATGGTGGGGGCACTTACCTAGAGCTGGGCATCCTGGAGTATGAAGTCAAGTGAAACTTGAGAAAAATTACTATTAACAAAGCTAGTGGAGCTGATGGAATTCCAAATGAGCTATTCAGAATTCTAAAAGATGATGCTGTTTAAGTATTGCACTCAATACATCATCAAATTTGGAAAACTGAACAGTGGTCATAGGACTACAAAAGATCAGTTTTCATTCCAGTCCCAAAGAAGGGCAATGCCAAAGAATGTTCAAACCACCATACAATTCCACTCATTTCACTCATGTTAGCAAGGTTGTGCTCAAAATCCTTAAAACTAGGTTTTAGCAGTACAAAAAAACAAAGAAAATACCCAGATGTACAAGCTGAATTTCAAACAGGTAGAGGAACCAGAGATCAAATTGCCAACATCTGTTGGGTCATGGAGATAGCAAAGAGTTTCAGAAACACATCTACTTCTGCTTCATTAACTATCCTAAAGCCTTTGATTTTGTGGAGCATAGCAAACTGGAAAATTCTTAAAGTAATAAGAATACCAGACCACCTTACCTATCTCCTGAGAAATCTATATGTGGACCAAGAAGCAATGGAACCAGACATGGAACAATGGACTGGTTCCAAATTAGGAAAGGAGTACATCAAGGCTGTATATTGACACCCTGTTTATTTAACTTATATACAGTGCACATCAATGTGAAATGCCAGACTCAATGAATCACAAGCTGGAATCAAGATTGCCAGGAGAAATATCAACTTCAGATATGCAGATGATACTACTCTAATGGCAGAAAGTGAAGAGGAAATAAAGAGTCTCTTGATGATAGTGAAAGAGGAGAGTGAAAAAACTGGTTTAGAACTCAACATTCAAAAGACATGGCATCCAGTCCCATCACTTCATGGCAAATAGAGGCAAAAAGTAAAAACGGTGGCAGATTTTATTTTCTTGGGCTCCAAAATCAATGCAGACAGTGACTGCAACCATGAAGTTAAAAGATGCTTGCTTCTTGGAAGGAAGGCTATGACAAACTTAGTTTATTAAAAAGCAGAGACATCACTTTGCTGACAAAAGTCCATAGAATCAAAGCTATGGTTTTTCCAGCATATATCAATGTGAGAGTTAAACCATCAAGAATGCTGATCACTGAAGAACTAATACTTTTGAATTGTGATGCTGGAAGACTCTTGAAAGTCCCTTTGACTGTAAGGAGGTCAAATCAGTCAATCCTAAAGGAAATCAACTCGGAATATACAGTGGAAGGACTGTTGTTGAAACAAGCTCCAATATTTGGCCACCTGATACAAAAAGCTGACTCATTGGAAAAGACCCTGATGATGGGAAAAATTGAGAGCAAAAGGAAAAGGTGGCAGCAGATGAAGAGACAATTAGACAGGATCACCAACTCATTGGTCATGAATTTGAGTAAACTCTGGGAGATAGGGGAGCCTGGTGTGATGCAGTCCATAGGGTTGCAAAGAGTCGGACACAACTTAGTGACTGAACAACAATGTTATTATTCATCTGATTTTTACTCATTTTACTCATTCTAAGTCTAAGCCAGTATCTATGTTAATACTCATCATTCGTCATCCTCTCCTTATTGATAATGCCCTTGCTGTCTTTTCTAATGGAATATTTATATTTGGAATGTTTTAATTTCACCAAAGTCAGTTGTTTTCTCATCTGAAAGATGCTCAGATGAGAGATTTATTTCCCCAAATGGAACTGCTCACATCCTTGCTCAGCACAGACTTTGAGGGAATTAATCAGTTTAGTTTTCCTTAGGATAAGATAGAACAATAAATTTGATGCTTTATTTATATAGCATGTACCCAGAAAATAATTATCTTCTTTTGCAATAGTATACTACCCAGTCCTTCAAATGAAGTCATTGACAGTTTACCTTGAAAATGAAAATTAAAAACCTTATATAAAACCTCAGCAGATTTATTTTACCCTGTTGCTCCACTCCACACACCCCCAGGGTAGTTACATATGATTAAATTTACCTTTCTGTCCCTTAACTTTCAGATGTTCTATATATTAGCTTTTCCTTGTTTGGTCTCTTAAAGGTTTTTCTTCTAGAAACCAACCTGTTTATGAAATCAATTGATAATGAGCCTAGAAATGAGGCCTGGAAAATTTATAACCATATGCTATTCTCAGCTACTCTGAAACTTCCCAAGCTTACAGTATAATTAAATAAGCTTAAACATAATACAAGTAGACTATTTAAAGACTCTAAGAGCATCTAAAAAGATTCTTAAAATATTTTATTACTTTAGGAGTTAAACCACTTTGGTCAGCTAGTAAGGAGATTAAAGCTATATTTTAAAATACATTTAAATTAAAATGTATTTATAAGATATAGCATAGTCACTTAAAAGTCTCATCTGGTTCAGAAAAACCTAATAATGGAAGTAAATGCCTTTTGCACATTTAGACATGGCATATGGTATCCATATTACACTGAAGGAAAAATAACAGTGTTTGCAGCTCAATGAGACTACGAAAATTGATTTAAGCTTCTTTTCATTGGAGCAAAATTTGTTACATTCATCATGAGCAAGTGAGAATTTAATTTTCTAATAAGACTTTTATTAGCATTAAAAAAAAAAAACCTGTTTGCTTTCTCTACAAAGGATATTTCCAAGTCATTAAAAATGGTTATATTTTTTGAATTAAAAAGTTAGGAGTTAGAAGAAATTTTTTAACTAGAAATGAAATTGCTATGTATCATTCCAATTGGAAAATCTTTGAAAAAAAAATCTTCAACATTTTATAAAAATGGAAGAACTAAGGTACAGTATAGACTCTAGAAAACTTAAAAGTTGCCACTTTCAGCTAAAAACATGTAAAAAGCTCAACAAATGGAAAAATCAACAAGTTTTCTTAGATCTGGCAGAGAAGGGGTCTGCTGCTTCTGTGTTTGAGTGACACAGGCAAATAGCTGTCTCTTATACACATCTAAGCCTTTGATTTTGTGGAGCATAGCAAACTGGAAAATTCTTAAAGTAATAAGAATACCAGACCACC
>SJYX01023482.1:16584-37950 GCA_006410675.1 Oreotragus oreotragus | reverse complement strand
CTTGTAAATGGTGTACCAGAATTTCAGCTTCAAATGTGTCCCCTTCTTCCAACTAAGGACCTTCCCATGTCCCCATAGCTCCTCAAAAATTACTTTGAGCTATTAAGATATGTCCTTTCATTAAAAATAGGATTCAGGAGTTTATAAAGTTCTCTGTAGTGATCATTAGGTTGCTCTTCTCAAAACTCATTTCCCATTATTTTACAGAGATTTGACATGTGAACTCATCTACTCTACTCCCTCATTCAAGGAAATTAAATGTGTTTTTCCCATTCTCTCTCCTTTGTGTTGATGAAAACTGGTGCTCATTATCTACAGTAGAAAAGGCTTCTTGTTATACGTAAAGCAATTATTAATCATATAGGAGATAACAACTAAATCTAAAATTTCACATATTCAGGAGTTAATTGAGGGGCCTTGGGCCTTGCAGTCTTACTCTCCATGGATGATCTCTGACTTCTCTACATCTCATTTAAAAATTCTTTGAAATAATTAATCACATTATTATATTTGGGACTTCCCTGTTGGCTAAGATGTTAAAGAACCTGTCTGCGATGCAGATCCCTGGGTTCGGAAGATTGCCTGGAGAAGGGAACGGCTACCCACTCCATTATTCTTGTCTAGTAAATCCCATGGACAGAGGAGGCTGGTGGGCTACAGTCCACGGGGTCACAAAGGTCTGGACATGACTGGGTGACTAACCCTACTATTACTGTTGTATTACCTATGGCAAATCTTGAAAGTTCATCAATTTTGCATTTTTGAAACATTTTCTGATCTTTGAGTGAATTAGTGTTAATATGATGAATCTTTTCCTGTACTTTTCATTCTAACTTACATTTTAATCTTTAAGAAGCAGGCTGAAATAGTTCATTTTCACTTTTTAGTTTTGACAAAAATACTCTTGTGTCTTCCATTCAAGGAAAATAACACAAGTTGAAACTGCAGAATGCCATGCTGCTGCTGCTGCTAAGCAGCTTTAGTCATATCCGACTCTGTGTGACCCCATAGATGGCAGCCCACCAGGCTCCCCTGTCCCTGGGATTTTCCAGGCAAGAGTATTGGAATGGGGTGCCATTGCCTTCTCTGACAGATAATCAAGGCCAATTTTTAGATTTCCATAAGTTCAGATTTTTGACTTTTTACAGAAAAATTTATTTGTGTACATGAAGTTGCAATATTATATTTTTGTAATAGTTACTGAAACTTTGGTAATTATTTTGTACTTTTATAAACAAATCCTATAAATTGATACTAATATTAGAGTGTTTATTTGGTTAACATACTTCCAAATAAACATTGTAATATTAGTATCAATTTATAGGATTTGCTTATAAAAGTATACTTACTATCATTACCTTCGTGGTACAATATGGAACTAATTTTATCTAGTGACTTCTTGTTTTCAAGCTTTTAAACTACTATTGTTATGTACATACAGAAGCCTAGAATATTTGTAATACGGAGTGCCTGATAAAAAAGTAGTTCAGGACCCAGACTATCAAAACCCCAGGCTCACCTGAAATACATGAAAAGCTATATTTAATAGCATTGAAGAATTAGAAGTAGATCCAGTCTTCCAAAAGCTGCAAGAGCTTAGAGTCAGGTCAGATCTTGACCAGATTAAGGTTATATGCCCCCATTCCTCCTGATGTACAAGGAATAAAATGAACTCTCTTTGGAAAAAGATGACACCATTTGAAGCTCTACAATTATCCACATTTAATCTCTAACATAGAACCAAAAATTATTAGCCAAAATATCCATTTTTCAGAGTTACCAGACATGGGCTTTATAAATATTATTAATGTATTTCAGCTAATGAGTATAATGGATGTTTTTTTCTTTCTGAAGGATTAAAATCAGTGAAACTTAATAATCTAACAGAATTAAATCAATTAAATTAAGAATGAAAATAATCTAACAGAATTTTTAAACCTAAAAGATGCAGTAATTGAAATTCAAAATTTAATAGATAAATTGAACCATAATCTGTAGAAGCGATTAGACAATCAGAAGATGAGCTGGCTGAAAATATCTTCTGAGGCATGAAAAGCAAAAATGATGAAAAATATGTAAAAGGATATGAGAAACAGCATTGGTGAAAAAGTGTAATGGATTTGTCTTTGTTGTTCCAGAAGTATAAAGGACAAAAATGGGGCAGAAACAATAAATGAACAGAAATAGACNCTTAGGCACCCACTTCACATTCTGAAAGCCAATACTATATACTGCTAATTTGAGGTTGTTGTATTTATTTGTTGTTGTGATAGCAGCAGCTTATTTCTGGGCATTAACTTCTGTATCACTCACCTAAGGATAAATTACGCTAAATTAGTAACCAGCAACTCCAAAATCCAAGTGGCTTTAATGTGGGTTTATTTCTCATTCATACCACATGTACACATCAGCTTTGGTTCTTCATTCCTGGCCCCAGTCCCTTTCTGAAGCATTGCTAAGGATAGGGCAGAAAAAAAGAGATGGTGGAACTTCATGATGGTTTTGAAAACTTCTGCTCAGAAGGTGACATATTTTATTTCCACTGACAGTTTATTGGCTAAACAAGTCACCTGGCCAAGCCTGATATCACCAGTATTTAAATAAAACCCTCCCAAAGAAGATCAAACCTGATGTCTGGAGGGTGAGGAAATACATAATCCTCCAAGGAGGAGGGGCACCCCATATTTGGAAATAAAATACAATCTGTTGCACCTCAATCACTGTGGCCTCAAAGGCTGAAAAATGGTCATGTGGTCAGATAAAAATTAAAGTTTTATTATTATATAAAAAGGACAATGGATATAAGGGACATCTAGCAGTCTTCTTTCAGTGACTGCTGTATATGTTTTAACACATTAATCAATATCTTTACCTTTCCTCCCAAGCAATATAAGACCTCCAAACACTGTGACCCTTTTCACTTTCTCTATAATTTAAATACACTCACATTAATTATTTTAGTTATACCTTTTATTTAACCCCATAATTTACATATCAATTTAGTTGTTTATCCAGTCAAATTATATTTAGACTTACCCAGTATTTACTAATATCTGAAATTTTTCCTTGAAATGAATCTTTTAGAATTTTCTTGGGCAAAGATCTGTTGGTGGTAAAACTCAATTTTTGTTTGTCTAAAAAGAGTATTTTGTCTTCATTATTGAAAGATATTTTTGCTTTCTTTGAAAGTCTACACTAGCAGCACTTTTTCTTTCAGCATATTGCATAATTTATCCCTGTTTTTGTCTTCTATTACTACTGTTGAAAAGTTCACCAGCTGTCTAATTGTTACCACTTTGGAAGTGACTTTTATTTTCTGGCTGCCTTTTAGATCTTCTTTTGGCTTTAGACATTCTACAGTTTTACTAGAATATGCCTAGGTATGAATTTTATTTTATTCTTCTTGGAACTTTTTGGGTTTCCTGGATCTGAGGTTTGTGCTCTTCCAACAAATGTTTATGGAAAATTCTGGGTTTTTTTCCCCTTCAAATACTCCTCATCCCACTTTTGTCTTTTATCTTTCTAGAATTCTGAACTACCTCACACTCTACATGTTTCAACCTGTCTCGCATATCTCGGCTCTCTGTGGCACCCTGGGTAATTTAATGAACTCTATTTTCTATCTCACTAATTTACTACGCACTCAGCTATGTCAAACCTCCTGTTTAGCATATCCAGTGAGTATTTTTATTGAGGTAAAGTTCATTTAAGATAAAATTAACCACCTTTAAGTATACAATTCAATGGCTTTTAGTACCTTCCCAATGTTGTACAACCACCACAGCTATCTTGTTTCATCAAAACATTTTCATCAACCCAAAAGAAAATCCTGTACCTGTTAAGTAGTCACTCCCCATGACTCCTTCCTCTTAGCCCCTGGGAGCCACCCACCTGCTTTCTGTCTCTATAAATTTACCTATCCTAAGCACTCTATATAGATGGAACCATGTAGTACGGGACCTCTTGTGTCTGGCTTCTCTCACTTAGCCTAATGCTTTCAAGGTTCACGCATGTTGTTATATGTATCAGTACTTCATTCTTTTTCTTTACGACTGAGTAGTAGTCCACAGTGTAGATATACCACATTTTGTTTATCCATTCATCCACTGAGGACATTTGGGTTGCTTCCAGTTTTGGATTGCTATTAGCACCATTTTTTCACATGGGGAAACAGAGAGGTTAAGTAACTGACCAAAGGTCATACATCTGATCAATTAATGGAGGATTGTTTCAATTCTAAGGAGTCCAACTCCAGAGTCCACTTCCTCAAATGTCCTCTCATTTAGTGAAGAATGAATGAGGGGCTATTGTATTCCAGGCACCATAAAATCTAATTCAACTCCTCAGGCAAAGCCAGTTATTTCCTTCTCTGTGCTCACAAGGCATTGTGTATTTGAGGTTGATTATCCTATGAAACTTCATGGACACTGACTTTCCACCAATGTGACTTACAGCTCTGGCTTTATCCAACTTGAGCAAGATACAGAAAAGAAAGCTATAAACTGAGATTTTGTACTTACAGAGATAAGATTCTTTCCTTTCTTCCTCACAATGACCCTGTGTGGCAAGAACTATTTTACAGCGGAATGTCAATGCAGTAACTAACCAAACTAAAAACCAATAAAATGGATTAAGAAAATTTTAAAAGTAAAGTTCAACATTATACTTCATGAGGGAAATGCAAGTTAAGAGAACAGAGAGATACTGCTAGATACCTATCATAATCTAAATCCAAATCATACATCCAAATCACTGACAAAACCAAATTCTGGTGAGGATGTGGAGTAGTATTTATCCATTGCTGGTGGGGGTGAAAAATGGTACAGCCACTTTGGAAGACAGTTTGGCAGTTTCTCACAAAATTTACCATATGATGCAGCAATTGGGCTTCTTGGTATTTACCGAAATCAATTAAAAACTTATATCCACACAAAAACCTGCATACAGATGTTTTTTGCAGCTTACTTCATATTTGTCAATATTTGGAAGCAACCAAGATGTGTTTAAGTAGGTGAATGGATAAATAAACTATGATACATACAGACAAGGGAATATTATTCACACTAAAAAGAAACAAATTATCAAGCCAGGAAAAGACATGGAGGAATTTTAATGCATATTAATAAGTAAAAGAAGCCAGTTGGAAAAAGCTACATGCTGTGTAAGTCCAACAATATGACATTCTGGAAAAGAGAAAACGAGGGAAACAGTAAAAAGGGCAATGGTTGCCAGGGATTAGGGGAAGGGAGGAGTGAATAGGCAGAGCACAGAGGATTTTCAGGGCAGTGAAACTAGTTTGTATGATACTGTAATGATGGACACGTGTCACTATATGCTTGTCCAAACCCACAGAATGTTCAACATCACTAGAGTGAACCTTAATGTAAGCTATGGTTTAAAGTGATACTGTTGTGTTAATGTAGAATTTACAGAACTGTGACAAAGGTACCAGTCTGATGGGGGATGCCAGTAGTGGGGGAGGCTGTGCTTGTATGGGTCAGGAGGTATATGGGAACTCTCCGTACTTTTTGCTCAATTTTTCTGTGAGCCTAAAACTAAAGGTAGTCTTTATTCTAATTCAAAGAATAAATCTTCCAGGAAGGCTGTGGCATGAAGGAACACAGTTTATAATGGAGGGGACTGGGCGAGACAGACCTTTGAAAGATTCTAAAAGTACTTTAGGGTACTTTCAGGGATTTGAAGTCGATATAGCCAACGAGTTGCCAAATGGATGATGCATATTAGTGAATAGAAGTAGGTAGGAATTATTATCCTCAAAGAAATAAGACCTGAAGAGGGGGGAAAAAAACAAACAAAAAAAAACCCCACATCTATGATCATATTGAGCAAGAAGCAGCCCAGAAATTCAAAGTCCCATTTGCGTCCCTCTGGAGAAGACTTTTGGGAGTCCCTTGGACTGCAAGGAGGTCCAACCAGTCCTGAGTGTTCATTGGAAGGACTGATGTTGAAGCTGAAACTCCAATACTTTGGCCACCTGATGTGAAGAGCTGACTCATTGGAAAAGACCCTGATGCTGGGAAAGACTGTGAGCAGGAGGAGATCAGGATGACAGAAAATGAGATAGTTGGATGGCATCACCGACTCAATGGACATGAGTTTGGGTAAACTCCAGGAGCTGGTGATGGACAGGGAGGCCTGGCGTGCTGGAGTCCATGGGGTCACAAAGAGTCAGACATGACTGAGCGACTGAACTGAACTGCATCCTGCACTCACCTGGTACTCCCCTCTCACACAGAGAAAATACATGAAACAGTGGGAGAGGTTTACTTGAAGAAACCTTGTCAAAATGTTTCCCAAAAATTGACATGGTTGATGAACTGTTGGCAAATATCGATCAAGAATTCCCTAATAGCTCAGTTGGTAAAGAAAATGCCTGCAATGCAGGAGACCCTAGTTTGATTCTTGGGTCAGAAAGATCCACTGGAGAAGGGATAGGATATCCGCTCCAGTACTCTTGGGCTTCCCTTGTGGCTCAGCTGGTAAAAAAATCTGCCTGCAATGTGGAAGACCTGGTGTTGATCCCTCAGTCAGGAAGATCCCCTGGCAAAGGGAAAGGCTCCAATATTCTTGCCTGGAGAATTCCACGAACTGTATAGCCCATAGGGTTGCTAAGAGTCGGACACAATCGAACAACCTTCACTTTCTTTTTCACTCTTTTCAAAGGTTAATGCACTGAAAAAGACATATTATCCATTAAAATCATGAGATTTGATAATATTTTGGGCCCATGATATTTTATTTAAAGATTAAAAAATAATATAATCTATGAAAATTGTCATACAGTATAATAACATAAGACTGAGGATATCATTTTTTCAATTCCCTTCCCCCCAAAAAGGGAGAAAACCAAATGGCCATCAATAAGGTAATGGCTAAATAATGGGTGTGTGTGTATACACACACACTTTGGAACAATGTACAGCTATATAAAAGGATGAAAAATCTCTCTATTAATATCTACTGATAACAGACAATTTTCAATGAAATAAAATATAGTTGAATGAAAAAAGTAGCTCTGTAGCATGAGACTAATGGAATCCCATATTTTTTATACTAAATTATATAAACTTTCATCTGCCAATTTATCAGCTCTCTCCCAAGCCAGAGTATAGGATGCCCAACAACTAAGACTGTGTCTGCCATACAAACACTGCTGCTACTGCTAAGTCACTTCAGTCGTGTCCGACTCTGTGTGACCCCATAGACGGCAGCCCACCAGGCTCCCCCATCCCTGGGATTCTCCAGGCAAGAATACTGGAGTGGGTTGCCATTTCCTTCTCCAATGCATGAAAGAGAAAAGTGAAAGTGAAGTCGCTCAGTCTGTCCGACTGTTAGTGACCCCATGGACTGCAGCCCACCAGGCTACTCCATCCATTGGATTTTCCAGGCAAGAGTACTGGGGTGGGGTGCCATTGCCTTCCCCGCATACAAACACATTTGCTCCATAAACATTTGTTACATAAATGAATATCTAATTACAGTTCAAAACTAGAAGATTACTACTTAATGAAGAAATGAAGGTAACATTTGGGGGGCACCTGCTCTATTTCAGCATTTAATTAGTACTTTATACTTGTTAGTATACTTATTATTATACTTATCACTCACAAATCCCAATGAGATTGATGATTAAGACTCAGAGAGCTTAAATATCAATAATTTATCCAAATTTACACACAACCTAGGATCCAAGGCCTTTTTTTAAATTGAAGTGTAGTTGATTTATAATATTGTATAAGTATACAGCAAAGTGATTTGGCTAAATATATATGTATTCAAATTATTTTCTATTATAGGTTATTACAAGTTGTTGAATATAGTTCTCTGTGTTATACAGTAAATCTTCATTGCCTATCTATGTTATGTATAGTAGTTTGTATGTGTTACTTCCATACTCCTGATTGACTCCTTTCTCTCCTGCCTTTCCCCTTTGGTAACCAAATGCTTGCTTTCTGTCTGTGAGTCTGTTTTTCTTTGGTAAATAAATTATTTTATATTATTATTTTTTAGACTCTACATATAAGTGTTATATAATATTTGTCTCTATCTGATTTACTCTATTTAGTATGATATTCTGTAGGTCCATCCATGTTGCTGCAAATGGCATTATTTCATTCTTTTTCTGGATGAAATAATATTCCATTGTGAATGTACTATATCCCACATCTTTATCCATTCATCTGTTGATAGACACTTAGGCTGCATCCATGTCTTTAGTATTGTAAATGGTGCTGCTATGAATATTGGGGTGCATGTATCTCTATATACTTTTAGAGTTTTCTGGATATATTCCCAGAAGTAAGATTGCTAGATCCCATGGTAGCTCTATTTTTGGTATTTTAAGGAAACTCCTTATTGTTTCTATAGTGGCTGCATCAATTTACTTTCCTACTCACCGTGTAGGAAGGGTCCTAAAGTAGACCTTCTTTTTAAACAATTTGGGTTAGTTTATATTTTTTGGCAGCACTGGGTCTTCATTTTTGCACATGGACTTTCTCCGGTCGCAGCGAGCAGGGGCTTCTCCCCAGTTGTGGTGCATAGGCTTCTCACTGGAGTAGCTTCTCTTGTTGCGGAGCTCAGGCTGTAGGGCAGGTGGGCTCAGTAGTTGTGGTACCGAGGCATAGCTGCCCCACGGCATGTGGAATCCTTCTGGACCGGTGATTGAACCGGTATCCCCTGCATTCCAAGGCATACTCCTAACCACTGGACCACCAGGGAAGCATGAAAGCTTTTTTGATTGCACAGCTTCTGAGCACATTCTCATGTATAATCAGTAATAGAATCTCAGTCTTCTCAGTCATGTCCTCTATGTTACTTGGATAGCTTGTCTATCTTATATGGACCTACTAATAAAGGGCAAAATGGAAGTGCAACGCTTGGTGTGTTTTGTTCATAGCTAAGGAATCTTAGATGTGGTAAATTCAAATTAAGGAAGAACTTGTTATTGAATACCTAAGCTTGTAAGAGGCAGTATAATTGGTGTTTTCACATTTGTCCTCTGAAACACATTGGTGGGTAGGTCTTATGCTCTCCATTTTGAGAGACGAGGAAACTGAGGTTCTGAAAATTTAAGCCATTTATCTGAAGTCACAGAAGTGCTAAGTGTTCAAGCTGAGACTCCCCAGACTTGTTTGCTTCCAGAAATCATACTCTTCCCAAACTCCTTACTACCTTTCCCATGCCAGGATCCAGGCAGGTGAAAGAGTCAAAGACATGGCCTTCCTTCTCTAAATACCAGGCTCAGAACTGCTGAACCCACCTCTGCAGGCCAGTGAAGAAGCAGGAAGAGGACTGCATCTGCCTTGCTGAGCTCTGGCTCCGTAACTTGCAGCTAATAACCTTTAGAGACCAAGAGCATCAGAAAACGCGTACCCCCAGACAACAGCAGACGGTCAAACTAGACCCACTGCAGAGTAAGCCTCGTGCTCTCTGTCCCCGTCCGATACCATCCATCATTAAATAGCTGTCAGTTCCTTCCAGATCACTGTATTATGTATGGGTTGCAGGGCTACCAATTAGTTTGAGCAAGTGCTAAAAATAAATAAATGATGAGGCGCCTTCTATTCTCACCCAGGGTAATGAGGGCCTGCATTTGGGGTGACAGAAGTGGAGTGGGGGCGGGGGCGCTGAGGGAACACAAGGACGATGTGGAGCCCTGGAGCTTCATTCGGTGAAACCGATGGTCAGTTCTGCAGCTTCTGTTTACATATGGACCAACTGCCCCAGCTGGGCCCCTTTCTCAGGGCTGGGGGTGATGCCTGGACAAGGGCAGTTATGTGGGGCTCATGATTTTATTCTTTCTTAAGATCCTCTTATATAACCGATGTGTTGTGCAATCGAGCAGTTGGTGGTTCAAGGAAGCTGGCCCGTACCTTAGATAAGAAGTTGAATTATTCCCAGGGATGTTTGGAGTCGGGCAGGCTGGGAGACAGCGAGGAGTGAGCGGGGCCTCCTGCACACAGGACACAGCCTCGTAGCTGAGAAGTTCCCTCTACACAAGCCACACGAGTGCCCCATTTCCTGAGCATCTGTATTTGGTGAACACTGGAAACCTCTTGCTTTCCCACTGAAGGCCTCTTGCTTCCTCTTGGTAAAGTCAAAAACATGACCCAGTTGCAACAGAGACACAAAATAGCAGTTTGATGGGAGGAAGAGAAGAGGGGAGGGGTGCCAGGGGGCAAGAGGTCTCCGTGACTGAGACCCACGCCGCTGACAACCATCTCTAGGACCACAGTTGGTGGGGGCAGATGTGAGTTAGTGAAAGAAAAGAGGGAATCAGACACATCTGGCTAATGACTGTGATGGTTATCTTTTCATGAAACAGTTGGAACAAGTCCTGGAAATACTACATTAGCATGTCTATTTCCTTGCAGACTTGTGTCTGATGTGAGTGGCCCTCAGTGCCTACTACCTACCATTCCCCACCCTCATAGGGGAGATGGAGCCTTGGTCTCCCTGACAGGACAGTGGAGGAGGCTAACATCTGCTCAGGGTTTTTACAAAATCAAATACAGTGACAGAGAAAACAAATACATCAGTTTCTCCCACCACAGCCTTACCTCTTTTTGTTCTGCATTTAAAAATGCGGAATGTGGCAGAATAAATGTTTTTGGTATGTATACATTTTGATTAAAAGAAGATAAGGCCAAGCCATAAGATCGCATATCCAAAGGGAGACTAAGGACATGTTAGATACATTTATCTCCGTATCTGTGGTCCCAAACTACATTGGGTAATGAAGGTGTTAGAATATCCTGGGTTAAATTTTCTCTCTACTCAGAGATGGGCATTCTCATTTATAGATCCCCAGTCTTCTCCGGATAAAGATTTCTCAAGACTGAGAGGTTCATGAAAGCCAAAAAGTTGGTCCTGTGTAGGAAGTAGTCTCCTGCCCATGACTTGATGAGGGGAAAGGGCTTAGAAACTCAAGGTGAGTCAAGAATCTCCTTTTCTTCTGACTGTTCCTGGTTGACAGCAGATGTACCTGTCTCAATACCTTCTCCCAAGCTTTTGAGAAGTAAAAACAGTGTAGGCTGATGATTAGGGCAAAGGGAGAAGACAAAAACAGAAGGATGTAAAAGAGTAGAGTGGAGACGAGAAAGGTAAAAAATGGAGGCTGGTAGGGTAGGTGGAGGAGGTTTAAAGGAAGTGGGGGTTGCCCTGGTTCTTTGGAATGAGAAAGCATAAGGCAGAAATGGGGCTTTCCTGGTGGCTCAGACAGCAAAGAATCTGCCTGCAATGCAGGAGACGTGGATTCAGTCCCTGAGTTAGGGAGATCCCCTGGAGATGGGAATGGCAACCCACTCCAGTAGTCCTGCCTGGAGAATTCCACGAACAGAGGAGCCTGGCAGGCTGCAGTCCATGGGGTTGCAAAGAGTGGGACCTGACTGAGTGACTAACACTTTCACTTTTTCAAGGCAGAAATAAGACTATAAACAGCCCTCGCAAGCATGGTAGCCCCAGGGACAGCTCAGCCACAGGACTTTGGTTTGCTGAGTGCTGTGTCCAAGCTCCGGAGGCAGACTGAGTGCTCCAGATGATGGCAAATGGTCGTCTTTATATAAGGATTTTTCAGGCTTTTTTTGGGAGAAATGTGAGAAGCAGAACAGCCAGAAAGAGACAGGAGGAGAAAGATTGAAATGTTCAAGGGTTTGGCTAGGAATTTTTTCTCCAGGAAAATCTGCATTGCTCTGCAATGCTTTGTAGTTGAAATAGCATTTGAGGAGGAAAGAATGGGGGCTGAGAAAAGAGTTTGAGTCTGGGCCTAGGGAAGAAGAGAAGCCATTCACAGCAGCATCCTCTCTGTATCTGTCTGCCTTTGAAGACAGTTTTCAAAGCAAAATGATCATCTTTATAGCCTCTCATCATGATTTCCTAACCTTCAGTTCAGTTCAGTTGCTCAGTCGTGTCTGACTCTTTGCGACCCCATGAATCGCAGCACACCAGGCCTCCCTGTTCATCACCATCTCCCAGAGTTCACTCAGACTCACGTCTAGCCGACTAAGGTCCATCTAGTCAAGGCTACGGTTTTTCCTGTGGTCATGTATGGATGTGAGAGTTGGACTGTGAAGAAGGCTGAGCGCCGAAGAATTGATGCTTTTGAACTGTGGTGTTGGAGAAGACTCTTGAGAGTCCCTTGGACTGCAAGGAGATCCAACCACTCCATTTTGAAGGAGATCAGCCCTGGGATTTCTTTAGAAGGAATGATGCTAAAGCTGAAACTCCAGTACTTTGCCCACTTCATGCAAAAAGTTGACTCACTGGAAAAGACTCTGATGCTGGGAGGGATTGGGGGCAGGAGGAGAAGAGGACGACAGAGGATGAGATGGCTGGATGGCATCACAGTTAGCCAATACTTAATTTGTTCTAAGACTTTGTTTCCATCACCTTTAACATATAACCTTTCATTAAATCCCTATTTAAGAGCCTATTCCACACGCAGAACTGGACAAGGCAATTTGGAGGTGATGAAACAAACAGTAAAAACAGACAATTGCTCTAAGTTTATTGCAGTCTCCTTCTCTCCAAGGAGACAGGTAATCCAAGAGACAAAATAAAACAATGCATATATGTACCGTAATTATTCTAAGTACGGTGGCTCAGCTGGCAAAGAATTCGCGTGCATTGCAGGAAACTTGGGTTCGATCCCTGGGTTGGGAAGATCTCCTGAAGAAGAGAATGGCTAACCACTCCAGTATTCTTGCCTGGAGAATTCCATTATAGTCCATGGGATTGCAAAGAGTCAGACAAGATGAAGCAATCTTCATTTTCACTTTCATAATAGGAATTTAGAAAATGGAAATAGCTGGAGGACTATCCACCACTTGCTGAGAGTGACAGGGCTTTGTATAAACCACATTCAATGCTTTATAAACATACTACTTTCAGTCTTCACAGCCTATATGGCTGTCATTGTACCCATTTTACAGATACAAAATTGAAGCTTAAAAAAGTTAGGTAAGTTTCTCAAGGTCTCAGGAGAAAGTATCTGAGGTGACCTAGCTGATTTTAAATATGGTATCTTAACCTCACCCATTGATTCTATGTTCTATCTAGGAAAAAAGGAAGATAGGAAGCCAATGCATGAGTGTGTGTGTGTAGCAGGCATGTGCTATCTCGTTATTATCCTTTATCAAGAGAACAACAGCTCTCCCAGCAATCTTACCTGGTAGAAAGAAGTGTTCATCAGCAGAACTAGATGTGTGGATAACAGGGGAGAGATTTTACCTGAACATATTGCAACACCTCAAATAATTGGAGCTCTTTTAATAAGCGAAGAAGGGAACAGAAATTTAATAGACAACCAGTAGCATCTGCCAAACTGAGCATTTTACATGTGTGATGGCAGAATGCTGGTGTGAGGTTGCTACAGTCTGAACTAGGATTTTGGAAGTTGAATTAGAAGAAAATAAAAAGATCCAAGAAGATTAGGGGGGAAAAAAAAAAAACTCACTTGGAGATAGGCTGGATAGAGGTCCTGAAAAAGCAGGAATGAAAAATGGTTCCAAGGAAAATGGAAGTGTGATGTACAGTGTAAAAGCAGGTTTCATTGGTGGGGAAGGTTTTGTATATGTTGAGTGATGGTAGAACACTCAAGGGGATATGCCCTCTGAGTTGGCCCCAATCACCTGATTGCAAAGAATTAGTCAGGGCTGGTGGCAAATTAGCCTCAAAACGACTTTGTAGGGATGTCCCTGATGGTCCAGTGGTTAAGAATATGCCTGCCAATGCAGGGGACATGGGTTCAGTCCCTGGTCCGGGGAGATCCCACATGCTGAGGGGCAGCTAAGCCTGTGTGATGCAGCTGCTGAAGCCCGAGTGTGTATATAGTCCATGCTCTGCAACTAGAGAAAGCCCCAGCCCGGCAACAAAGACCCAGGGCAGCCAAAATAATAAATGAATAAATAATTCGTGATGGTATTGTCGGGATGATGAGTTTCTCAGAGCAGAGAGCCTAACAGAAGCCAAACAGGGTCCAAGGAGCTTTGAGGAGCATTCACGTTTAGATAAGGGGAAGGAAGTGAGCTGGTAACGCAAACAACAACAACAAAAAACTTTTGCTAGGAGTTCACAAGAGAATCAGGAAAGCAGAAGCTCACAGAAGACTGGGCTGGAGGGAGTTTGGTGGTGGGGGCGGGGGTTAACTGTCCCAGGCAGCCCAGGAGTTAAAGAGGAAGAGGGTGAAGGAAGACCCCTGTTTGGCAAAAGCAGATAATGATTATCTGGGGGCACAACACGGAGAGAAATGGAGGGGAACAGAAGCCAAGAGACGGTAGTTTTTCTCAGCCGTAGCCCTGCAGAAGTACCTTGGAATGACCAATGGTTTCATCATATCCCCTGATTCTATATTATTTTGTGAGACTGATCCTCCTGTCTTAATGTATATTATAAAAACATAATTAGATAGATGATTTCACAGGTGATTTTTCAAAATATTCAAGTGGAAACATGAATCAATTTAAAGGTGATTTACGTAAACGGTGCTGCTGCTGCTGCTAAGTTGCTTCAGTCGTGTCTGACTCTGTGCAACCCCATGGACTGCAGCCTACTAGGCTCCTCCGCCCATGGGATATTCTAGGCAAGAATACTGGAGTGGGTTGCCATTGCCTTCTCTAAAATAGTGCTACATTTGCTATAAAAATATGACAAAAATTATGAGAGTCATGTGCAAATGACTGGAGTCTGAAAAACAATACATTAAAATGTCAGGGTTTTTTTTTCCCCTATTAAGTACATTAAACATGACTGACTCATACATTAAACATGACTGACTCATTTGTTGATTGAGAAACCAGCCATGACACAGGGTCCTTATCAGACACACTGGAGATTGCCCACTTATACTTATTTTTTTTAAGATTTAGTTATTTACTTAATTTTTGGCTGCACTGGGGGGGTCTTCATGGCGGTGTGCAGGCTTTGTCTAGTTGTGGCAAGTGGGGGCCACTCACTTGTTGCAGAGCTCGGGCTCTAGAGCATTAGCTTAGTAGTTGCAGCTCATGGGTTTAGTTGCTCGTGGCATGTGGGATCTTTCTGGACCAAGGAATTGAACCTGTCCCCTGCACTGCAAGGCAAATTCTAAACCACTAGACCACCAGGGAAATCCCATGTCCATCTGTACTTCAGATAGATACAGAGGTTGTTATGGGCTAAATTGTCTCTCTAAAATGTGTATGATGAAGCCCTGACCCCCCATGTGATTATTTTTGGAGATAGGGCTATTAAGGAGACAATTAAGGTTAAATGAAGTCATAAGGGTGGGTCCCTAATCTAACAGGGCAGATGCCCATTTAAGAGAAGAAAAAGATAGCATAGCTCTGTCTCTCTGAGCATAGAGAAGAAGACACAGCAAGAAAATGACTGTCTACAAGCCAGAAAGAGAGGGCTCACTAGAAACTCAACTTTCTGAAACCTCGATCTTGGTTTTCTAGTCCCCAGAAATGGGAGAGTACAGATTTCTGTTGTTGAAGAGAGCTGGCCTGTGGTGTTTTGTTGTTGTAGCTGATGCAGAGAATATTACATAAGCATTTATAGAGCAAAAATTCTGTCCAAAAGTATTATACCAGAGCCTATGGAGGATCCAGAGATAAATTGTATGTGTGCCCTATCCTCAAGGGAAGTGAAAACACATACATAAATCATGATGATGCATGTAGAAAGACAACAATGGACAAAATTATATTGGAGAATGAGTGGGATTATGGAAAGCATGATGGCAGAGATGCCATTCTACCTTTTTGATAGAGTATGCATACATGAGGTAAAGGAAAGATCATTCTACATGGAGGGCGCAGAAGACACAGAGGCAAAGAGATGCAGAAGCTTGGGCCAGGATGTGGAGTCATAGAGGATAACATTAGGAGGATCGTTGGAACCCTCTAATGAAGTGTATGAGAGATGGTAAACCCCGTAACAGAATGCATGATTTTTATTCTGTAGGTACTTTGAGAACACCACCCCCCATACCCAGTTTAAGCTGAAGAGTGCCTTTGATCAAATTTGGAGCTTACAAGAGGATCTTTATGCTGTGACAGGAGTGAACTGGATGAGGGAGAGAGGTTTGGTAAAGGAAAGAGCCAAGAAAAGAAGGCAGGAAGGAAGGAGAGAAGAAAGGGTCTAGACAGGAAACTTTACAATTTCCAGGTGAAAGGTGAAGAGGACCTGCTCTAGGGCAGTAGGTATAGAGAGGAGATGGAGACAAGACATAAACCGGATTGATATGAGGAACAGGGAAAAAGAATAAGAGGTGATGCTGGAGTGTAGGAACCAGACAGCAAGACACACCCCGAAAGAGTGATTCTTAAACTCTCTTGATTGTTGAGTGTGTGGGTCCATGTGTATATGTGTGTGTTTTTCTGTGGGGAGGGTCAGGATATTTTCCAAATGGGTCCTAATTCAAGAGAGCTTGTTTTGTGTTAGTCATTCAGTCATGGCAAGAGTCAGAAAAATACACACACCCATACACACAAGGACACGTGTGCTCAACATTTTACCTTCAAGCAGTTCATAGACCCTCTAAAGTCTATCTGTGGATTCCTGGCTAGGAAACCCTAGAAACTTGTTGACTCCTTAGTTTCCTGACATTGGATTATTTGCCTGTGATTATCTTTCCTCCTACAGTGGGAACAGGGCCCTAGTGTTCTGGAAGTTAAAGAATCTGATTAATTAAGATCTTGCTCCCTTCATCCTCTCATTTGTACATTTCTCTATAGCTGTGTCAAGTCAGTGCACAAAGTCACCCATAAGATAGAGCCAGCAGTCTTTCAGAAAGATGGCAAAGGAGGTCACAGGGGTTAGCCAGCAATTCCGAAAATCACTGGCCATTGCCTTGGGAGTGAGAGTCCAGAGAGTAGAGGAAGAAGCAGCAGCTGGTAAAGAGAAGGTAGACAAGGCCCTCGAGTGCGCTCAGCTCACTTATTTGACTACTGTTGGAAAATAAAAATGGGATGAAGAGGAAATGAAGTGATAACCTAAGGTAAGTCAGAGCCTTCCAGCCAAATAACCTATAGACGGCTGAGTACCAGAGCCCTATCACCCCCAGCACCCATCCCCACATCAGCCAGAGAGGTGACCCATCATCTCCCACTGTCTCCCCTTGACATGGTGTCTTCAGGGACTGTTAATCACGGTGTAAAAACCTACAGTCATCTCTTTGGCTCCTGGATGCCTTCATCTCTGGCCTCACGTTAGAATCAAACAGGAATCTTAGAAGGAAAAATAAGATGTTAAGGGGCCACCCCAGGCTTCCCTGGTGGCTCAGCTGGTAAAGAATCTGCCTGCAATGCTGGTGACCTGGATTCGATCCCTGGGTTGGGAAGATCCCCTGGAGAAAGAAACAGCTACCTACTCCAGTATTCTGGCCTGGAGAATTCCACAAACTATTCCATGGGGTCGCAAAGAGTCAGACACAACTGAGTGATTTTCACTCACTTAAGGCTCCACCCCAGACTAACGGAAACCTAACTTCTGCATGTGGCCCCAGACATCTGTATTTTTTCCAATCATCCTAGGTGATTCTGATGCACAGTCAAGATGAGAAAACTGAGCTAAACTCTCCATGTGTGCTGAAGAGCCATCACATGCTCTGTTGGTTGAAGATCTGGAGTGAATCCTGCCCAATTCTCTATGGGGCATCCACCGCACTTCTGGATTTCAGTGAACTGAGAGTGTTCTTTTCTAATTTTTTAAGTTAAGGGCAATAAGTTTTTTTGCATAGAATACGGATGCACTCATGTATCTGGAAGGAAATACAGTAAAATGTTAAGAATATTCATTTGGGGGTAGTAAGATTACAATGCTAGGATAGTTGAAGTACCATGCTGTACACCTGAAACTTATGTAAAACTTAAAAAAAAAAGATTTTAAAATTCTAGGTAATTTTTAATCATTTATGTTGCTGCTGCTGCTAAGTCACTTCAGTCGTGTCTGACTCTGTGTGACCCCATAGACGGCAGCCCACCAGGCTCCCCCATCCCTGGGATTCTCCAGGCAAGAATACTGGAGTGGGTTGCCATTTCCTTCTCCAATGCATGAAAGAGAAAAGTGAAAGTGAAGTCGCTCAGTCTGTCCGACTGTTAGCGANTTGCTTCAGTCGTGTCCAGCTGTGTGACCCCATAGACAGCAGCCCACCAGGCTCCCCCGTCCCTGGGATTCTCCAGGCAAGAATACTGGAGTGGGTTGCCATTTCCTTCTCCAATGCATGAAAGAGAAAAGTGAAAGTGAAGTTCCTCAGTCTGTCCGACTGTTAGCGACCCCATGGACTGCAGCCCACCAGGCTACTCCGTCCATTGGATTTTCCAGGCAAGAGTACTGGGGTGGGGTGCCATTGCCTTCCCCGAATCATTTATGTTACACTTTCTTTTTTTTTTATGTTACATTTTCTATAGGGATGTTTTCCTAAATGTTACCTTTTTAAAGGGACCATGTGTGTCTGAGCAAAGCTTAACGAAGTTCTAATACAATTTAGAAAAAGACCAGGAATAATTTTTAACATAAAAGTGTAGGGAACCCCAGAATCTAATTATGTTCTAAGGAGAGACCCCTGCTAGAAAGATATTTCTGAGCCCAAATCAGGTAGAGTTTGGGTCATGTTGGGGAAACAAAAAAGGAAATAAAACAGAAGGAGAAATTTTAAGAAAGGATGTGATAGAGGGTGGGACAAATTGAGAGAGTGGCATTGACATGCAAAAACTACAATGTATGAAATAGCTAGTGGGAAGCTGTATAACACAGGGAACTCAGCTCTGTGCTCTGTGATGACCTAGAGGGGTGGGATGAGGTGGGGTGGGGGGAGGCTCAAGAGAGAGAGGAGACCCGAGTGGTCCAAAACAGGAGGCGAGGGTGGATGTGAAAAGACAGAGTTTTAAAGACCAACTCTTGAAAACAAGGGGGCTCTCAAGAACAAAAAATTCCTCCTAAATGTGATGGAGTTTCTGAAGCAGAGGTCAGTGGATGGTTTGACAGCCACAAGATATGTTTGGAATCCTAAATTGAACATCGAACACGGAAAATGAATTAATCGAAATCCTCAAAGAGAATAGTTCATTCATCTCAATGCTTCCCTCCATCAAAAACAAGTTGATGAAAGATAAAGTTCGGCACTGGTGAAAGGATTTGCTAAAGCCAAACTGGAGAGAATAGTTGAAATGACAAGAGGTGTTTAGGTGGGTAAAAAGAACGTGAAGAAGGGCAGGGAAGAGAGATTTTTTTTTTTTCTAAGTCTGATGGCCATTATTTTACTCTTTAATTATCCCATAGGTATCTGGCATACATCTAGTTTGAGTAAGAAAATTCCAGTCGAAAATACAGAAGCAACAAGAAAAGTTATCCTTTGAAGTTTAAATCTGAGCCAGCAGCAATTCACAGTCATCGCCCTGACCAATGGCGACTGCTTTTTCTCAGCCTTGTCCTTTTGACACGAGCGGCACGAACACGACTTTTAACCCAGTTAGAGGAGCTCTCTAGATGCCATTTTCCGTCCTTGCACAGAGGGAACGCTCGCTGAAAGCTGACACTTCCCCTCCCGGAAGACCGAACAATGTCTGTGGTCTTTGGGCACCCTCGTCCCCCGAGATGCTCTCCCTTGTCACTGAGTTGTCAGGAGCTGTCCGCTGCTGACGTTTGGACTGCCAGCCTCTCTGGATCAGCACAGACCAGAGTTAATTGGTGCTAAGGAGCTCTCCCGACTCTCCCGGCTACCTCAGATTTAAAAAAGTGCCCAGTGTCCCATTCAAAGTCCTTCCATAGAGGACCTTGCCCCTGCCCTGTCCCCCCAGAAGCCCACCTTTTGGTCAGTCCTGGGGGTTACCAACCCCCTCTCAATGTTCAATATTGTTCGGAAAACGCCCCATGTAAATGAACAGATGGAAAGGGTAAGTTTTATTTATTTTTTTTTAACTCAGTACTTTGTAGAAAGCACTTTGTGGGGGAAACCAGATCATTTCTTTTTATAACCTGCTCTAGCAGCGGGTTCCCTTATTGCCACACATCAGCGTATCATTACAGAATTCTGATGTGACTGCATTCTCTTTGTTGTCTTCTGTGAACATGATGGACATCACCGGCTGCAGGACTGGCAATGACATTGACCTCGCAGGTGCCACTTAAACCCTTTAACATTTTCTCGACCATCTGCTGATCTCTTCTCTCTTTAAGTATCTTCATTAACAGCAAGCCTGTTATATTCCAATATGCTCTGGCCCTGGACAGCTGTGATGCTGGAAAGTCCCTCCTTCCCACTGCCTCCGAATCTGATGTGGATGCCCTTGTCTAGATTTTTCCTTCACCTCGGTGACTGCATCCTGACATTTACCTCTTTGCCTTGTAATTGTTCATTAGCTTCTAGGGTTCCACCCTTGTCTTCTCCGTGATTAGAAGAGGCAAGCACCATGTCCCTCTGCAATATGGCATCCTTAGCTTAGAGCACAGAACCCTTCCTTACAAGGTAATTAGGAGCCGTCTGTCAAATGACTAAATAAATAAATGGTGTGCATGGGTCAGCATCCTTGTGCTTACCAGATAAGACTAGAGAGTATTGGCGACAGCTGTTTAAACAATACACAGCAAATGTGTGAGCAGCTGCTAAGTGCCTTCTGCCTCTGGTGTCTTCATTTTCCCATCTATGTGGGAGGGGATTAAACTTCACTGTTCCCTATCAGGGCCATTTCTAATCCTTCCCAGGGTGTGTGTGGAAATATGAGGGGGGAGCATTTTGGTTGTCACAAGGCTTTTTCACATGATTGCTCCAGGCCAAGGCCAGGGATTCAAAATGTCCTGCAATGTCTGGGACAGTCTAGCATAATAAAGAATTGCTCACTCCCCCACCCCTGCTGAGCCCCATTGAGAACCACTATAGATGCAATCCAGGCTTCGAGTCAGGACTTGGATTCTAATCTGCCACCAACTAGTGCTATGACCTTGCGCATACTGATTCATCTCCCTGTACATTAATTTCCTCACCTGTCACATCAGGGTAAAAAAAAAAAAAAAAATGCCTGATGTTTTTACTTCTCTGGGTAAAATCAAATAATGATGGTGAATGCCCTGCAAAAAAATGTCAGAATTCCATACACATATGAGGCCTTATTGTAGTTACATGAGGAGTCTAGCAATTGAGCCAGTATTTCTAAAAGTAGGAGGGATTATCCATAGAGTCCTGCCGGGTGTGTTAGGAAAGTTAAATAAATTGTCTTGTTTAGGCTTCAGAGACAAAGCAGAGCAGGTCTTTGACCTTGCTTCTAACCTGGACACTGCCCTGACTAGGAGTGACTGGGAGTGACTGCTGCTCTGAGTTCAAGATTTGCAGCACGTTAGATAAGATGGGGGAGGAATCTTGAGATTGTTGAG
>SJYX01023482.1:0-14397 GCA_006410675.1 Oreotragus oreotragus | reverse complement strand
AGATCTTCAAGACCAAGATAATCACGATAGTGTGATCACTGACCTAGAGCCAGACATCCTGGAATGTGAAGTCAAGTGGGCCTTAAAAAGCATCATTATGAACAAAGTTAGTCAAGTGATGGAATTCCAGTTGAGCTATTTCAAATCCTGGAAGATGAGGCTGTCAAAGTGCTGTACTCAATTTGCCAGCAAATTTGAAAATCTCAGCAGTGGCCACAGGACTGGAAAGGTCAGGTTTTATTCCAGTCCCAAAGAAAGGCAATGTCAAAGAATGCGCAAACTACCACACAATTGCACTCATCTCATACTTTACTTTAAGTAAAGTAATGCTTAAAATTCTCCAAGCCAGGCTTCAACAATATGTGAACCGTAAACTTCCTGATGTTCAAGCTGGTTTTAGAAAAGGCAGAGGAACCCGAGATCAAATTGCCAATGTCCGCTGGATCATCAAAAAGCAAGAGAGTTCCAGAAAATCATCTATTTCTGCTTTATTGACTAGGCCAAAGCCTTTGACTGTGTGGATCTCAATAAACTGTGAAAATTCTGAAAGTTATGGGAATATCAGACCACCTGACCTGCTTCTTGAGAAACCTATATGCAGGTCAGGAAGCAACAGTTAGAACTGGACATAGACCAACAGACTGGTTCCAAATAGGAAAAGGAGTACGTCAAGGCTGTATATTGTCACCCTGGTTATTTAACTTATATGCATAATAGTACATCATGAGAAACACTTGGTTGGAGGAAGCACAAGCTGGAATCAAGATTGGTTGGAAAAAGTATCAATAACCTCAGATATGCATATGACACCACCCTTATGGCAGAAAGTGAAGAGGAACTAAAAAGCCTCTTGATGAAAGTGAAAGAGGNTGAAAATTCTGAAAGTTATGGGAATATCAGACCACCTGACCTGCTTCTTGAGAAACCTATATGCAGGTCAGGAAGCAACAGTTAGAACTGGACATAGACCAACAGACTGGTTCCAAATAGGAAAAGGAGTACGTCAAGGCTGTATATTGTCACCCTGGTTATTTAACTTATATGCATAATAGTACATCATGAGAAACACTTGGTTGGAGGAAGCACAAGCTGGAATCAAGATTGGTTGGAAAAAATATCAATAACCTCAGATATGCATATGACACCACCCTTATGGCAGAAAGTGAAGAGGAACTAAAAAGCCTCTTGATGAAAGTGAAAGAGGAGATTGAAAAAGATGGCTTAAAGCTCAACATTCAGAAAACTAAGATTATGGCATCCAGTCCCATCACTTCATGGGAAATAGATGGGAAAACAGTGTAAACAGTGGCTGACTTAATTTTGGGGGGCTCCAAAATCACTGCAGATGGTGATTGCAGCCATAAAATTAAAAGAAGCTTACTCCTTGGAATGAAAGTTATGACCAACCTAGATGGCATATTCAAAAGCAGAGACATTAATTTGCTAACAAAAGTCCATCTCATCAAGGCTATGGTTTTTCCAGTGGTCATGTACGGATGTGAGAGTTGGACTGTGAAGAAAGCTGAGTGCGGAAGAATTGATGCTTTTGAACTGTGGTGTTGGAAAAGACTCTTGAGAGTCCCTTGGCCTCCAAGGAGATCCAACCAGTCCATTCTAAAAATCAGTCCTTGGCGTTCTTTGTAAGGAATGATGCTAAAGCTGAAACTCCAGTACTTTGGCCACCTGATGCGAAGAGTTGACTCATTGGAAGACTCTGATGCTGGGAGGGGTTGGGGGCAGGAGAAGAAGGAGACAGCAGAGGACAAGATGGCTGGATGGCATCACTGACTTGATGGATATGAGTCTGAGTGAACTCCTGGAGTTGGTGATGGGCAGGGAGGCCTGGCGTGCTCCAATTCATGGGCTTGCTAAGGGTCAGACATGACTGAGCCACTGAACTGAACTGAACTGAACTGACGTATTAGTAGCTATTATACATATTTGAAAGCACTGAACAACAAGTCCAAATCACTTGCAAAGCTGTTGTTGCTGTTCAGTTGCTAAGTCATGTCTGATTCTTTGCAACCCCATGAACTGCAGCAAACTAGGCTCCTCTGTCTTCCATTATATCCCACAGTTTCCTCAGATTCATGGCCATTGTGTTATTGATGCCATCTAACCTTCTCGTCCTCCACCACCCCCTTCTCCTTTTGCCTTCAAACTTTCCCAGCACCAGTCTCTTTCAGTGAGCCAGCTCTTAGTATCAGGTTCCCAAAGTACTGGACTTCTGCTTCAGCATCAGTCCTTCAGATGAATATTCAGGGTTCATTTCCTTTAGGATGGGCTGGTTGGATCTCCTTGCACTCCAAAGGACTCTCAAGAGTCTTCTTTTACACCACAGTACAAAAGCATCAATCCTTTGGCACTCAGCTTTCTTTATATTCCAACTCTCACATCCATGCATGACTAGTGGATAAACCATAGTTTTGACTAGACAGACCTTTGTCAGCAAAATAACTCTGTGTTTTAATAAGCAGTCTAGGTTGGTCATAGCTTCTCTTCCAAGGGACAAGCATCTTCTAATTTCATGGCTGCAGCCACCACCTGCAGTGATTTTGGAGCCCATGAAAATAAACTCTGTCTTTGTTTCCACTGTTTCCCCATCTATTTGACATGAAGTGCTGGTTCCAAATAGGAAAAGGAGTACGTCAAGGCTGTATATTGTCACCCTGCTTATTTAACTTATAATGCTCTAGCAGCGGGTTCCCTTATTGCCACACATCAGCGTATCATTACAGAATTCTGATGTGACTGCATTCTCTTTGTTGTCTTCTGTGAACATGATGGACATCACCGGCTGCAGGACTGGCAATGACATTGACCTTGCAGGTGCCACTTAAACCCTTTAACATTTTCTCGACCATCTGCTGATCTCTTCTCTCTTTAAGTATCTTCATTAACAGCAAGCCTGTTATATTCCAATATGCTCTGGCCCTGGACAGCTGTGATGCTGGAAAGTCCCTCCTTCCCACTGCCTCCGAATCTGATGTGGATGCCCTTGTCTAGATTTTTCCTTCACCTCGGTGACTGCATCCTGACATTTACCTCTTTGCCTTGTAATTGTTCATTAGCTTCTAGGGTTCCACCCTTGTCTTCTCCGTGATTAGAAGAGGCAAGCACCATGTCCCTCTGCAATATGGCATCCTTAGCTTAGAGCACAGAACCCTTCCTTACAAGGTAATTAGGAGCCGTCTGTCAAATGACTAAATAAATAAATGGTGTGCATGGGTCAGCATCCTTGTGCTTACCAGATAAGACTAGAGAGTATTGGCGACAGCTGTTTAAACAATACACAGCAAATGTGTGAGCAGCTGCTAAGTGCCTTCTGCCTCTGGTGTCTTCATTTTCCCATCTATGTGGGAGGGGATTAAACTTCACTGTTCCCTATCAGGGCCATTTCTAATCCTTCCCAGGGTGTGTGTGGAAATATGAGGGGGGAGCATTTTGGTTGTCACAAGGCTTTTTCACATGATTGCTCCAGGCCAAGGCCAGGGATTCAAAATGTCCTGCAATGTCTGGGACAGTCTAGCATAATAAAGAATTGCTCACTCCCCCACCCCTGCTGAGCCCCATTGAGAACCACTATAGATGCAATCCAGGCTTCGAGTCAGGACTTGGATTCTAATCTGCCACCAACTAGTGCTATGACCTTGCGCATACTGATTCATCTCCCTGTACATTAATTTCCTCACCTGTCACATCAGGGTAAAAAAAAAAAAAAAANGCTTATTGACCCACATACTGGGTTCCCTCAGGAGACAGGTAATTTGGTCTGGTAACCCCAACTCTTTAAGAATTTTCCACAGTTTTCTGTGACCCACACCGTCAAAGACTTTCAGATAGTCAATGAAACAGAAGTAGATATTCTTCTGGAATTGACTTGCTTTCTCCATAATCCAACAAATGTTGGCAATTTGATCTTTGATTCCTCTGCCTTTCCTAAACCCAGCTTATTCATCTATAAAGTTGGTACACTAACAAAATACATGGTCCATATTTTATCAGAATAATATCAGATGAAACATTTTAACATATCATATTCTGAAATTTAATATGTTGTGACAGAAGGATTACTTGGTCCCTTTTATTATTAAAGTAAATATCTTGTTTTATCTTAATGATAAAATATATAAATCAATAAATCTCTTATAAGCTTATAGGCAAGATTAGTCAATAAGTACAAATTGAAAAAAAAAAATGGGACCAAGATAAATCTTTAAAAGAAATATATTAAAGAAATGAAATATATACAGAAATTGTAATTGTGGCAATGGCAACCCACTCCAGTGTTCTTGCCTGGAGAATCCCAGGGACAGAGGAGCCTGGTTGGCTGCCGTCNATAAGCTTATAGGCAAGATTAGTCAATAAGTACAAATTGAAAAAAAAAAATGGGACCGAGATAAATCTTTAAAAGAAATATATTAAAGAAATGAAATATATACAGAAATTGTAATTGTGGCAATGGCAACCCACTCCAGTGTTCTTGCCTGGAGAATCCCAGGGACAGAGGAGCCTGGTTGGCTGCCGTCTATGGGGTCGCACAGAATCGGACACGACTGAAGTGACTTAGCAGCAGCAGCAGCCAAATATATTAGCTCTACCAAGAAGGATAGCACAGAAAATTTCATTAATTTATGCATATCCACCTTTATATCAACAGCAACAACTTGCACATATTTAAAGACATTATATACATATGTACACTTACATACATACACCCACAAGCATATACTGGGTTGGCCAAAAATATTTTTTTCAGATTTTTCCATAACATCATACAGAAAGGCCCAAACAAAATTTTTGGCCAACCCTATATAATTATGCAGACAAAAATCAGCTTATATTGAGATTCCCACTTTCAAAAATTCAATTCATTTATAAAGTTAAATTTTAAGACCTAAAACCAATCATGTCAAAAAAGTTTATAAAAAGGGCTTTAACTGGACATAAATTAAAACTATTAACTCATATTTAAGTTGTGTGTGCATGCTAAGTCATTTCAATCGTGTCTGACTGCTTGCAACCCCATGGACTGTATCCTGTCAGGCTCCTCTGCCATGGGATTCTCCAGGCAAGAATACCATAGCTGGTTGCCATGACTTTATCCAGAGGATCTTCCTGACACAGGGATCCAAACAGCACCTCTTACAACGTCTGTATTGACAGGAGGGTGCCTTACCACTAGCACCACCTAGGAAGCCTCATATCTAAATTAAAAATATATTGTTTGATTGTATTTAAGTGAATACAGTTGGGGATGTGAAAAAGTCACCTTATAATAATTAAATGATTTTCTTCTACTCGAACTAGTCTTATGAATATGCTGTAGTAAAACGTCTTTTGTTGTGGTTAATCTTAGGAGGGAAGAGTCAGGGTGTGGCTTCTCTTGTACCAGTTTTCATATAGAAAAAGGAATCAATACACTTCAGAAAACAGGGAAGAAGAAACTGAGGCTCTTGGCTGCATTTAGATTACCAAAGCATACTAAACCAAGAAATGTTTTCCTTTTACATAGATTAATGTTATGGCCCTAAGAACATGTCATATCATTTTATAGATTATGCAATTACTAGTATTGGATTAATAATGTTCACCTATAAATATCAGAGTAACTAATTAAACTGAGTAGAGAAGGAGTTAGTATAAACATGTATGTACATATATTTATAAATGTGGAGTTATAAATGTGGAGTTATAAATATGTACTGAAAATACAGAATTGATTTACAAGTAAAATTTTGATAAAGCACCATAAAATATAGGTTTACTTTGCAATCAGGAACACTTTTCATTTCTTATACTTTTGCTCTTCATATAACTTGCCTCTGAGGCTTAAATAATTCTTTATGCTTTCTTATTTATGCACTAAAATCAAATTCACATCTCACGGAGGTATTTCATTTAAAGAAAAAATATTGATATATATTGAAAAGGTGTGAAATTTATAAAATAAGCACCATGGTGAATAATTGAGACTGGAGTGATTTAGGTAAGATTCATAGATAAAAGTAAATACAGGTTATCTCCTAATTATTACAACAAACACTATTTCTAGGATAAGGCGCCACTGGTCTTAGATTCTATTTGAAAGGGTAAACAGATGTTACCATTGCAAGGCGGCTGTTCAGATATACTGAAACAGAGAAAATAGCAAAACCTTTCTAAAGTGTGGCTAAATCTTTTTGTAATAATCTTAGGAAAGAGTCAACACAAATGGAGTCAATAATATTTTCTAAGAGGCGTCTCATGCTATGTATCTATATATATATATTTTTTCTTTTTTCAACTGAAGAATTCAATACATAGTATCTTGAAAAGATAGCTGTCTTTAACCACTGAACTACTTCCACTACCAGTTCTGAGTATACCATGTGCCTTCAAATAGGCTACAAAGGTTATCTGAACTTGTTTCTCTTTATGTCTCAAGAAGTGACTGGTAGGCTTCCTTCTGCTCAAAAAAGTTCTTTATTCTTAGTCTGTAGAAATGTTGCTGTCTAATTGTGCTATGGGGCACTCTTTATAGTGTTAACCTCTGGAGGAGTGCCTGGTAATTCACAAGCGGTGAAAAGACACAAGATATGCTATTGGGTTTTCCATTTCAATAGATCTATGCATTTCTTTGGAAGGACTGATGCTGAAGCTGAAACTCCAACACTTTGGCCACTTAATGTGAAGAACTGACTCCTTAGAAAAGACCCTGATAATAGGAAAGATTGCAGGTAGGAGGAAATGGAGAAAGTAGAGGATGAAATGGTTGGATGACATCACCGACTCAATGGACAAGAGCTTGAGTAAGCTCCGGGAGTTGGTGATGGACAGGAAGGCTTGGTATGCTGCAGTCCATGGAGTCCCAAAGAGTCAGACACGACTGAGTAATTGAACTCAACTGAACTGATGCATTTCACAATAAGCATACTGTGCTTAATTCTACAGTATCATAGTTGTGAGAAAGTGAAGTGAATAAATTTTAATTAAAATGGATTCTCAAAAAAACTAGATTCTCACCTGTGTGTAATCAAATGTGATGCTGATGGAGCCAGTAAACTACATTTTACCCATCTCTTCTGAAAACAAACAAATAAACAGGGTGTGTTTTTTTGAAAATGGTCTCATATAGGGCAAATAAAATATTCTGAAAAATATAAAGCACAATAGAGATTCAAATAATCTATGAAACTGTAACATTGCCGTTCCTTGGTCAATGTTCCCAAGGAATAATGATCAGGATCAATCCATCAGTGTCACCAATTGTACTGAATGCCAAAATATGATGTTGTTCCTACATCTATTTACAAATATCCAGATGTTTGGAGTTATTCAGGCTCATTACTGAGGTTTTAACAAAATAATCTGGGTATGTTGGCCATTCTGGCAAGCTTACTCAATGCTGAACCTGTAGTTTATCCCTTAATGTGGTTCAGATGTCTCCGAATATGAACACATTCACTGAATTACATATACAGATTTAATGAAAATATTATGATCCCATAAATAAAGCAAGTCAAACTAGCACCTTCTTCTTTTAGCGTCTTTATTTTTATTTTATTTTTTCCAAATCAAGGATGGTGAAGCATACCAGTTGATCTAATGTGTATACTGAGTGTGGTATGGTAGAGTCTGGGCTGAGCCTATTCATGGCATAGCATGTGGCTCTTGGCTTAATGGCCTCCAGTCTAAATAGATTTCTTGATTTGGAACACTACAGATAGCATGAAAAGTCCCTTTGTTGCAGTTTAGTTTTTCTTGGCTTTCAGTAGCATAGCATGAGAGGATAAAATTTGGCACTCTATATCTAAGCTGTCATTTGGAAATTTCAGATTTGGATTCTCTCCCCAGCTTTTAGACTTCTTAATTCAAACCATACTATACTCCCTGAGCACTAATGCTGTATCCTCCCACAGAGAAGGAAAAAGTGACTCCAAAAAGTCACCTGGCCCACCATGTCACATTGATGCTATTAATGGGCTTTTCAATGACAGCACTATGAAGTTTTTTTTCAAAGAGCTAATGAATCCTATTAACATTCTGTGACCCAAAATTGTACTGATCTATTTTATTTTAAATGAATCAAAATTAATTTCTAAAGTATTTCAGACATATTAACCTCCCTCTGGTCACTGCATTTCCACAATATGTAGGACTTTGTACCAGAAAATCATTAAAGTTATAAAGAACATTGTTCCTTGGTCTGCAAAATACATATTCCTGAGGTTTTTGCTAGTGATTAATTTTGAGAAAGTATTATGTTAAAATAGCAATGACATAATGAATAATTTTTTAAACTCATAATTTTAGTGAAGAATATGCCTCTACCATTAGTTTCTCCTTTTGTAAAGAACATCTTCTCTTGTAGTATCAAAATAGTACAATGGTGTATACGTTGGTGCCCTCCACATCTTATCTTAATTAATGTATAATACACCTACAAGAAAGTGTACAAACCATAAATGTGAAGCCTAAATAACTTTCTTATTGTGAACATCTCCATAAAGCCCAGAATATGAAATCTATCTTTCTTTCTTTATCCATTCTTTTAACAACGGGACACAGGTAGTTCCCATATCTTGGCTATTGTAAGCAGTGTTACAATAAACATTAGGATTCATATACCTTTTTGAGTTAGTGTTGTTGTTTTCTTTGAATAAATACCCAGAAAACGAATTTCTGGATCAAATGGTGCTTTTACTTTTTGAGTTATCTCCCTACTATACTTTACAGTGACAACATCAGTTTACACTGGGCTTCCCTGACAGCTCAGATGGTAAAGAATTCACCTGAAGTGCAGGAGGCTCAGGTTTGATTCCTGGGTAGGGAAGATCCCCTGGAGAAAGGAATGGCAACTCACTCTAATATTCTTTTCTGGGAAATCCCATGGACAAAGGAGCCTGGCAGGCTATAGTCCATGGAGTCACAAGAGTGGGTCATGACTTAGCAACTAAACCACCACCCCTACATCCATTTACATAGAACTCAACAGTGGACAAGTGTGGAGGCATCTTTGACAACACATATTATTTCTAATCTTATTGATCACAACTGTTCTAACAGATGCAAGATCAATCATTTACATTAAAACCACAGTCATCATTTCTGCTTCCGTGAAGATGGAGAAATTATATTTTCCCATTCTGCTTTCATTAAAAACTAAAACCACTGGACATTAAATGTAACACAAACATAGATTCTGAGATGTATAGAAAAGAAACTGAGCTGACCACAGAACTCAGTAACCAAGGAATGCCATGGTGGGGAATTATTGGGAGTGCTTTATGTCTTTAGATCTTAGTCTTAGAGCAGATGAAGAGGGCAAGCTGGAAATGCCAACAGGTGCAGGTAAAATATACCCCTCAAAAATCGTTTCTCTCTAAACAAATGACAAGAAAGGGGCAGCTTAACAAAACACAAAACTTTCAAGGTTGGGAGTTTGGGTTTGGCATGTACACACTTCTATGTTTAAAACAGATAATCAAGGAGGACATAAGGCACAGGGAACATTGCTCAATAGTTTGCAATAACCTAAATGGGAAAGAATTTTAAAACAATAGATGCATGTAAATGTATAACTGATTCACTTTGCCATATGTGGCAAACTGATGCAACACTGTAATTCAAGCACAATGGAAAATAAAAATTAAAATAAAATAACATGACCCCCATAAACTGTAAGCATACAATACTTAGAACAATCACTAAGTGAAAATTGTATAAAGTACAATTGTGTTTTCTTCAAAAAAAAAAAAAAGACATGTTGACATTCTAACGTGACCTGTAAGGTGCAAGGGTTTCGCTAGAGGTGATAAAACTTAAAATAGTGTGATTATTCTGAGCCATAATTGAATATGACTGGCATCCTTAAAAAAGACCTTTGGTCCCAGGCACACACATAGGGAGGCGATGGGAAGGAACACAGGTTAAGGATGGCCGTCCACAAGCCCAAGAGGGTGGCCTGAAACAGTCTTCCCTCACAGCTCTCAGACCAATGCTGCTCACACCTTGATTCTGGCCTTCTCACCTTCAGAACTGTGAGACAACAAATTTCAATTTCTACTATGTTTTTATGGTTTGTGATCCTTTGTTATGATAGACATAGCAAATATATAGAAAAAAGTAATGAAATTTGAAATAAATTCTAAAAAATATTACATTAATATAATCTATCATGTTGTTAGAAGAGGAAAAAAAATCACATAATATATAATTTTTGCAGAAAAAATATTTGATAAAATGTATCGCTCATGATAAAAACTCTCTAATGTTTCTTCTATTCAATATAGTGCTGGAAATCCCAGCCAGAACAATTAGACAAGAAAAAGAAATTAAAAGGTATTTAAATCAAAAAAGAAGATGTGAAATTATACCTGTTTGTTGATAATATGATCTTGCAAGTAGAAAACCCTAAAGACTCAAAGAAAAACATCCTGTTAGAACAAATAAATCAATTCAGCAAATTAAAGCATATAAAGCAACATACAAAATCAGTTCTGTTTATACACATAACAAGATAAAAGAAATTAAAAGGTATTTAAATCAAAAAAGAAGATGTGAAATTATACCTGTTTGTTGATAATATGATCTTGCAAGTAGAAAACCCTAAAGACTCAAAGAAAAACATCCTGTTAGAACAAATAAATCAATTCAGCAAATTAAAGCATATAAAGCAACATACAAAATCAGTTCTGTTTATACACATAACAAGACACTTCCTAGAAAGGAAATTAGAAAACAATCTCACAACAGTATCAAAAACAATACAACAGTTAGGAATAAATTTAACAAAGAAGGAAGACGTGCACTGCAAACTATGTAACATTGATTTAAAAAATTAAAGGAGACACAAATAAATTAAAAAGGGATCCTGTGTTTATGAACTGGAAAAATTAGTGTTATTAAATGTCCATTTATCAAAGCAATCTACCGATTCAATGTGATCTCTATCAAAACCCCACTGGCAATTTTAAATAGAAATAGAAACTAATACTATCCCAATGTACATATGGAACCACTAAAGACTTCAGGTAGCCAAAATGAACTTGAGAAAAAACAAAGTTGGAGATATCACAGTTTTATCTTTCAAAATATATTACAAACTACAGTGTTTAAAAAAGTGTGGTAGGGAGGTGGGAGGGAGGGTCTGGATGGGGAACGCATGTATACCCATGGCTGATTCATGTAAGTGCATGGCAAAAAGCACCACAATGTCGTAAAGTAATTAGCCTCCAATTAAAAGTATATATATATGATACTGGCAAACAGACAGATACATAGATTAATGGGAAAAATAGAGAGCCCGGAAATAAATGTATGCATATATGTTTCCCTGATCAACAAGTATCTTGAGAATATGTAATGAGGGAAAGAAAGTCTCTTGAACAAATAGTGTTAAGAAAGCAAGCTGCTGCTGCTAAGTCACTTCAGTCGTATCTGACTCTGTGCGACTCCATAGATGGCAGCCCACCAGGCTCCCCAGTCCCTGGGATTCTCCAGGCAAGAACGCTGGAGTGGGTTGCATTTCTTTCTCCAATGCATGAAAGTGAAAAGTGAAAGTGAAATCGTTCAGTCGTGTCCGACCCTCAGGGACCCCATGGACTGCAGCCTACCCGGCTCCTCCATCCATGGGATTTTCTAAGCAAGAGTACTGGAGTGGGGCGCCATTGTAAAAGAATGAAACTGGATTCTTAGCTTAACTCAAAATTGGTTAAAATTTTAAAATAAGATCTGACTCTATAAAGCTCTTCTAGGAAAACATAGAGTAAAATGTTTGTGGCATTGGTAGGCAATGATTTTTATTGACTATGACACCAAAAGCACAATCAACAAAAGCAAGATAAGATGGGAGGGAATGCCTAAAAATAAGCTTCTGCTCAGCAGAGGAAGCAATCAGCAGAAAAAAGGTGGACCTTTCTTTTTTAAAAAAATTTGTTTTTCCTAATGATATTATTACTTTAGTTCATTCTTAATCTTAGGAGTACAGGGTGGTTCAGATGGTAAAGAATCTGCCTGTGCTGTTGGAGACACAGGTTCGATCCCTGGGTCAGGAAGATCCCCTAGAGAAGGGAATGGCTACCCACTCCAGTATTCTTACCTGGAGAATTCCGTGGACAGAGGATCCTGGCAGGCTAAAGTCCATATGGAGTCCCAAAGAGTTGGACACAAGTGAGCAAATTTCATTTTTCATAGTTTCTTTATAGTGTATAGTGTGTGTTTATGCATAGTGTATATTTGCACATTTACTGCCATTTATCTCAATCCTCACATTATTATTTTTTTTAATACTTAGGCACTTTTTCTTCATGAAAGAAAGGAATTCCCAGAGATTACAGAGTAATATATCCATGTGTCTTACTTTGGAATCCACAGAAGCAGAGCTTGAGGCTGGGATTACTTTGTGTATGATTTATTCAGAGTGGTGTTCTTGGGCTCAACCCCTGTAGGAGCAAAAGAATCTGAACAGAAAGCTGAAATAATTTACACATGAATATAGTGTCAGCTGAAACTGGTTTTGTGTCTTATGCTGCAGGGAGTTTTGGAACTAACGCTTATGGCAGAGTGTGTCCCGTTTTGAGGCAGAGGGAGAGTTTTATGTTCCCCATGAGGTACGGTAAATAACCCAAAGGAAATCCTTTGGGGAAAGTTGTAGACGTCAATCAATGGGCCATTAGTCAAAGCACCTATGCTACCAGGGAATGGGAACCACATCTAATCAATAAACATAACTCCAGAGAGGCTGAGGAGACACCAACAGCATCCGCCAAAATAAAACAATATGTGGCATGCATGCATTCGTCGTGGCTAAACATTATCCCTCTATATCTAAGCTAAATTTAAGGAGTAAGAAAATCAGTTTTGTTAGGTAATAGTTGCATATGAGACCTCGATTCATGTTACTATAAAGACTCTAAAACGTTACCACAATTTCTGGTGTCTTGCCAAATTTTGGTCATTATTTATAAAAGAAGACAGGAAATAATTAGGTCATGACTCCTCCTTTTGAAAAACTATGTACTCAGATAAAACTTATGCATCTAGACCTTCAGGCTCCATAAAACCTTTTTCACCCATTCGCTTTTCTCCACTAATGTGAGAGTTTGTATTCCTCCCAACAATACTTTCAGACACAGAAGCAAAAAATGAGAATATCTTTCTGTATCAATGTGAAAGCACAAAGACTTGCTCCCAAAGCAAGTCTCCTTAATGACAAGATTCCCCTCAGGAGTCCCTAAGGAAGTCTTGGGGTCTATAAACAAAACATATCCCTAGGATCGCAAACTCTTCCAAGGCAAAACCACCTCAAATGACATTCCAAAGAGATGGTCATTTAAATTATTCTTAAAAGTGTACAAAGATAGAAATTATCTACCTCAAAAGCAACTCTTATAGAAACTTGCAATTGTTACAATCAGCTTCGTTACAAAGTTGTAATTGTTACAAACACCTTTGATAGGAGTCTTTGAATTCCTTCTAAGTGTTATTTCAGTGCTCAAAAGGCTCCACATGGCTCCTCACAGATGTTTTACAAATTTGGTTAGGCCTGCATCCCATAGACTCAAATAAAACTGCACTGACTTATTAGTTTTAGGGTAAATTTTCATACTTTTTAAACCCGTGTATAGCTTGAGCTTCTTTTTTCTACCCTCCCTCTCCTCTACCTTTTGCCTTCAGTCTATGCCAACCTTCATTCGGTTCTCAGAGGGTTACAAGCTTCCTTCGCTATGCAAAGACTGTAGCTATGGTATCCGTCCCATTTGTCTGGGTACCTGACACCACCTGTATTCCGAAACCTCCCAAGATCTGCCCTCAGCCCCATTCCGCAGCATTCTCAGGATGTCTGTGTCCTCTCTCGCTCCGAGTGCCATTGTTACTTCTATCATTCTACACTGAGCTAAGCTGCTGCTTGACTGATCTCTCTCTCACTCAATGGTCACTGCCATCGAAGCAAAATGTTTAGGCCCTTTTGATCACTGATGCAAATAACTGATCCCAGTGCTTTGAATCCTGAAACACAGAAGGTACTATATAAACATTTCTTGAACATGTGAAGGAGAGACAGACAGACAGAAAGAGAGAGAGACAGACAAAGATGGAGAGAGATAAACAGAGAGAGACTGAAGGAATAAGCTCATATACTATTTGACTTGACCCAAAGTTGAGAAACTAGGAACAAATCCAGATTTTCATGACATCATATTCATCAAACTTTGATACTCCTTTTTTCATGTTAAACCAAAACATGCCTCTCTTCATTTCTTCCCCCCAGAGCAACAGAAATCAAGATACCTTTGTAACATTTTCCATTTTCTAAGAGTAAACACTTCTATTTCTCTCAACTATTTCTGATGAGGTCCTAAAAACTTCACTTTGTTCATTTATTAGTGTTTTGCTCTTTGTTTTTTTTTTTTT
>SJYX01023481.1:28948-53347 GCA_006410675.1 Oreotragus oreotragus | reverse complement strand
GTCTGACTCTTTGCAGCCCCAGGGACTGCAGCTCGCCAGGCTTCCCTGTCCTTCACCATCTCCTAGAGCTTGCTCAAACTCATGTCCATTGAGTCGGCGATGTTCCCACTGGAGAGTACTTCCCTGAGGGCTGGGAGTGGGTCCTGCTTGTCTCTTTACCCCTCAGGGTTTTATTAAACGGATGATCAGATGAACACTGGGATCTTGGGGACCCATGCACAGGAAGTGGCTGGGACTTCAGAGCCGACTCCTTTTCAAGGTGAAGGCTCTTGTGTGGGAAGAATATTTCTACAGAAGTTTTCTGAGGCCAGAGAATGTAGTGAAGCATTCCCTTTGAGAGAGTCCTTGTACACGTTCATCTCTGAAGTCACCCAGTGAACGGAGCCGCTGAAAGGGCTTCACACACTTTAATGTGCCCGTGGAGCCCCTGAGGGTCTTGTTAAAAGGTGGATTCAGATGCCACAGGCCTGGGAGCCTGCATTCCTAACAAGCTCCCAGGGGGCATCGAGGCTGCTGGAGTCCCCGCACCACCCTTGGAGTACCAAGCTGTGAATCATCGGTTGCTTCTGGAGGAGATACTAAAATCACCTGCTCTGACACCCCCGGGGACGAACAGAAGGAAATGGAGGCTGAGAAGGGGCCGTGGCTCGTCCAAGGTCATGGAGCTGTGAATCAGTACTGATGCTAACCTTAGCAGCGGGCCCTGGCTTGTCAAGGTGAGAAAGAAGGTTCGGGGCGTGCTTTCCTTTTGAGGTACAAGGGCCCCCCACACCCCCCCACNGCCTGGTTGCAATCAGACATCCTAAGATGTGGGGGGTAGAGAAATAGTGGCAGACTGTCCTCTCCTTCCACTTTCCAGTAAAAACAGAAACCATACATTTATTAAGCATTTCTGTGCACCAGCTGCTCAGCGTGCCTTATCAGGTTTAAATCTCTGCATCATCATTGGAACTGATACCATTCATCTCCATTTTACTGATGTAGGACCTAAGTCATGATGTCTATCTCATAGGTCGAAAACCACCAGCTTAGGGAGTAAACCCAAGGTGGCCTGACTCAAAACCCATCCCTTTAACTACAGTGGCAGGTTCAACCAGCATCCTCGAGGGTGGAGAGACTGTCTGATCAAGGAAGAGTCCTAGGTAGGTGATGGCCAGGACTGTGTAAGCCCAAATTCTCCCCCAAACTTGCTGGCCTAATAGAGCCTATTGGATCCTGGTGTCTCTTATCGGTCCACAGTGGGTGGGTGGGAGGAAGGAAGGAAACCTCTCCCAGTTTCCAGGGCCGACGTTTTTCATTATCCTACACGGCTTCTCTAGCCTCTTTATCCTTCTCCACTCACTCCATCCCTCACTGCCTCTTCCCCTTGGGCAGCCCCTGGAGGATGCGATGAGGTCGAAGAGGCGGTCTGACACCAGCGTGAGGTCGCACGCTCCTTCCCGTTCTCTGCGGCTCTCTTTCGGGTCTGGGGGACTGCTGAAGCCAAGCAGAGCTGCCTCCAGTGGAAGATCCAGAGCTGGGAGACCAAGAGGAGACAGGCCATGAGTCCTCAGACCCACAGGAGGGACGAAACTCCCACCTGGCTCGTGAGGCCGCCACGAAGTCAGGCCGGCGTGGGTAAAGGATCCCAGAACAAGTGAGGGGTCAGCGTCTGGGCTCTACCCCGGCCGGTGGTGATTGTTGCAGGGCGAGAGTTTTCCCACCTGCAAGGTAAGGAGAATGGTTTAGACAATTCTTCCATTGCTGACATGGATGGACGTTCCAGTGACTAACCTTCCGGTCATCACAGACAGCAATTCAAATAGAACCTACATTCTAAGGTGGGAAGCTCATACTTTAAAGCACTCAGGTCTCAAAATTTAAAGAAACAAGTGATTTCCATGACCCTGTGTATCTGAACCCATATAATTATATGGGAGTGAAGAGGATGGGGAGAAACAAAGACAGTTACAGGTTAGAAGAGTGGGTGCTGGTGGGTTCAAATCCAAGGTCCGTAAGTTACAAGGACTCAAATGGTGAATAGCTTAAGATGAGCAAGTCCCACCAGGATGCCCTGCAGAGTCTGGAGGAGGTCCCATGGATGAAGCCCATTCCTTCCATCCTACAGACCTAGGAAGGCTTCCAAAGGGTGAGAACCCTCCAGGTCAGGGCCAGCCGAGTGAGCAGGGCGGGTGGTCAAACCTCCAGTTCACAAGGCTCAGCCAGTTGACTGGAATGTCGCCAAGAGAGAAGTCCGGGGAGGGTGGGAGAAGTCCTTCGATAAGCAGCTTGAAGAGGGTGGGCACAGTTGAGCTGCAACAGCCGTGAGTGAGACTGCTGTGTAAGGAGGGTGGTGCAGTTACCTGCAGGACTTCTGCGTCCCTGAGGGGCATGTAGTCTGGGGTCAGACTTACATGTTGACCCCAGACTTACAAGTTGCCACAGACACTCATGATACGGGCTGACATTCCTTAAATGCTCTATGTATATTAACTCGTTTAACTTTCACAACAACCCAGATATCATCCCCATTGTATAGATGGGCAAATTGAGGCATCCAGCCTGGGAGCGGGTGAGTCAGGATTTGAACTAGATGGTCTGGCTCCAGGGTCCCCTGATCTTCACCACTAGGTTCTGCTGCATGTTACTGAAGAAGCTGAGCCTTGCTTGGGAAAAGGCAGTGAAGGGGGCTCTCACGGCAAAATATTGGCTTTATACTGTGTTAATACAGGCCGGTATCTGCTAAGGTGCCCACATGCCTTCATCAGAGCCTACTCCCCTCCCATGAGATGCTCCTGGGGATGAGGGGTCCCGAGAGAAGTGAGCTCCTGGTAGGTCTGGACCATCCCTGAGTCCTCAGCTCCCAGCAGTCCCCAGCTGTCTGGGGACACAGGATGACACGGAGCACAGCGTCCTCTGCTGGCCGGAACAGGAACACACCCCAGGAGAGCCCAGGCCAGGAGGAAGCCCAAGCTGATTGGCCCCCTGGAGTGACGTCTGTTAGAGCGATGCTGCAAGAATTCCTGGAGCTTCAGGAACAGGGAGAAAGTGAGGGACAGGATAAAGATGAGATGATCCCACTGATCAGCAAAGATGTACCCTAAGTTCACAACTGACAGCCCTGTGGGGTCTCCCGGAGTCAGTTCACCCAGGCCAGGGGTCGGTGGACCCTCTTAGCTGTTTCTCAAGCACGAGGACCAAAGGTGACCTCCATTGTGACGCCACTGAATGGACTGGGGAGGGGGTTGCTGGTGTTGGCAGTTGACCCCTAGAGCTTGGTGAGAGCCACACAAGTGACCTTTGAGGGTTTAAACGACATCAATGGGTGAGTGGTAGCTCAGTGGTAAAGAATCCACTTGCAATGAAGGAGATGCAAATTCAATCCCCAGAATCCCCTAGAGGAGGAAATGGCAACCCATTCCAGTATTCTCGCCTGGGGAATCCCGGAGACAGAGGAGCCTGGCGGGCGACAGTCCATGGGGTTGCAAAGAGCTGGATACAACTGAGGGAGAGCCTCTGACCTGGGCAGGATTAGCCGAGTGGGCCAAAGTGGGCCTGTGCTGCCTCTCCACCTAGGGAGCTCTCTGTCCACCGTGGTATGCAAGAGAGGCTGGGTAACCCCCTGGCAGGAGTCAGCACTAGATAGAGGTAAGACCAACAACCTGATAAGGCCGCTTCCATCCGTCCATTTCCCCTAAGGAGCAGAGAGGTTAAGTGACTGCCCAGGGTCACTCAGGGCCGGGGCTCCCTGAGGGTCGAATCCGACTGCAGAACCCAGGCGTTNTCCCTGATTTGTTCCAGAAACCTGAACGTCCCTGCCTGGTTGCAATCAGACATCCTAAGATGTGGGGGGTAGAGAAATAGTGGCAGACTGTCCTCTCCTTCCACTTTCCAGTAAAAACAGAAACCATACATTTATTAAGCATTTCTGTGCACCAGCTGCTCAGCGTGCCTTATCAGGTTTAAATCTCTGCATCATCATTGGAACTGATACCATTCATCTCCATTTTACTGATGTAGGACCTAAGTCATGATGTCTATCTCATAGGTCGAAAACCACCAGCTTAGGGAGTAAACCCAAGGTGGCCTGACTCAAAACCCATACCTTTAACTACAGTGGCAGGTTCAACCAGCATCCTCGAGGGTGGAGAGACTGTCTGATCAAGGAAGAGTCCTAGGTAGGTGATGGCCAGGACTGTGTAAGCCCAAATTCTCCCCCAAACTTGCTGGCCTAATAGAGCCTATTGGATCCTGGTGTCTCTTATCGGTCCACAGTGGGTGGGTGGGAGGAAGGAAGGAAACCCCTCCCAGTTTCCAGGGCCGACGTTTTTCATTATCCTACACGGCTTCTCTAGCCTCTTTATCCTTCTCCACTCACTCCATCCCTCACTGCCTCTTCCCCTTGGGCAGCCCCTGGAGGATGCGATGAGGTCGAAGAGGCGGTCTGACACCAGTGTGAGGTCGCACGCTCCTTCCCGTTCTCTGCGGCTCTCTTTCGGGTCTGGGGGACTGCTGAAGCCAAGCAGAGCTGCCTCCAGTGGAAGATCCAGAGCTGGGAGACCAAGAGGAGACAGGCCATGAGTCCTCAGACCCACAGGAGGGACGAAACTCCCACCTGGCTCGTGAGGCCGCCACGAAGTCAGGCCGGCGTGGGTAAAGGATCCCAGAACAAGTGAGGGGTCAGCGTCTGGGCTCTACCCCGGCCGGTGGTGATTGTTGCAGGGCGAGAGTTTTCCCACCTGCAAGGTAAGGAGAATGGTTTAGACAATTCTTCCATTGCTGACATGGATGGACGTTCCAGTGACTAACCTTCCGGTCATCACAGACAGCAATTCAAATAGAACCTACATTCTAAGGTGGGAAGCTCATACTTTAAAGCACTCAGGCCTCAAAATTTAAAGAAACAAGTGATTTCCATGACCCTGTGTATCTGAACCCATATAATTATATGGGAGTGAAGAGGATGGGGAGAAACAAAGACAGTTACAGGTTAGAAGAGTGGGTGCTGGTGGGTTCAAATCCAAGGTCCGTAAGTTACAAGGACTCAAATGGTGAATAGCTTAAGATGAGCAAGTCCCACCAGGATGCCCTGCAGAGTCTGGAGGAGGTCCCATGGATGAAGCCCATTCCTTCCATCCTACAGACCTAGGAAGGCTTCCAAAGGGTGAGAACCCTCCAGGTCAGGGCCAGCCGAGTGAGCAGGGCGGGTGGTCAAACCTCCAGTTCACAAGGCTCAGCCAGTTGACTGGAATGTCGCCAAGAGAGAAGTCCGGGGAGGGTGGGAGAAGTCCTTCGATAAGCAGCTTGAAGAGGGTGGGCACAGTTGAGCTGCAACAGCCGTGAGTGAGACTGCTGTGTAAGGAGGGTGGTGCAGTTACCTGCAGGACTTCTGCGTCCCTGAGGGGCATGTAGTCTGGGGTCAGACTTACATGTTGACCCCAGACTTACAAGTTGCCACAGACACTCATGATACGGGCTGACATTCCTTAAATGCTCTATGTATATTAACTCGTTTAACTTTCACAACAACCCAGATATCATCCCCATTGTATAGATGGGCAAATTGAGGCATCCAGCCTGGGAGCGGGTGAGTCAGGATTTGAACTAGATGGTCTGGCTCCAGGGTCCCCTGATCTTCACCACTAGGTTCTGCTGCATGTTACTGAAGAAGCTGAGCCTTGCTTGGGAAAAGGCAGTGAAGGGGGCTCTCACGGCAAAATATTGGCTTTATACTGTATTGGTTAATACAGGCCAGTATCTGCCAAGGTGCCCACACACCTTCATCAGAGCCTACTCCCCTCCCATGAGATGCTCCTGGGGATGAGGGGTCCCGAGAGAAGTGAGCTCCTGGTAGATCTGGACCATCCCTGAGTCCTCAGCTCCCAGCAGCCCCCTAGCTGTCTGGGGACACAGGATGACACGGAGCACAGCGTCCTCTGCTGGCCGGAACAGGAACACACCCCAGGAGAGCCCAGGCCAGGAGGAAGCCCAAGCTGATTGGCCCCCTGGAGTGACGTCTGTTAGAGCGGTGCTGCAAGAATTCCTGGAGCTTCAGGAACAGGGAGAAAGTGAGGGACAGGATAAAGATGAGATGATCCCACTGATCAGCAAAGATGTACCCTAAGTTCACAACTGACAGCCCTGTGGGGTCTCCCGGAGTCAGTTCACCCAGGCCAGGGGTCGGTGGACCCTCTTAGCTGTTTCTCAAGCACGAGGACCAAAGGTGACCTCCATTGTGACGCCACTGAATGGACTGGGGAGGGGGTTGCTGGTGTTGGCAGTTGACCCCTAGAGCTTGGTGAGAGCCACACAAGTGACCTTTGAGGGTTTAAATGACATCAATGGGTGAGTGGTAGCTCAGTGGTAAAGAATCCACTTGCAATGAAGGAGATGCAAATTCAATCCCCAGAATCCCCTAGAGGAGGAAATGGCAACCCATTCCAGTATTCTCGCCTGGGGAATCCCGGAGACAGAGGAGCCTGGCGGGCGACAGTCCATGGGGTTGCAAAGAGCTGGATACAACTGAGGGAGAGCCTCTGACCTGGGCAGGATTAGCCGAGTGGGCCAAAGTGGGCCTGTGCTGCCTCTCCACCTAGGGAGCTGTCTGTCCACCGTGGTATGCAAGAGAGGCTGGGTAACCCCCTGGCAGGAGTCAGCACTAGATAGAGGTAAGACCAACAACCTGATAAGGCCGCTTCCATCCGTCCATTTCCCCTAAGGAGCAGAGAGGTTAAGTGACTGCCCAGGGTCACTCAGGGCCGGGGCTCCCTGAGGGTCGAATCCGACTGCAGAACCCAGGCGTTTAGAGCCGTTCTAGCCGCTCCCTCTGTATGGCTGCCTCGTACTGGGCTCGAAGGGCATGACCTGCCCTGACAAGCTTGGGTTTCACTAGAAGACCTTCTTCTGCCCAGAGACCCCAGCCCCTTGCCACTTCGTCCCCTAGCCCTCACCCCAGGCCTCTGGCAGATTTCATTTATTAGGAAGACATGGGGATGGTTTTCCCTGAGTCCGTTCTTTTTCTCCTGGGCTCCTCCCTGAAGCTCCGAACCCTCGCCTCCGGCAGTAGACAGGATGCCCCTCCCAGCTTTCAGCCACCCTTGCTGTCAAGCTGGGCTTCTAGAAGCCACGGCAGGTGATGCCTTCCTGCTTGGGAACAGCACCTCTCAGCAAACTGACAGGTAATTGGTCCCTAAATCCCCTGGGGAGACACGGGGAGGATGAGGAAAAATTATGGCTGTGGAACTGAGTCTTAAAAATTATATCACCTTAGCTGACAGCGTAATTACTCCTTTTTCCTGAGATTTAGTGCAAATCTCCAATCCTTAAACAGTTGAGGGGTATTTTAAGGCTCTTCCTTTACTAGTCTCTCCTTCCCCTTAGCCCGAGGAGGCTGGATTCCTGCCATGTGCTATCTTCTCTGCCTCTCCTGGGACACAAAGTGACCCCGGGCCTAGTGATGTGAGAGGCCACCCAAGGCAGNCAGTTGAGGGGTATTTTAAGTCTCTTCCTTTACTAGTCTCTCCTTCCCCTTAGCCCGAGGAGGCTGGATTCCTGCCATGTGCTATCTTCTCTGCCTCTCCTGGGACACAAAGTGACCCCGGGCCTAGTGATGTGAGAGGCCACCCAAGGCAGAAGTCGGTGATGGAGAGAAAGCCGAAGAACCTTCCCTGGCACTTGCTTCTTGGCCCGCTTGGAAGGGGTCCTGAGTGGCCCTGGCCCACCTGTCGGAATGTCCCTGAGCTTCCGGAGCCCCTCTCCCAGCAGGGGGAGGCCTCACCTGTGGTCCCTCAGTCCGCTGCAGGGGCCCCCTGCAGGAAGAGCCCACCCTGGCCCAGGTTTCTGTGCCTCCTGGGATGAAGGGGGTTTCCAGGATGGAGCAGCCTGCAAGTTCAGAGGTTCCTTCCCATCCTCTCAGCCCAAGTGGGACGGGTNTTCCGGAGCCCCTCTCCCAGCAGGGCGAGGCCTCACCTGTGGTCCCTCAGTCCGCTGCAGGGGCCCCCTGCAGGAAGAGCCCACCCTGGCCCAGGTTTCTGTGCCTCCTGGGATGAAGGGGGTTTCCAGGATGGAGCAGCCTGCAAGTTCAGAGGTTCCTTCCCATCCTCTCAGCCCAAGTGGGACGGGTCAGGGGAGGCACACCCAACCCCGGGGCCCCTCGGGGTGAACTGCCTGCAGCGGCTGTAACTCACTGACGCTCTTCACAGCTTTCCTTCCTCCTGTCTCGCTCTCCCCACCCCCTCACACACTTCCTGGATCGGCCCCCAAGTAAACTACCTACACCCAGACCCTCATCTCAGAGTCTGCTTTGGGGGGAGCTCAGGCTTGAGACTCCCTCCCCCGTGGCTCGCTCGGAGGGCTGTGAGGTCACAACTTCTGTTTGGAAGCAGACATTCTCTGAATCAAGAGGGATGATTTGGATGGTCTAGGAGCTCCAGGCCCATCAGCTACAATGTTATACAGAGGCAGCATCCCTTTTTCCAAAAGTAGGAGAAAAAGTTTGGGGACCTGAATTCTAGAAGCCACAGATGTCAGTATCCCTGGGAGTATCTCCCTCTCTCCCACCCCTGGATCCACACTCGAGGATCCCTCCGGCACGCACAGCTCGGATGGGGGCGCCTCATGACCTTGGCCTCTCCGAAGCTCTCAGTAAGAGCTGACATGGGATTCAGGCGCCGTGGGAGTAGACGCGCCAGCCTGTTCCTGTCTCTTATACACATCTAGATGTGTATAAGAGACAGCTTACAAGTTGCCACAGACACTCATGATACGGGCTGACATTCCTTAAATGCTCTATGTATATTAACTCGTTTAACTTTCACAACAACCCAGATATCATCCCCATTGTATAGATGGGCAAATTGAGGCATCCAGCCTGGGAGCGGGTGAGTCAGGATTTGAACTAGATGGTCTGGCTCCAGGGTCCCCTGATCTTCACCACTAGGTTCTGCTGCATGTTACTGAAGAAGCTGAGCCTTGCTTGGGAAAAGGCAGTGAAGGGGGCTCTCACGGCAAAATATTGGCTTTATACTGTATTGGTTAATACAGGCCAGTATCTGCCAAGGTGCCCACACAACTTGGGCCACCAGACTCAAGCCGGCCCTAGGAAGCATTTTCGACAGCTCACAAGGTTTTGCTGGAACCCTGTGCCCATGGGGACACTTCAGGGAAGACAAGGCTGGAGCCCATCAGGAATTCATTTCCCAAGGCAGCTAAGGCTGTGCCAAATCACCAGGCAGAAACCCTCCCACCCTTAGACCTTCTTATCCTGGAATCTCCGAGAGCCCAGGAGACCCCCTACCCCAGGGGAGCGTAGGGGTGGCAAGCAGGAGGTGCCCCCCAGTCTCAGCTCTCCAACACCTCCATGCAGTCCCATCACCACCATCCCAGGCCCCGCCTCAACAAGCACCCTCAACACAACAGCTGGTACCCGACATGCTAATCTCCTACTTCCTGTAGGAGAATATGAATAACTCATATTTCTTGTGTGCTTAGGGTTTGCTCAGCTGTGTTGTGAGCATTTTACGGACATGAATGCTTCAGTCCTCAAAGCAATACATGAGGAAGGTGGTGGTGAGATCCCTGCCTAGGGGGCAAGGAAATAAGCACAGGGAGTCACAAGTCATGGCAGAGACAGGGTCTGAGCTCAGGCAGGCTGGATCCAGAGCACATACCCACCACTGTAAACGCCCTTGCAGTCAGTCCTGGAAATTGGCTTCTTCCCTCCTCCTTGCTTCTCTCTGCTTAGACTGTGGTATGATGGTTAATTTCGTTCCAATTTCACTGGGTCACAGGGTGCCTGGACTTCTGGTCAAACTTTTTCCCGGGTGAGTGTGTGAGAATTTTCTGGGCAGGATTAACACTGGAGTCAGGAGACTGAGTGAAACAGATAACCTGCTCTAACGTGGGTGGGCCTTACCGAGTCCCTGGGAGATCTAAATAGAACAAAAAGGCTGAGTCAGAGGGAACGCCTCCTGCCATGGACTCACCTGAAAGGTGGCTCTCCCGGGGTCTGGAGCCTGCTGGCTCTGGGCCAGAACTCACAGCCGTGGGTCTGCTGATCCTCAGGCCTCAGGACCTGCTGCAAGCACATCGTGGGTTTGCTTCAGTCTCTCAGCCTCTGTAATAACAAATCTCTTTGTGCACACACAAGCAGATGAGCGCACGTGTGCGCACACACATATACATCGTTGGTTCTGTCTTTCTGAGAATCACATCTCACACAGTGGGATTGTGCTCTTTGCCTCAGGAGCACCAAAAGGCTCAGCTTCCTTGGTGATATCTCCGCTGTTCCCATCAGTGGGACTCCTGCCCTGGAGACGTGTGGCGGGAAAGAGCAGCGCAAGGCCTACCTGACTGATCAGAGCTGACCCAGGACATAAACACCAGGTGAAAACAGTCTTTCCTACCTCGATTCTTTCCCTGCTGCCTTAATTACACCTACGAGCAAATGAGGAGAAAATCCACTGCGAGGAGGTGGGTGCTCACTCACGAAGTCATGTTCGACTCTTTATGATCCTGTGGACTGTAGCCCGCTAGGGTCCTCTCTCCGTGGGACTCTCCAGGCAAGAGTGCTGGAGAGGCTTGCCATGCCCTCCTTCAGGGGATCTTCCCGACTCAGGGATCGAACCTGTGTCTCCTGCAGCTCCTGCATTGCAGGCAGATTCTTTACTGCTGAGCTACCAGGGAAGCCAGGCTGGGAGTTAAACTCTTTCTGAGCTGGTTTCCTACAAGCCTTTGAGAAGGTGTCTGCAGCTCTTTGACTCCATTTGTGACGAGAATGCAGTCCTTAAGCACATNCATTGCAGGCAGATTCTTTACTGCTGAGCTACCAGGGAAGCCAGGCTGGGAGTTAAACTCTTTCTGAGCTGGTTTCCTACAAGCCTTTGAGAAGGTGTCTGCAGCTCTTTGACTCCATTTGTGACGAGAATGCAGTCCTTAAGCACATTCACAAGCCAGAGAGAAGAAGCTGCAGGGGGCCCGGCCATTCAGCAGAGAAGGGCGGTCCACACGGCATCTGCGCCCCAGCTGCAACGCGGGGTTGCATCAGTGCTGGGGCACTGGGAGTGAACCCCAAATCCCCAGACGATAAAATGTGCGCCCTTCCACCCCAGTGGCCACATTACTGGCCCCAGTGACTGGTGACATAAAAAATCAATCAGCCCCGAGCTATAGGACTCATGCCCCTGAGAGAAGAATGAATTTAAGGGATCAGAGCACCCCCTCGCCCAGCCCACCTCCCTCCTCAGACCTAAGGTGGGTGAGTTGAAAGCCTCTTGTCTGGCAAGGGTGGGCAGTGAGAGTCAATTTTCTGGCATTGATCCTTGGGTTTTTCGTTTGCCAGGCGCGTTGCCAGGAGAGGCCAGAGAGAGGCGTGAGCAAAATGAACTGGGAAGGCCGTCCCCTGACATGGCCCTGGGGAGCCGAGCTGGCGAGGTGCAGAAACGCAGGTGCGGGTTCAGCGGGCTCTGTGGTCAAGTTGGGCCAGCTGGGTGCCCGGTGTGTTAGTTTTGCAAGATTGCTAGAGCCCGGGGAGATGCAGGAATGGGGAGGCTGTGGGCCCACCTATGGCCCCACGTGGCTGGAGCCGAAGCTACAGGACTGACATCGGCACATCAGAGCTCTTGGTGTCTAGGAATGGGCCTCCTGAGCCCAGCCGGTCTGCCCCCGGCTCTCCCTCCCCCCCGCCCCCCCAGAAGCTACAGGACTGACTTCGGCACATCAGAGCTCTTGGTGTCTAGGAACGGGCCTCCTGAGCCCAGCCGGTCTGCCCCCGGCTCTCCCTCCCCACTGCCCCCCCGCCACCCCCTCTCCTGCAAGGAGGCGCTTCAGAATCCAGCCTCAGCACACATTTGATCCCTGCTATGAATGCTGTTCCCACTCAGTTGTGTCCAACCCTTTGTGACCCCCATAGACTGTAGCCTGCCAGGCTCCTCTGTCCATGACATTTCCCAGGCAAGAAACGGAGAGCGGTTTGCTGTTTCCTTCTCCAGGGGCTCTTCTCGACCCAGGGATCGAACCTGGGTCTCCCACATTGCGGGCAGGTTCTTTATCAGCTGAGCCACCAGGGAAGCCCAAGGAACAACAGACAGGCGGGTCGCGCAGATCCTCTGAGCCCAGCCGTCGTGGACGGGGTGGCGAGGGATCAGACACTGTGGACGGGGTGGCGAGGGTCGCGCAGATCCTCTGAGCCCAGCCGTTGTCGACGGGGTGGCGAGGGGCAGCCGCCTTGCGGAGTTGTCATGGGGTCAGATGAACCATGTTCAGGGGAGAGATTTATTTCCCTGTGGGTCATCAGAACTGGGTTCTAAGGAGCAGACCTTGGGCCACCCAGGCCTTCATGTTCCCCCTGCCTTGATGGGTCAGGAGACCCAGAGACGGGCCAGGGAAAGTGGCACTCCCCTGCACTGAAACTGTAGAGCTTTTGTGGTCAGAGGGATGGGGACAAGGGAGAGATGGGGCAGAGAGAGAGAAAAGGAGCCAGCGGGATGGAGAGCGGAGGCCTGAGGGGCAAAGTGATGGATGGAGACTGCTGCCGTCATGCGGCCCCAGGACTCTGTGACCAGGAAGTCACAACGCTGTGCACCACGCCACTCAGTTCCTCTCAACAGCCCTGATGGCTTTGAACACTTGAAGGAAGGGGAGGAAAGATGATTTTGTTTTATCTGACGGGGATCAAGAAAGGGCCTGCCCGAGCCCGGAACAGATGTGGGCGAGTGTTCAGTCCAGAAGTGAAGTCAGACCCACGGACACAGGATTCCAGGGCCAGAAGGACCCAGGGCGGCATGACTGTGGCCTCCCTGGGAGGTGAAAGGGGCACAGGTGCTTCCTTTAGATTTCACGGGACTGGGAGACCCCATCTGACATCAGCTCCTTGGTCGGCTCTGCTTGACCCCTGTGGGCTCCCAAGTGCTGACTCAGCCCCCCTTCCTCCCTGAAATCCAGTGCAAATGGTCCCAGGCACAGACTCGAATGCCCTTCTGGGGACATTGCATCTGACCATGAATTAGGCCGGGGTGACGGGGTGGAGGTGGGAGGCTGACCTCAGAGGACCAGCTGCCTGGGGTCCATGACCCCAAGCCCAGAGCCATTCAGGAATCAGTTAAGTGGACAACTTGGGCCTGGAAGGGAAAGCCTGCCGCTGTTCCCACTAACAGAAGATGAGAGTACCAACCGCACAGCTGCTTCCAAATTAGATGCTGATAAGTCATTAAACTCGTCGAATCATTCAGGGAGCGCTGGGCTCTGGCCAGCAGGGAGGTGCCCTGGGGACCTGGTGTGACCCACTGTGGTCTGAGGAGGATCAGAGGAAAGGCCGGGAGACCTTGTCTCCCCCAACACCCACGGCAGGCCGTGCTGCTCCGCGAGGCCTCATCCTCTCTGTGTTCCCTCCTCGGCCTTCCTTCCAGCTCCTGAACTCCCTCCACATCCCCTCCCACCCCTCGGTTACCCTGGGCAGGTTACTTAACCTCTTTAAGCCTCAGTTTTCTCACCCCTAAGATGGGGACAGTGGCCCCACCTGCTGCGTGGCCCTGAGGAGAAGATGAAATTTATTTATGGAAAGTGCTTGGGCTCATGCCCGGCGTAGAGCCCTGGACTGGTTGGGTGCTACAGTTCCTCCCCACCGACCTCTCAGAGACCGCCCCTGCCCCAGATAAGGCCAGGCTGCTGCCCTTGGGTAAGAAGACAATGTTTTGTCATTGGTCTTCAGTTCAGTCACTCAGTCGCGTCTGACTCTTCACGACCCCATGGATTGCAGCACGCCAGGCTTCCCTGTCCATCACCAGCTCCCAGAGCTTGCTCAGACTCACGTCCCTCAAGTTGGTAGTGACTCCTTTGAGTTGCTGTCAGAGGCAGGCTGGACCCTTAGCTTCCCCTCCCTGTATCTTGGTGGCATCATGACCGCAAGCAAGAACTGGGTGTAAGAGCTTCGTGTTCTTTAGGGAAGGTAAGGCGGATCAGAGTCAGCTCTCTGCTCTCCATCCTCCAGGAAGGAATCGTTGCTGCAGGAAATGCAAGAAGGAGCAAGAAGGATTCTCAGCTCTGTCGTCTAGTCTTGGGCAGATGAAGGACACTTCATTCCATCCTCCATGGGAAGGCATTTTTTCCTGTCTTTCACAGACTTTGGAGCACAGTAAGGCGGATCAGAGTCAGCTCTCTGCTCTCCATCCTCCAGGAAGGAATCGTTGCTGCAGGAAATGCAAGAAGGAGCAAGAAGGATTCTCAGCTCTGTCGTCTAGTCTTGGGCAGATGAAGGACACTTCATTCCATCCTCCATGGGAAGGCATTTTTTCCTGTCTTTCACAGACTTTGGAGCACTTTCCTCTGAATCCATCGGGATTCTGGTTGCAAGCAACAGAAATCTAGGCTAAAGGGATGCTCTTGGAGGGCCCTGGGGTGCACAGCATCACTTGGAGGATGAAGAGATACATAGCAAGTAGGGAGCAAGGGAGGTCCTGGAGGCTTGGCAGCAGGATCTGCCTGGTTGTAACGCTTTTGTCACCAAGGTCGATTGACATGGCTCTTGTCCCAAGAGGCCATGGCAAATAACTTCTAACCGCCCCCCTGCCTTTCTACTATACACACCAAAGTCAAGGTGGAGCGGAACGTATTAGCCAAGACAGGTCACCTGACTGAGCCCTAGCTATTGGGATAGGTCAAGCCAACTCACCTGACTGGACCCCCTTGCTGTCAGGATTGGCTAAGCTAGGTCACCTGACTGGGCTCTGGCTTTTAGGATTGGCCAGGACAGATCACCTGACTGAGCCACAGCTGTCAGGATTGGTCAAGCGAAGTCACCTGACTGGACTCCCTTGCTGCCAGAATTGGCTAAGCCAGGTCACCTGACTGACCTTGGTGGTTGTGGAGAAGACAGGGGTTCCCTTTCTTGGGCTGAGGAGAGGAGGGAGCAGAGCTATATCTTGCAGCCTTGCGGGTGTGGGGGCTACCCCAGACTCACAAAGTGGGCTTCCCATCCTGGAAGCTTTTCCTCTACCTCCTCCCCAGTTGACCTGTCTGTCTGGCCAGGGTCAGGGTCAGCGCCATATTAGCAATGTCCTAAGTCCTTCACTTTGGAGCAAACAAGTTGGAAACCTCCCTGGGGTGGGGGTGGTGGCGCAGTCAGCAGGATAGGTTCTGTTATAGAAGTTGGTGATGGACAGGGAAACCTGAGGAGCTGCAGTCCATGGGGTTGCAAAGACTGCAGCCACTGAACTGAACTGAATTCTGAAGAAGAGAGCCATCTGGACGGGAAGACGGAGCTGGTGAATTTGACTTGTCTCCTTGTATCGGGGGCAAGATTGATTTTGTTCATAAATATCCCTGGTGATCTTGAACACCAAAGCAGGCTGCTAACGGCTGCTAATGAGTCACTTCGACCTTCCCGCTGCCCACCGCCACTGCCCAACCATACTGTGCCACTTTCTTCTCGACTCCATCAACTTGATGGATTTAGTGCAGAGAATCCTAGGGAAAGTGACACGGAGAGCAAGGGCCAAAGTCTCCAGACATGGTGGGGCCCTCGGCATCCCCAGACCTTGCCCAGCCCTTTTAAATGGCTTTCCTTCTGCCACTCAGCCCCGCCTTGGGGGCCCCTTCCCTGCATCTTAGGCAGGTCCTCATGCATTCAGCGTTGTGACTCCCTGGTGTGGGCTCTGGTGTCTCACCTTGCCCCACAACGGAAACGAATCTCCCCACCGCAGCCCAAACCCACGACAGCTTCTCCTGTGCCCACTGGCTGATGAGAATAGTTGTGCCCGTCCTCCGCAGACCCTCTCCGCGTGGATCTGTAGACAACAGATTTCAAGTTGATTTAAAGCCTGTGTCATGCTGGCTCAAAGGAAAATCCCTGCAGAAATTAACTAGTTTAACTTTTGCGGGATGCTCTTCAGAACCCAGGCTGCATAATTACAGAGGATGTACCCCTTTTCTCGGGAGGAACGCAGAAGTGTAGAGGTGTCCGGGAAGTTTGGCCCTCCTCGGGCAGGGAGGCAGAGCTGCTGCTGCTTCCGTGTAAATTGCCTGAGGACACCGGGGTGTCCCTGGCACTGGCCTCCGAATCGGCCTCTTCTGAGATGCGGTGAAACTGGCTCAGTTGACGACTTGCTCTTTTGTTCGCTCACTCTTCATCCATCAAGCCAGACGTGTGCCCAGTGTGTGGTTTAGTCTAGACCCTGATCGTCTGTTGCCTGAATTGTTTTACCAGCTGCCTGAATGATCTTCCTGTGTCCAGTCTCTTTGTATCCAGTCCAGCCCCCCGACCCCACTGGCACAGGTCAATCTTGGGGAGGCAAAGCAAGTCACCCTCCCAAAGAAAGCCCTGGAATGCTCCTGCAGTGCTTGCAGGATACAGATCCTTGCTCCCAGTGAGGCAGGAAAGCTCTCCTCCTCCTGGCATGGCTGAGGTCCCCAGCGCATCTCCTGTAACGACTCGCCAGTGCTTGGGTGTGGTGATCGAGCCACGCTGTGTCTCCTATGATCACACCGGCTGTTCCCTCTGCCTGGAGTACTGCTCGCTCCAGAGCTTCTGCCTAATTTACTTCCCTCCCCAAACCCTGTGGGCATTGCCACTTCCTTGGGGCTTCCTTCCAAAACGACAATCACGTGCTCCTCCATACAATTTCTATAACTTCCCATATATCTGGTCCACATAGATCTGCATTAACTTGCATTTAAGTGCCACGTGATAAGCCTCCGACAAGGGAGGACTGATATCAGCAAGGCCCTTCCTGACACAGTGCCTGGCTGACGGCTGATGACTGGATGTAGTATTGAACCACAAGCAGCAAGCTATGCATGGAGATGGACAGACACAGCCCTGCTGCTAAGGGGTCTCCCTTCTCCCGGGAGCAGAGGCCTTCTGCTCCCTGTCTTCCCAGTTCACCAGGTGGACCCTGTGGGTTTCATTTTTGTTGGTTGTTCACCAACTAGATTTCTTCAGTACCTGTTTTGGTGGGGACTTTGTCAATCGCCACTTTGTTAATCCAGTGATTCGCAGCATCGCCTGGGAACCTGTTGGAAATTCTATTTCTTAACACTTTCCCAGATCCCCTAAACAGAAGGCTCTAGGGGTGGTGCACAGTGGCTGTGTTTAACAAGTACTCCAGGGAATGCCAGTACACAGTCAAGCACACAGCCCCCGTACAGGAACCACTGTCCCAATTTGCAGGAGGGTAAACTGAGGCTCAGCCATGTAGAGGGATCCTTGAGGGTCCCACAAGGAAGCCACATCTTGATTGGAACATGGGGTAGGCTAAAAAATAGCCACATCAAATTTGGGCCTGCTGAATTTGTGATCTGGTTTGGAAAAAGAGCCTTTGCAGATGTTAACTAAGTTGAGGATTTTGAAGAAGGATTATCCTGGATTATCCAGGTGAGCCCTACATGCCATCGTAACTGGCCTTATAAGGAAAAGGCAGAAGGAGCTTTGGCATTCCCAGAGAGGAGAAGGTGATGTGAAGATGAGGGAGCAATTTTAGCTACACGGCTACAAGCCAAGGAGTGTCAGGAGCCACTAGAAGCTGGAAGAGGCCAACAGAGAGCTTTCCTCAGTTCAGTTCAGTCGCTCAGTTGTGTCCGACTCTTTGCAGCCCCTTGGACTGCAGCATGCCAGGCCTCCCTCCCCGTCCATCACCAACTCCTGGAGCTCGCTCAACCTCGTGTCCATTGAGTCAGTGATGCCATCCAACCATCTCATCCTCTGTCATCCCCTTCTCCTCCTGCCTTCAGTCTTTCCCAGCATCAGGNCACCCTCGTCCAGATTTTAAAACAAACGTCAGCTGCCAGGCTGATCGATAGGCCCGCTCATCTGCGAGGTTTGAGGCTCTCTCTCCACAGATGTAATCAGGGCTCCAGAGACGTCCTGGCAGCGGGCTTGTGGGGAGGGAGCACGGTAATACATTTAATCAAGGAACAGATGGGGAGCTGATAGAGTGTGTAGAGAAATCAGGTTTCTGTGATCACATTGCCTTTCCCCCACTCAGCCTCCGCAGCCTGCGGCTCCTCCGGCGAGAGTGCCCCACGCCGTTCCAGCCCTGCCCTTTCACAAGATGTTTTCCCAGAAACCTCCGGGCCCCCAGAGAGGCGTGTGGTGGGAGTGGGGTGGAGGCTGCTGCCTGTTAAGCCTGTCTCCCTGCCCGGCACAGGGCCCCCTGTCCCTCGGCCTCCTGCACACCGCCTGGCTCCCCTCTCACGCAGAGCCAGTGGAGGCTGGGAAGCGAGGGGACCCACGGGCCAATCACTGAGTCCTCAGCGTGGTTGGCATCACAGATGCCGTCGGCCCTCCTGTCTCCCGGTAGCTTGCAGAGAAGAAATGGGGCTCATGTATCCACTGAACCCCTGGCCCCCTGCCTAGTTCACAGACCCTCGGCAACACCCCCGTTTCCTCTGGAGGCATCGGGGTGCCATGAGAAGACTTCCCAAGACTCTACGGCTGTGGTTCTCGAGCAGAGTGACAGCCCCTTGGGTACATCTGGCTGTATCTGGAGACGTGGCTGGTGGTCATGACTCAGGGAGGATGCTCCCTACTCCTAGCGGCAGAGGCCAGTGATGCAGATAAATATCCTTCATTGCACAGGGCAGGCCCCGCCACGCAGGACGATCCCATAGATGAGTGTCCGTAGAGCCCGGCCTGAGGAATCCTGCTCTTGACGGCGAGCCAAGTGCCCTCCAGGCTGACTGTCTGTAGGTGGGTTCACAGGGCTTTTTCCATCTGCATCCAGTTCTCAAATCAGCACGTTCACTCTCTGCCCAACTCCTCCCATACCATGCGCGTACACAAGGGCGCATGTGTGTACCAGACAGTGTGGCCCTAAGTGGGTCAGGACCGAGCTGGAGGCCATCGCAGGCAGGATGCTTACCTGGGGCGGGGCTGTGGGCGGCGTCTGGTGTACTTACCGTGATGATGGCGCTCAGCCTTCAGGCTGCCCCAGCCGTCGTGTGATTTCAGGAGCTGGTAGGTAGTAAATAACTAAATGCACGAGAGGATTTCCCACTTTTTCTTGCAGGTCTGATTTCTTGTTTAGTCTCGGGAAATCTACCCTATAAGCAGGGATTTGGTGGCAGTGGCAAGGGTCAGGGGGTGGTCATCCTTTGCTCCGCCCACTACCCCTGCCCACTGGCTTCACTCTGGACCACACCTCATTCTGGGACTGGCTCGTGGTCAGCAGGCCCCAGGGAATGAGCTGATTTGTGATGTCTCCCTTCATGCTACTGATGGGATTCAACCCTGCCTGATACTGAAGCTATTGGAAGAGCAGAGTTCCTGCCTTTGGGGTCCCTGCCCAGAGCTTGGTGTGACCTCCTTGAAAGGCAGCAGCCTTGAGACCACACTCCTCCCTGCTTGCCCTGATCTTCCTAATATTAGGTTTTGACATTGGCATAATGTATTGCTAGTAATAACTTAACCCCTTTAGGTACTGAGAGTTCATTCCGTCCCAGCCTCTGAGCTCCACACAGCTACGTCACTCCATCTTCTTGGCATCCTGAGATGGTCTGTGATCCCCATTTGACCAACGAAGAAACTGCAGCCCAGAGAGGGTGAGTCACTGGCTCAGGGTCACAGAGCCAGTAAATGAGCCAGGCACCCAGGACCTGAACACTTAAGTTCAGTCGCTCGGGCGTGTCCGACTCTTTGTGACCCCATGGACTGCAGCATGCCAGGCCTCCCTGTCCATCACCAACTCCCAGACCTTACTCAAACTCAGGTCCATTGAGTCGGTGATGCCATCCAACCATCTCATCCTCTGTCGACTCCTTCTTCTCCTGCCTTCAGTGTTTCCCACCATCAGGGTCCCTTGCTGCTGCTGCTGCTGCTAAGTCACTTCAGTCTGTCCGACTCTGTGTGACCCCATAGATGGCAGCCCACCAGGCTCCCCAACCCCTGGGATTCTCCAGGCAAGAACACTGGAGTGGGTTGCCATTTCCTTCTCCAATGCATGAAAGAGAAAAGTGAAAGTGAAGTCGCTCAGTCTGTCCGAGTGTTAGCGACCCCATGGACTGCAGCCCACCAGGCTCCTCCATCCATTGGATTTTCCAGGCAAGAGTACTGGGGTGGGGTGCCATTGCCTTCCCCGCAGGGTCCCTTGACTGACTCCAAAAAGCATCCTCCTAGCAGCCCTTCTCTCCAGTTTCCATTGCCGCTCAAAGTGGTCCTCACACTCAGCATTACCTGGAAGCTAGTTAGATAGGTAGAGTCCCAGCCGGCCCCTCGCACTGACCGGGAAACTGCGCTTGCCCTGCAAAGACCCTGGGGACCCAGCCATGTGTTCCGACTGCTCCGCGCTCTCTGGTCTCTGTCCTGACAGAGAGGCAGCTTTCCAGGAGGGTGGGGCTGGGGCTGGGTGGGAGGAGGATGCAGAGGATGCTTACGAGGTGTTAAGAACCCAGGGGAACTGGGTGGACTTGGAGGTTCCGCTTATGGATTGTTCCCAGGCCGACCTCGCAGGCTGGACACCACCTGTGTCTGGTTCCATCCTGACCTCTCTCTGGATATTCGAAAAGGCCGGTTTCCTACTTGAGAAATCCCCCTCCTCGGATCCCTGACCCTTCACCTGACCCCTGAGGATGCAGTTGTTTCGTCGGCTTTCTAGGCCCTGGGGAGTCCCATCTCCCGTCTTCAAGAACAAGCTTCCCTAGGATCCCCACATTCTGAGACTTCTCCCCACCACTTCCTGCTTTGTGTTCCTTGAAACTGCCTTCCCTCTCATTGGAAACCCTTTCATCTCCCGTTTGGGCTGGGACTTGGGGCCTCTCCAGGGCCTCTAGGGTGTCGTTACCGTTACCAATTAGAATATAAAAGTGCAGCCATTTATCAAAGGTACACAGACAGCAATACACGGCTGCGCCGCAGGGCGAGTGGGCCACCAGACCCGGACGCGGCTGCCTGCAATGCCCACCGCCTCCACCACGCACGCTGGGAGGAGGCCAGCGGTCGTGAACAGATGTTTCCCTGTGGCCCCACAGGTAGGCGGTCGTATTTCCACTTCACACTGGAGCCACAAAGACGTAAGTGGCTCCCTTAAGTTGTGTGAGTAAGTGTATAATTACAGCTAGAGAGAGGCGACAGCCAGATTAGACCTCTGATGCCTACTTTGGCCCGCTCCCTTTCTCATTCCAAGTGAGAAGCATCAGCTGAGAAGTCAAGCTCTCTATGGGGTGCCGTAAGTCTCCATGTATCCGGAAAGGTCTGCAAGCAGGTTGTTTTAATGAAAGGTTGCACAGACTCTAAATGTGTTTATCCATTTCAGCTGTAGATCTGCTCAGCTGTGAGACAATGCAACGGGTCATTTTATAGGGAGGTGACTCCACCCAATGGAAAAAGGCCAGAACTCGCGTGGGGTGAACTGCCACCCGCCTCTCAGTGGCAGGAGGCAAAGATCTTCAACTCTTTGCTAAAGTTTTCCTGCTGAAAAGGAAGTAGACATAGTCTAAATTGTGAGAAGGTTATCTGAGGACCAGTAAGTAGAATTAGCAAGGAGACATTTGAATTTATAATTGTAACAGTTAACAATAGTAAGAGCTGGAATTCCTGAGCACTTAGAGTGTTTCAAGCATATGGATTGTTCTCCTTCCATTGTTCCCACCTTGGTCTGAAGATAAGAACCTTCTAAAGGGGATGTGTTGGGGAAGCAAGCTTCACTTCTCCCTAAAGGTCTGACTGGAAGCACCTCACATCAGCTAGGCCGTGTCCTCCATGAGGGGCACACTCTCCTTCCGCCCCCTGGCACCTCCTAGCAGGAGACCGATGAGAAGGACAGGCTCTGGCTTGCTTTCCTGCCCCATCTGGTCACCACGCTCAGGGCTGGCCCGAGGCCTGGCCTCCCTCACCTGCTGGCAGCCACTGCGCTCGGCCTCCTGGAAACAGCTCTCCTTTCCACTCATGCTGGGGTCTGCCAGGCAGGCAGAGACCCTCCTTGAGCAGCCGAGGTCTCCCCTGGACAGAGTCTGAGACCTGGACTTGGAGTAGGGAGCCCTCGTCTCAGCCCCAGGAGCATCTTCTCAGGAGCCCTGGGCTCTGAGCAAGGCCTGCAAATGTTCCCCGTCAAAGTCCAGAGAATAACACTTTCCATTTCCTGCCCCAAACAGTGTCTCCGCGGCAATGACTCAGCTCAGTCATTGGAGCACAGGAGCGCCACAGACGATAGGAAAAGGAGCGGGCGCGACTGAGTTCCTTTACGTTATTACAGAAACAGGCAGCGGTCAGGCAGCCTGTGAACAGGAGTCCATCCGTCTGCTTTAGGGTCATCAGGCCTCCGTTGATAAGCCGGTCACTCCAGTCAACATCTGGGTCCATGAGCTCAGCGGACAGGGAGGGTGAGAGATGGGGGCTCCAGGAATTCAGCCTGCACCTCGAGGATGGCTCACCCGCCTCGTCAGTCTCCCCACAGCGGAGTCAGTTGGATTACCCCCATTTCACAGATGAGCAAATGGAGACCCAGCCTCCGCCCTTGGCCCTGAGTTCACACTGGTGGTGACATTTCAGTTGGACCCACATCTGTGGGGTCTCAGGAGCCATGTTAGTGCTGTTGTTGGGCTTATGATGAGAAGGGGGCCCAACAAGGAGATCATCCAAGCTGGAGGGGGTGCACTCGGGTGGGTGTCCCCCACCCCAGTTTGGGAGGCATTAGGGCAAGGGCTGCCCGGGGTCGGGGGTGTCCTGGGGACCTGCCTCCTTGGAAGATTCCCTCCAGCTCTGACTCCAGGCTCACCCGCTCTCTCTCCCGAGGTGTACCTGATGCTCCTTGAGGTTGGGGACACCTACTCCCCGTCCCCCCTGGGAGGCCTGGCTGACCAAACAGGGAAGATCAATGCTGGGAAGCCGCCTTGCCGAGCTCCCCAGGCCCTGGGAGTGGACTGAGAGCCCCCAAGTCGATGGCCGTGGTCCCCACCAGGAAGCCCCCACCTCTCAGGGATGGAAGCAGCGAAAGCTTTGGTTTTTAAAAGAATAACATGCAAATCGGTTGTCTGACTCCAACACTCCCAGTGGGAGATCCCAGCGCAAGCTGCCAGCACTGACAGCAAGGAAATGCTGACAAATGCCACCGCCACGCCATCCCAGCCCCGCGTTGGAGGCAAGACTGGGGCTCTGCGTTGCGGCATCTACTTTGTTTTCCTGGGGGAGGCTGGACGCTCCCGAGCCAGCGAATGTGGGTGATCACCTGTCACTGTAGATGCGGACACTGAGGCTCAGCCAAGGTCAGTAGGCCAGGCGTCTACCTGGGCTCCTGGCCCTCTTGGCGTGATTAGAAACACAGAGCTACTTCTATGATTACTCGAAGGGGAGGGGTTCTGTGTGCTTGTTCCAGGCTGTATCCTGAGGGTATAGCGTAGTGTCTGGCACATAGTAGGTGCTCAAGAAACGGGCACGGATGGAGCTTCCCTGGTGGCCTTGTGGTTGAGATGCTGTGCTGCCAATGCAGGGGGCGTAGGTTCAATCCCCAGTTGGAGACTTAGATCCCACGTGCAGTGCGGCACAGCCAAAAGGTTTTTTTAAAAAAGAAAGAAAGAAACGTGTCCTGGATGAGTTGGTGGTGACTGGGGTCAGAAAGGGGAGGCCACCAACACTCAGCTGCCCCCGGCACCCCTAAACAGGGCACACGGCTTGAATAGGTCTCCCTGGGCAGAGCCATTTGGCTAGAATACAGCCACCCAAGAGCAGACACAGGCCTCCAGGTCCCAGGCCCTGTGCCATCGGCAGCTGAGCCTGCTGCTTTATCCGCAGATCGGGGCTGGCATCTCTCGGAGGTCTATGGACCCTAGAAAGTGGTCCAGGAAGGCCAAGGCTGCACTGACCAGTGCTGAGCACTTGGCGTTGGCTTCATTTTGTCTTTAGCTTGCAGAGGACATGGATTTCACGTGAGGCTGGGATCAGTCCCGACTTGGCCAACCCTACACCTTACCTGCTGTCCCCTGGCAAGTTATTCAGCCTCCAAGTTGTCATTTTCTCATCTGCAAAAATAGACAATGCAGTCAGTCCTTGAAAAACACGGGTTTGAACTAGGTAGGTCTATCGGTACACAGATTTTTTTTTTTTTTTTTCAGTAACTACAGTACCTGTATAGGACAGAAATGGTATGACAGAAATGGTATGTTGGTAAAGGAAAGAAATGGTGTGGACCTAACAGAAGCAGAAGATGTTAAGAAGAGGTGGCAAGAATACACAGACAAACTGTACAAAAAAGATCTTCACGACCCAGATAATCACGATGGTGTGATCACTCACCTAGAGCCAGACATCCTGGAATGTGAAGTCAAGTGGGCCTTAGAAAGCATCACTACGAACAAAGCTAGTGGAGGTGATGGAATTCCAGTGGAGCTGTTTCAAATCCTGAAAGATGATGCTGTGAAAGTGCTGCACTCAATATGCCAGCAAATTTGGAAAACTCAGCAGTGGCCACAGGACTGGAAAAGGTCAGTTTTCATTCCAAT
>SJYX01023481.1:0-26845 GCA_006410675.1 Oreotragus oreotragus | reverse complement strand
TCATGGGGTCGCAAAGAGTCGGACATGACTGAACTGAACTGAACTGCACTGAAAGTACCTGTATTTTCATTTTTGCCTCAGTGCTCAGTAGCTACGTCCTGTCTGACTCTTTGTGACACCGTGGACTGTAGCCCACCAGGCTCCTCTGTCCATACAATTTCCGAGGCAAGAATGCTAGAATGGGTTGCTATTTCCTCCTCCAGGGGATCTTCCCAACTCAGGGATCGAACCTGTGTCTCCTGCATTGACAGGTGGATTCTTTACCACAGAGCCACCCGGGTAGCCCAGTTTTCACTTCACAGATCTTTAAAGTTGTCAACATTTGTGTTCAGTTAAAGATCATGACATGTGAAATCAAAAAAACAAGGGTATGAATCCTGATTCTATCCAAACTCTTTGAGCTTCCTACCCTTGGGTGAGTCTTTTATCACTTCCTTTGTTTTTAGGGGCAGAAATAGCAGGGTGAGGATTTTTGATGGTGTGGGGGTCTGCATCTTATCCCCTCCATTGTTGGTGGTTCAGCTCTATGTAACACCCTTAGAATATCGCCAAGCAATAAGCAATCAGTCAAGAGGTGCAGCCTGCCGACGTTATCACAGATTAATTTTCAGCCGGTATCATGGACAAGGCAACAACAGGAAAGTCCTGGCTCTTGGGCCAGGTGCCTGGGCCTTGTTTCTGCCCATACTCCCCACATGACTGCTCATCCCTCCAGCAGGCTCCAGCTGGAGGCCTGGGAGGCGTGGTCAATGTGTTAAGAGAAACTGACGCTCAATTTCCCTTCTTTTCAAGGACCCCCTTCCAAGGCTGGATTTCAGAACGCATCCCCTGGCTGTAGCTGGAAGGGATGCAAAGACGCCCCAGCTGTGCCCCCAAAAAGGGGTGCAGGAGGTGCAGGCGGCCTCAGCCTCAGAGAGCTGACACCCTGAGGCCACTACTGTCCTGGGCAGCTGTGCTCCCAGTGAGCCGCCGAGTGGAGGCCAAGGCCTGGTCACGTGGGCCCGGCGCTACCTCTGCCTGCCCGGCCTCCTCCTGCCCCTTTGCAAGGTTGATCCCTAGTAAACACTGGGTGCCGCGGCCCCCAGTGTTCATTCCCGGAGACTCTGACCTAGACCAGCCTCCCCTCCCCAGGCATGCCAGTGAGTGTCCCTCTCAGTCCCACCCCCGGCAGGAAAGTTCCCTCCCAAGGGCCCCCTGCAGCCCTCTCCTCCCTCCTCTCTCTGCACCTCCAACCGCCTAGCTCAGCTCCCATCTCACCTGAACGCATCTCTCTTTCCTCTCCCTTCTCCTTGCCAAGCCCCTTCATTTCCCTGTTGCCGGCTGTCTGAGGAATTGTTCACCACCATAAACCACAATACGACTCCATAAATATGTTATTTATCCTTCTTCTTATTATCCCCCATTATTTATTTCTGAAACTCTATTATTAAATCTGTAAAGTGTTCGGTGATACACTGGCAATGAAAGACACTCCATAAAGGCGAGTTTATGATTCTTATTACGCTGTGATTAAAACAAGGAAGAAAAATGAACCGCATTAAATCAAACTGCATTCTCTCTCGCTGGCAGGGGCCCCTGCTTTTAGGTGAAGGACGGCCCCCAGGCCTGGCCTGGGTGCAGGCTCTGTCTTCCTCGTCGCAGCCCTCCTGGCGGGTTCCCTTCGCGGTGGCTGTCAGTGACACCCAAGAGAAGCGCGGATTTGCAGGAGGCTCCGTCACGGGGTGGAGTTTGTTCTGGGCAAAGCGAAAGCGACTCCGTTTGCAGTCTTAGTTTTCGCCATCAGTCACTGCCAGTGACACGAAGAGGTAATAGAGGTGTCCAGGAATCCTGCATTTTATTCCCACTCGGCAGCGTTTCTCTTGCAGGAAACATAAATTCGGCTGATTTTTGTGCAGATTTTGCAAAAATGGTCTCTCTCCTTCTCGCTCTGTGGACCTGTGAGATGCAAGGGCAAAGGGATGATTCTGCCTGGAGGTCGGAGGTGGTCTCAGCCTCATCCAGGGGGAGACGTAGGAAGGAACAGCGGGCCCCGTGGAGAGTCGCCTGGTCTGTACACAGTGTTAACAGGTTAGGGAGCTGGGAGTGGGAGGCTTTCTGCATCACCTGGCCACATCCATCCTTTGGTGCAATGGTTCTCAAAATGTGGTCCCTGGACCAGCAACATCAGCACCACCCAGGCACTTGTTGGAAATGCAAACTCTCAGACTCCACTCCAGACCAACCAAGTCACAGACTCTGGGGGTAAAGTCCGGGGATCTGTTTGAACAAGTCCTCCAGGTGGTTCCAGCGCAGCACAGAGTGGGAGAATCACTGGATGAACACACTGGATTCAAAAGGCCTCCAAACCAGTCCACCCCAAAGAAGACCAACCCTGAATATTCCCTGGAGGACTGGTGCTGAAGCTGAAGCCCCAGTACTCTGGCCACCTGATGCTAAGAGCTGACTCATTAGAAAAGACCCTGATGGTGGGAAAAGTTGAGGGCAAAAGGAGGAGGGGGCAGCGGAGGATGAGATGGTTGGATGGCACCACCGACTCAATGGACGTGAGTCTGAATAAACTCTCAAGATAGCTCATTCCTCCGAGATAAACTCTCGGAGGACAGAGGGGCCTGGTGTGCCGCAGCCCATGGGGTGAAAGAGTGGGACACGCTTAGCAAGTGAACAGCAACACCAGAGCAGCTTGTTAGGAAGACAGCGTAAGACTCCCCCAGGACCTACTGATCCGAAACAGCGTCTCCGCAAGCTTCCCAGGGGCTCTTTCGCCCGTCAAAGCTGAAGAGGCACTCCTGTGGTGTCTTCACCGCGCTGCTCAGGTCTAGGGGACGGAGGCAGGGCCGAGCTTGTGAGGGTGGAGGTGGGGACTGGAGCTGCAAAGTGATGGCAAAGCCCGCGGGACCTTTAGGGATGAGGGACCTGGGGCAACTGGAGTTAGGTGTCTGAGGATTAATGAGAAAGGCACAAATCATTGCATCTGACTCAAACTTTCCCCGTATCAGAATTAAAGGCAAAAATCATTTCAACGGGCTGAACCTGGGATGTCTGACTCCTTAGGAACCAAACTGACATCTTGTCATTGTTGTCAAATCTTTATGACAACCCCACCAAGAGAAAGCACAGCAGAGCACACAATCTGATTATTTTGTGATGGCCTTCAGATAATTTTATACACTCCAGGATGTCACAAAATCCCACCGACTCATCACCGGTTGAGATCTGTTGCTATGGAAACCACTGGGCCGAGACTTGGATCTGGACCCCGTTCCCCCTCTGACCCAGCATGTGACTAGAGGCAAAGTCAGCCCACTTGTCGGTAGCTCACCCCCAACTCCTTATAGCAAGAACTAGTCTGTGGATTGTGGGTGAGTTGGTGTGATCCCAGGCAGAAAGGGCCCAGGGCTTCTTATCCCGCCAGCTTGCTGACATCTCTCGGCTCTCAATTTATAAGTGTAGGTTCTGTCCAAGCTCAGGGGTTCTCATCTCATCTTCTCATGTTGGAGGAGGTAGTGTCATCAGCCCCATTTCATAGGCGTGAAAAAGGAGGGACAGAGAGGTCAGGATCTTCGTAAGGTCACATAGCTCCTGAGAGGCTGAGCCATGGTTTGAATCCAGCCCGAGTGCTTTCAAAACCCTCCATCATCCATAAAGAATGGATTACAAAGAACTCTGCTTGATACTCTGTAATAACCTAGATGGGAACAGACTTGATAAAGAATAGATACACAGGTACGTATAACCGAATCCCTTTGCTGTACGCCTGAACTAACACCACGTTGTTACTCAACTATATTCAGATATAAATTGACTAGAGGCAAAGTCAGCCCACTTGTCGGTAGCTCACCCCCAACTCCTTATAGCAAGAACTAGTCTGTGGATTGTGGGTGAGTTGGTGTGATCCCAGGCAGAAAGGGCCCAGGGCTTCTTATCCCGCCAGCTTGCTGACATCTCTCGGCTCTCAATTTATAAGTGTAGGTTCTGTCCAAGCTCAGGGGTTCTCATCTCATCTTCTCATGTTGGAGGAGGTAGTGTCATCAGCCCCATTTCATAGGCGTGAAAAAGGAGGGACAGAGAGGTCAGGATCTTCGTAAGGTCACATAGCTCCTGAGAGGCTGAGCCATGGTTTGAATCCAGCCCGAGTGCTTTCAAAACCCTCCATCATCCATAAAGAATGGATTACAAAGAACTCTGCTTGATACTCTGTAATAACCTAGATGGGAACAGACTTGATAAAGAATAGATACACAGGTACGTATAACCGAATCCCTTTGCTGTACGCCTGAACTAACACCACGTTGTTACTCAACTATATTCAGATATAAAATAAAAATTAAAAAACGGTAAATAAACAAAAAAGAGTGGACCAGATGACTTCCATTCTCTCCTGCCTCCATTTGCCCAGCTATGAAACAGGGAGAAGGAGGGTCTCTCCAGTTCCCCTTCTGAAGTTTGCTGTGAAAACGAGAATTCGCAGTCTTTAAGGGCTTCCAGCCATGGGGAAGGCAGGGCCCCCTCCCCACCTCCTCTGTGCCCAGTCTGGTGTTTGGCTAGCTGGTGAGAGTGGCCAGCGGCCTTTCTGATGGGTCAGTCCCTGGGCCTTGCTAATTGTCAGCTCCTCGGAATATCTCCCCCATCTCTGATGCAAGAGCTGGTTGGGTGGGTGTGAGGATGTGACTCAAAGTTTGCTTGGCAACTTTTCTGCCTTCGCGAGAGAACTGTTAACAGTGGGGACACAGCTTGGATGAAGGAGCTGTGATGAATGGAGCCTCTACATTACCTCGGGGGTGACACTGCTTGATTAAGCTAAGTACTTGCGGTGGCACCTCAGCTGGCAATTGCTCATCTATTTATCTCAGGAGAAGAACTGATGTTTTTAGCTACACACTTCTTCATAAACTCCAGATGCTTCCCGGCTCAGTCTGGCCTAGACGCAGCCACCCCAGGGACGTGACACTCCATCCCCTTCAAATGACCGCCCAACCCCGAGATCACTTCTGCCCTGTGCCGGGGAAGCTGCCCCACCTGTGACGTGACCACTGTCCCCCTTCCACAGACATGCACCCTCCTCACTGGCCGACTGCCCCAGAAGCCACAGGGCTGGGCTCAGGGAGGCCACCGCCAAGGTAGCAAGGTGGCTGGGCTCCCCAACCTCCAGGGCCTTCAACCCCTCAAGGAGTTTCCTGGGGTGAGGCCAGGTGGGCCCTCACTCTTGCTGGAAGGTGGGGTACCATAGGGCCAGGAAAGTTCTGAGCCTACTGCTTGCAGAAGGCCTGGCTGGAGCCCATACGGGCATTTCTGGGGAGACGCACAGCCCTCCTGGAGTGGCGGCCTGGGTACTGAGTGTTGGGGACGGCAGCTGCCATCGCTGCAGACACCCTGGGCCAGACACGGCCAGGCCTTCCGGTGCTCCTCACCCTGAAGGGACAAGCTTCCCACCCGTCCCTGCTCTCCTCTCCTCGTCTCTGCTGGAACCACAAGATGAGATTGCTGGAAGGGTTCTCTGGGTTAAAACTCAGGCCATGTTTGGTACACAGATACAACGGAAGAGCCCCTGGAGAAGGGGTAGGCTACCCACTCCAGCATTCTTGGGATTTCCTGCTGACCCGGATGGTAAACAATCCTCCTGCAACGCAGGAGACCTGGGCTCAATCCCTGGGTTGGGAAGATCCCCTGGAGGAAGACATGGCCACCCACCCCAGTATTCTGACCTGGAGAATCCCATGGACAGAGGAGATTGGTGGGCTATAGCCCATGGGGTCGCAAAGAGTCAGACACGACAGAATGACTAAGCACAGTGTTACTCAGCCATTAAAAAGAGTATAAAAATGCCCTTTGCAGCAATGTGGATGGACCTAGAAATTGTTATGCTGAGTGAAGTAAGTCAGACAGAGGAGAAATATTATTTGACAGCATTTATATGTGGAATTGAAAAGGAAATTATACAGATGAACTTACAAAACAAAAAGAGATTCACAGACTTAGAGAACCAACTTAGGGTTGCCAGGGGGTAAGAACGGGCAGAAGAGATAATTGGGGGGTTTGGGATGGACAAGTGCACTCTGCTGCATTCTTATACACATCTCAGACAGAGGAGAAATATTATTTGACAGCATTTATATGTGGAATTGAAAAGGAAATTATACAGATGAACTTACAAAACAAAAAGAGATTCACAGACTTAGAGAACCAACTTAGGGTTGCCAGGGGGTAAGAACGGGCAGAAGAGATAATTGGGGGGTTTGGGATGGACAAGTGCACTCTGCTGCATTTAAAATGGATAACCAACAAGGAGCTACTGTCTAGCACAGGGAACTCTGCTCGATGTTATGTGGCAGCCTGGATGAGAAAGGAGTCTGGAGGAGAATGGATGCATATATATGTATGGCTGAGTTGCTCTGCTGTTCACCTAAAGCTACCATGACAGCGTTAATTGGCTACACCCCAATACGAAATAAACTGATGTCACTGAGTGAAAAAAACAAAACCACGCAGGCCGTGGGATGTGCCTGTTGAGGAACTGTGTCCAGACCAACCATGTTGAAAGGCAAATCCTTTGGCTCCAAGAGGAGGCCCCGCTGAGGCCCCTGAGGAGCAGATGCTTGCATTCATTCGTACATATCTGCTCGTTCTGTTATCTATTCACTCATTTCTTCATTGCCCTTTTGTGGACCGCCCTGTGCCAGACGGCCATAGGCACAGAGGATAGAGCTTGGGCCCCAGAAGGGTTAACAAGCTAAATGACCACCCCCACCCGCAACCCCCGCCTGCCCCAGGCTGAAAGAATAGCCCAGGGAGGGTCAGAACTGCCCGGGGAAAGACTTGGTGGCCCCAAGCATTTGTTGAATGAAAGAACCAATACACAGCTAAAGAAAACCAGCTGGACCCCCAGGGGCCAATAAAATCTGGGAGGGTCCTGCCTGGTAACTAGGTCCCTGGAAGTCTGTGCCTTCAGCACCGCGGTCCATCTCTTGGCACTCCCGCCCTTCTTGAGACTGAACTTGGATCTTCAGGCATTTGTTTTTCTCACCACCTGAGAGCTGGGTCCCTTCCATCAGCCATTCCACTGAGGACCAGGGGTGATCTGTCACCTGCCCCTCCGGGCACCTCTCCAGCTCAACTCCACATTTACCGATGGGTCATTTATTTCCTCCCTGGAAAAGTCTGGATTGCTGGAGTTAGAGGTGAGTTATGAGACTGGGAGACCCTCAGGTTCAACCTGGGCCGTATTTCAACCTGGGAAGCTCTGCAGCAGGTTGCCACGCAGCTGCTATGATACTCCCCAGCCTCAGGGGGCCACCTCCGCCAGGAAGTCCNGCTGGAGTTAGAGGTGAGTTATGAGACTGGGAGACCCTCAGGTTCAACCTGGGCCGTATTTCAACCTGGGAAGCTCTGCAGCAGGTTGCCACGCAGCTGCTATGATACTCCCCAGCCTCAGGGGGCCACCTCCGCCAGGAAGTCCAGGGAGCTGGGGATGGAACTGGGAAGGCGTCCTCTCCCGAGTCCAGTCCCAGGAGCCCGTCTTTGCCACATGCCTGGAAAGCATGGGCATCTTGCAAGGCAGAGCGGTCAACCCTGCAATGAATGATTCTGGCTTTGGATGGACCTGCTCCTCTCGGGGGCTTCCCAGGTGGCGCTAGTGGTAAAGAACGCACCTGCCAACGCAGGAGACATGAGACGTGGGTTTGTTCTCTGGAGGAGGGCTCGGCAACCCACTCCAGTGTTCTTGCCTGGAGAATCCCACTGACAGAGGATCATAGCGGGCTACAGTCCATGGGGCTGCAAAGAGTCAGACACGGCTAAAGCAACCCAGCAATCAGGCACGCTCCTCTCGGCTCTTGGAAGTGGGACCTTGCTGAGAACCAGGCTTGGGGTGGGAACCATCTCTCCCACCTGGACCTCTCTGGGGAAGAAGCGTCTGGAAGGGGCAAGTCCCCACCCCAAGGATCACACCAACTCACCTGTTTGCCTCTGAGTTTATAGGCTGTGGTATACACCTCAGGGACAAAGCTGCCTCCTTCGTCCCCACCTGCTTCCCCTCCACCCAACTCAGACTCCCTTGCTCATGAATGCCAACCCGCAAAAACCCCCGGCTTCCAACCCCTGCAAGAGGCAGATACATAATGACAGAGCGACTTGGTGCAGAGGTAACAAATTGTCCGTATTATAGCACTTTACATCTTGATACCCATTCTCCTCAACGGGCTTATCTGTAAACCAAACGAATTCACACTGGGATGCTAAGAAAATAGCTGTCATATAATAGATGGGGTCTCCTGGAAAATGAACATTTACAAATGGCTGTAGCATTTACTTAAAATGTCATGCCAATTGCTTGCTGTTGTCTTTATGCAATGAGATTGATTTTACTGCTCCTTTGAGTCCTCAGCCTTGATGGGTAGTTTTTAATGCAGCAAGGAGATGCTTTTTGTGTTTAATCTATAAATAGAGTCTGTGAGGGCATGGGCTCTTGAAGGTGCAGCCTTGGAAGGGTCCAGGCCTCTTTTCCCGAGACACTCCTCTTTTTTTCAACCCCCCTCCTCTTCCCTCTGGGAGAAGGTGGACCTGGGCAGGGTCTGCACTGATCTTATTCATGTATTCAAATGTATGCAGATGTATGCATTCTGTTTAACAAGTTAATTCATTTGCCAGGCCAGGCAGTTAGGGGTTTTTGCAGTGTAATACCCACACTTGATTCTCCCTTCCATACCCGATTATGCCCTAGGGTTTTACTAGGAAAGAGTTTATAGAGTTGGAGCCTAGGGTGGGTTGGGGGTAGGGGCAGCTTGCCTCTTGCAGAAAATGACCTCAAGGTGTCCTCAAGGTGATCGCAAGGGCTCTGGTGTCCTTGAAGCCGCAGAAACCCAGCCGCATGGACATTACTTCGGAAGTTCGCAGTTTACCGCTCTCCTCACCCCAGCTCGCCCCCAACATGGCCACTTTTTCCTCCTTTACCTCCTGAAAAACTACACAAGCATCCTTGATTAGCAGTCCCTGCTGGGGGAACACAACTTCCTGCTTGTTCCTGGACCCGATGCCGTATGTCCCCTACAGAGCACGGCCCCTGCCCTCCCCAGACACCACGCCCGCGTCCCCAGCCGAGTTTGGCATCTTCCTCCTAAAGGAAGCACAAAGGTAAAGCTGGGTGAAAGAGTCCACTTTATAGATTTTCTACAGTGTTTAGGAGCCAGCGTATCATCCTTTTCCATCTCTAGAACCCCAGCCACACCTGCAGGGGAGCCGCCTTTTCATCCAAGCTGCTCAGAGTTCGAAGATCTGAGTAAGATCCAGGTTGCCTTTACATGCCAGCTTTTTCTGCGTCGGGGGGCTTGGAAGCACCTGGCTGCTTCTCATCGTTAATGGCGACGGTAAGTCTTCACTTGGTGTCCCGTCCCACAGGAGAGTGTGTGCGTTCATCACGCTGCAGGATCCTGAGAAGCAGACAGGATGTGCAGGCATCGTCTCTACTCCTTTGTTCAACACATATTTATGAGCACCTACTCTAAGCCAGGGGCAGTGCTGAGGGCTGAGAACAGGTCAAGAAGCCCAACAGACTTGGTCTCTGCTCTTGAGGGCATCTCTGTATCCTGTTGGGGATGGAGAAGTGACTACTGCAGCCCTGACAGGCCAGAGACCTGCCACACATGAGCCCACAGGTGGGCTGCTTTCCCAGCCCTGGTGGTCGTAGCTGGGGAAGCATTCAGGGAGGGCTTCCTGGAGGAAGTGCTATGGAAGCGGAGGCCTGAGGGATGAATAGGAGCTAGCCAGCTTAGGATTTAAAAAGGGCAAAACACAAAGATAGTGTTTTCCAATGGAGGGGACAGTACTTGCCAAGGAATTGGAGCTCAGAGAGAGCAAGATTTTCCCAAGTCACATGACTAGGAAGGGAATGTGAGACCAGTTTCTTTAACCAACCTATTTTTGCAGTCCCCCAGCAGTAAATTCTGCAGGTGGAGAAACAGAAGCTCTGGCCAACACAAGTTTCTGACTCTGGGGTCACCCTTCCTCTTAGTAGGCTGAGCATCAGCAAGCCAGCACTTCCAAGGAAAATGATCACTGCCCAGACTAGACAGCTGTGGTTATCAATGCTGGTTTGAAAACATGGTTAGGCAAAGTCTAAATAATGATTTAGATTAATCATCTGAAAATGACCCTCAACAGAGACAAAGAAATAACAAAGAAAGCCAATGTGCAGAATCTAAAGAAATGATACAATCCTTTTTATGATACAATAAAGAAATGGATTTATTTACAGAATAGAAATAGACTCACAGACTCAGAGTAAGAACTTATGGCCACCAGAGGGGGAAGGGATAGTTAGGGAGTTTGGGATCGACATGTTCAAGCTGCTAAACTTAAATTGGATAATGAACAAGGACCTACTGTGCAGCACAGGAAACTCTGCTCAATGTTATGGGGCAGCCTGGATGGGACAGGAGTTTGGGGGAGAATGGATACATGCATGTGTATGGCTGAGTCTCCTGTGTACCTGAAATTATCACAATGCTGTTAATAGATCATACCCCAATATAAAATAAAAAGTTTAAAAAAAAAAAAAAGAAAAGAAAACCAATGTGTTCAGATCATTATGAATTACTCAGATCCAGGCCCTAGCATTTTAAAATCCACTAAATGCCTGCGAGAAGGAGATCCCCTTCCTCCATGGAGTCACCAGACTCTCCTCTGTTTCCTGCACCAAATACTGAAACCCTCACAGTCACATTCAGAATCTCCACACACAGTACAGTCAACAAAGTGACTCCAAAAGCCTGGAGCCAAGAGACACCGAGAGCTCAGCTTCTCCAAACTGCTTCTTACACAGAACTGGAGACAGGGAAGGAGGGGCCAGTCTGTTCCGGCTGGGATAACAACATACCGTAAACTGGGATGCTTTACAACAAATGCTTATTCTCGTGGTTCTGGAGGCTGCAAGTGCAAGATGCAGTTACTGGCAAGACCCCTCTTCCTGGTTCACAGACAGCTTCTTCTTGCTGTGTCCTCACATGGCTGAAGAGGGGAGGGAGCTCTCTGGGGTCTTTTTAATGAGGGCACTAACCCCATACATGAGGGCCCCACCCTCATGACCTAATCACTCCCAAAGGTCCCACCTCCAAATACCACCACTCTAGGGATTGGCTTTCATCTCGCAGATTTTGTGAATCTTAGGGAACACAAACATTCAGTCTATAGCAAAGGTGTCTAAAATCATCAGAATTGTATCTGGAGTAAGAACTAGAAGAGTGTTAGGGTCTTTTGCATGGATAAAGCCTTGAAAACAGTAGTGTTCTCCTCCAAGAAAAGCAACCATGGGCCCTTGCTTGAAAAGTCCACTCCCACACCTTGAGCGGAGGACCCAGTTATCCTGGCAACCACTGACTGGCAGGGGAGACCACACTCTTCTCTTTGCCCCACCAGACAGAAGGGAGGCCTGCAAGGGTGCTCAGACAGAATGCTGATTGCATCGACGATCTATTACTGGGTAACAAGTCACTTCAAAACTAAGTGGATTAAGACAATCATCTTTCTATTATCTCTCACGGTTTCTGAGGGTCAGGAATTTGGACAGGCCTCAGTGGGAACTTGTGTCTGTTCTCAGATGTCTGGGGTCTTGGCTGAGAAGACAGGGGCGGGTGTGGTGGGGTGAGCAACTCGGCAGTGTGAGGCTGAAATCATTGAGAGGCAGCTTCACTCATGAATTTGGTGGCTGGTGCCGGCTGTCGGCGGGGCCCTCAGCTGGGCTGTCAGCCAGCACACCTTCGTGGGGTCTCTGTGNGGCAGCTTGCCTCTTGCAGAAAATGACCTCAAGGTGTCCTCAAGGTGATCGCAAGGGCTCTGGTGTCCTTGAAGCCGCAGAAACCCAGCCGCATGGACATTACTTCGGAAGTTCGCAGTTTACCGCTCTCCTCACCCCAGCTCGCCCCCAACATGGCCACTTTTTCCTCCTTTACCTCCTGAAAAACTACACAAGCATCCTTGATTAGCAGTCCCTGCTGGGGGAACACAACTTCCTGCTTGTTCCTGGACCCGATGCCGTATGTCCCCTACAGAGCACGGCCCCTGCCCTCCCCAGACACCACGCCCGCGTCCCCAGCCGAGTTTGGCATCTTCCTCCTAAAGGAAGCACAAAGGTAAAGCTGGGTGAAAGAGTCCACTTTATAGATTTTCTACAGTGTTTAGGAGCCAGCGTATCATCCTTTTCCATCTCTAGAACCCCAGCCACACCTGCAGGGGAGCCGCCTTTTCATCCAAGCTGCTCAGAGTTCGAAGATCTGAGTAAGATCCAGGTTGCCTTTACATGCCAGCTTTTTCTGCGTCGGGGGGCTTGGAAGCACCTGGCTGCTTCTCATCGTTAATGGCGACGGTAAGTCTTCACTTGGTGTCCCGTCCCACAGGAGAGTGTGTGCGTTCATCACGCTGCAGGATCCTGAGAAGCAGACAGGATGTGCAGGCATCGTCTCTACTCCTTTGTTCAACACATATTTATGAGTACCTACTCTAAGCCAGGGGCAGTGCTGAGGGCTGAGAACAGGTCAAGAAGCCCAACAGACTTGGTCTCTGCTCTTGAGGGCATCTCTGTATCCTGTTGGGGATGGAGAAGTGACTACTGCAGCCCTGACAGGCCAGAGACCTGCCACACATGAGCCCACAGGTGGGCTGCTTTCCCAGCCTTGGTGGTCGTAGCTGGGGAAGCATTCAGGGAGGGCTTCCTGGAGGAAGTGCTATGGAAGCGGAGGCCTGAGGGATGAATAGGAGCTAGCCAGCTTAGGATTTAAAAAGGGCAAAACACAAAGATAGTGTTTTCCAATGGAGGGGACAGTACTTGCCAAGGAATTGGAGCTCAGAGAGAGCAAGATTTTCCCAAGTCACATGACTAGGAAGGGAATGTGAGACCAGTTTCTTTAACCAACCTATTTTTGCAGTCCCCCAGCAGTAAATTCTGCAGGTGGAGAAACAGAAGCTCTGGCCAACACAAGTTTCTGACTCTGGGGTCACCCTTCCTCTTAGTAGGCTGAGCATCAGCAAGCCAGCACTTCCAAGGAAAATGATCACTGCCCAGACTAGACAGCTGTGGTTATCAATGCTGGTTTGAAAACATGGTTAGGCAAAGTCTAAATAATGATTTAGATTAATCATCTGAAAATGACCCTCAACAGAGACAAAGAAATAACAAAGAAAGCCAATGTGCAGAATCTAAAGAAATGATACAATCCTTTTTATGATACAATAAAGAAATGGATTTATTTACAGAATAGAAATAGACTGACAGACTCAGAGTAAGAACTTATGGCCACCAGAGGGGGAAGGGATAGTTAGGGAGTTTGGGATCGACATGTTCAAGCTGCTAAACTTAAATTGGATAATGAACAAGGACCTACTGTGCAGCACAGGAAACTCTGCTCAATGTTATGGGGCAGCCTGGATGGGGCAGGAGTTTGGGGGAGAATGGATACATGTATGTGTATGGCTGAGTCTCCTGTGTACCTGAAATTATCACAATGCTGTTAATAGATCATACCCCAATATAAAATAAAAAGTTTAAAAAAAAAAAAAGAAAAGAAAACCAATGTGTTCAGATCATTACGAATTACTCAGATCCAGGCCCTAGCATTTTAAAATCCACTAAATGCCTGCGAGAAGGAGATCCCCTTCCTCCATGGAGTCACCAGACTCTCCTCTGTTTCCTGCACCAAATACTGAAACCCTCACAGTCACATTCAGAATCTCCACACACAGTACAGTCAACAAAGTGACTCCAAAAGCCTGGAGCCAAGAGACACCGAGAGCTCAGCTTCTCCAAACTGCTTCTTACACAGAACTGGAGACAGGGAAGGAGGGGCCAGTCTGTTCCGGCTGGGATAACAACATACCGTAAACTGGGATGCTTTACAACAAATGCTTATTCTCGTGGTTCTGGAGGCTGCAAGTGCAAGATGCAGTTACTGGCAAGACCCCTCTTCCTGGTTCACAGACAGCTTCTTCTTGCTGTGTCCTCACATGGCTGAAGAGGGGAGGGAGCTCTCTGGGGTCTTTTTAATGAGGGCACTAACCCCATACATGAGGGCCCCACCCTCATGACCTAATCACTCACAAAGGTCCCACCTCCAAATACCACCACTCTAGGGATTGGCTTTCATCTCGCAGATTTTGTGAATCTTAGGGAACACAAACATTCAGTCTATAGCAAAGGTGTCTAAAATCATCAGAATTGTATCTGGAGTAAGAACTAGAAGAGTGTTAGGGTCTTTTGCATGGATAAAGCCTTGAAGACAGTAGTGTTCTCCTCCAAGAAAAGCAACCATGGGCCCTTGCTTGAAAAGTCCACTCCCACACCTTGAGCGGAGGACCCAGTTATCCTGGCAACCACTGACTGGCAGGGGAGACCACACTCCTCTCTTTGCCCCACCAGACAGAAGGGAGGCCTGCAAGGGTGCTCAGACAGAATGCTGATTGCATCGACGATCTATTACTGGGTAACAAGTCACTTCAAAACTAAGTGGATTAAGACAATCATCTTTCTATTATCTCTCACGGTTTCTGAGGGTCAGGAATTTGGACAGGCCTCAGTGGGAACTTGTGTCTGTTCTCAGATGTCTGGGGTCTTGGCTGAGAAGACAGGGGCGGGTGTGGTGGGGTGAGCAACTCGGCAGTGTGAGGCTGAAATCATTGAGAGGCAGCTTCACTCATGAATTTGGTGGCTGGTGCCGGCTGTCGGCGGGGCCCTCAGCTGGGCTGTCAGCCAGCACACCTTCGTGGGGTCTCTGTGCGTGGACTAATTTGAGCTTCCAAACAGCACGGCAGCTGTTCCAAGCACAAGTGTCTGCAGGAGATCAAGGGGGAAGTGCATGCCATTTTTAGAGCTTAGTCTCAGGAGTCACTTCATGTCACTTCCATGTACTGTCAAGGCAGCCAAAATGTTCTTCCGGGTTCTGGGGGAGGTGGGGGTGGGCGTCAAGGTCAGATTGTATAAAGAGCCCATAGAGTGGGAGCTCTTACAGGGGCCATCTTCACACCATGCAGTCGGCGTCTCAACAGCTCCTAAGGACTCTAACCAAATTCATTTATTTAAAAAAAGGTTTATTGAGCACCTATTGAGTGCTGGGCTTCCCTGGGGGCCCAGATGGTGAAGAAAGTGAAACAAGTGAAAGTCACTCAGTCCTGCCTGACTCTTTGCAACCCCCTGGACTACAGAGTCCATGGAATTCTCCAGGGCAGAATTCTGGAGTGGGTAGCCTCTCCCTTCTCTAGCAGATCTTCCTGTCCTAGGAATTGAATCAGGGTCTCCCGCATTGCAGGCAGATTCTTTACCAGTTGAGCTATCAGGGAAGCCCTAATGATGGCAAAGAATCGGCTTGCAATGCGGGAGACCTCGGTTTGATCCCTGGGTTGGGAAGATCCCCTGGAAAAGAAGTGGCGACCCACTGCAGTGTTCTTCCCTGGAGAATCCCACGGCAGAGGAGCCTGGTGGGCTACAGTCCATGGGGTCGCAAAGAGCAGGACATGACTGAGTGACTCGCACTAACGCTTGCTGTGTGCCAGGAGCTGCACGAGGGCTCTCCCGTCTCTTGTGCTGGCAGCTGCAGGGATGCTGCGGGAGAAGCAGCCCGAAGGAGCTGGGTGGGGGTGGGGCAGGAGACACTGCCTCTGCATACAGACACGTCTGTCCACCCTCGTCCTTGCCCCCAGCGAAGGCATGACGACCTGGGGGTCACCATGATGACCTGGTCTGCTGAGCCTGTGCTCCTGCCATATGGCAAGGGCAGCCCCCGAGTCCAGGGCAGGAAGAGGAATTCTGTGTCTGCAGCCTCCCAAGGAGCAGGGTCCCAGGTGACCCCGCCCTCGCCCCTCCCACTGAGCAGAGCCCAGCACCACCATCCATCCTCTCCCAGCAGAGCCAGGACCTCACTTCTCCTCCCTTCACGCACAGAAGCTGCCCCCAGGCTCCTCCCAGCCCTGGACACCCTCCCCCTCCTCTACAGGGGCTGGAGCCTCGTGGGGGTGCCTGGATGCTGGAGCCTCGTTGGTGTGCCTGGATGCTGAAGCCTCGTTGGTGTGCCTGGATGCTGAAGCCTCATTGGTGTGCCTGGACTTGCGTCTCTCCTCTTAGCCAAAGATTTCTAATCTGAAATTGCCATCTTTATTTTCAATGTGCCACCTCCCCCATGAACACTCGAAACCCTCTCAGGGGCCACCTGACAGTTGAATGCAGCCAGCCACGGGCAGCTCACTCCCACCCTTGTCATTTACAGGCAGCTGGACCCCTGAGGAAGTCCTGCCATCTCATCCTAAACAACACCAGACTCATCCCTAGATCCTACTGTGATGAAAGTGCCTCCCTTGCCCCATCTAAATAATTGTGGATTAAAGGATCTCCCCAGGCAGGGCTGGCACTCTTGTTTATAGATAAGTAGGGAGCCTTTTAAAAAGTTAATTGTGGTGGTGGAAGATGATGGGGACTTCCCAGAGAGAGCCAGGATGGTTTTAATGAAGCAAACGTGTGCCAGGGACCCCGAAGTGGAAGGGACTCGTGTAGCGAGAGGATGAGTCTAGCTGATGCACGGAGGGAAGGAGAGGATGGGAGGGCTGTCAAGATCCAGGAGCTGCTGTTTAGGAAAACGGTGACTTCAGATAGGAAAAGGCAGTCAGGGGGAAGATGGGTAATTTGCTCTGGAGCAGATGTGATGAGGAGAAAGGCTCGGAGGAGGGCAGGCAACACTACCTCCCCTCTCCAGCTCCCTCTCCTCCTGCTCTGGAGGTCAGATGTCTTCAGAGACTAAGGGCGTCTCCAGGGCAGCCCTGGAGGCACTGGGCAGGGGGCTGACGGGGAAAGAGAGTCCTTTCCCTGGCATCTAAAGGTCCGGGGTGATGAGGATGGGGCACCCAGGGGCTCACAACTTGCCTTTGATACATCTGATCAATGGGAGAAGGTTGCTCTGTTTTTAGATTGCTCCTGGACAGGACGACACCTGCATCCCGTGGACCCTCTGTGGCTGTCCTGCTTCTGGCTCCAAACAGATTGAGGCCCAGAGCAGAGCTGCTCCTCTGACCTCCGTCAAGAACAAGGGTGGAAAGGGCCTGCCCTCCCCACCTACCCACCCCTCGTCCTTTTTGCCCTTTCCCTGGGCAGCAGTGGGGGCTGTGGCTTCCATGAAGCCGCTGAGAAGTGGCCGCAAAGGCTGTTGGCGGAGTGGGAATTCTTGTGGTCCCAGCAATAGCGAGGAGCTGGCGTTCACAGCTCCCCAGCCCTCGGCAAGCTTGCGGGGGACCAAAGCTGACCCAGGCGAGGCCTCCCCCTCCTTCACCACAGCTGCAGTCACCGTTTAAAAGTGGCTCTGGATTCATCAAGAAGGCAACTGACCTTCCTCAGCCCCCCTCCACAGGGAGCCCTGGCTTATGCCTGCAGCTAAAGGAGATGATCCAGCCCCGAGCCAACCCCAGCTTCTGAAATGTGAATGTCACATTGCAGCCCAGGCAGGACCGCAGGGCAAAACTCAACCACAGCCACGAGCCTCGCTCCAGTGGAGCCCACTGCGGCCCGAGGGGACGCTGTCCCCAGGCTTCGAGGAAGACTCCGAGGTGTCAGTTTATTTCAGGTTCAGAATCCAGGCCAGGTTCAGAGCCAGGCTGCTCAGGCTACCTTTCCAACCCTGAGGGGCACTGGCGGGGAGCCGATTCACCTCCAGGCAAGCATTTCTGGTGGAGACCTGCTTCTCCTGTCTTCCCAATGCCCAGTGTTAGCGGGGACTCCTGCCCCTCAGCCATGATGAAGAAGAGCAATTTTCTGAAGGTTGGACAAAGAGTCAGACTTCCTGAAGTCCTCCTGATCCACAAAACCAATCCAGCCATCCCTGGGGCCAGAGCCGCCCTCAGCCTCGGCAGGACTCAGCCTTGACTCAGCACCACGAGCTTCTCCAAGCACACCCTTCTCATGGTGGGGGATGCCCGCAGCCCATTGCCGCCTGGTCCCCGGATGGTCTCCAGGGCTCCAGTCGGCCCAGCTGAGCCAGTTCCTGCATGCCCTCCCTTCACAAGGTCGGAAGGGCCTACCGGGGCCACAGGGACAGTAACCCCTTCCCTCCCGCAGGGTCCTTCCTGTGCTGGTTCTCCCTGCCCACCCGGCTCCCCCTGCTGCTGTAACACCAGCTGGGGCACAGGGTTGGGGGCTGGTGGCTCCTCCAGGACTCCAGGGGCTCCAGCCTTCTCGTCTGCCTCCTCCCCACCTTGCTCCAGTCTCCATTGGGTAGCGCAGCTCCAGGAGGGCCTGGACCAAAGGAAATGGGTGAAGGAAAAGGATGCGGTTCACAAGGCCTGGGAAGCCTTCGAGCATGAAAAGATGCCAGCTTGAAAAGACTTAGAAAGGAGATCGTGCAGGCTGTAGGCGCCTCTGAACCTCTTCCAGTTTTTCCATTTCCCATGGCATTTGGCAAAAATCGGATCGGAGTGGAGACCCCCAAGACCAAGGACTGGTTGGCTCTTTGGCACAGTGGCAACGGCAGGACAGACCTCGTCTCCAGGCTGCAAGAAAGGACATGCCTGGGACTCGGGGTGGGCGGCCGGGGGTTCATGGAACCACTTCTCCTACAGAGACTGCGGGCTGTGGAGACTCAGCCCAGTCTCTGCATTTCCCTTTAACTTGCAGGAAGAAGGGGGTTGGACTCAGAATCTCAAGGGACCTTGTAAAACCCCCTGTGGCCGACCTCCACCAGGGCCTCGGGAATCCAGGCTCTGGCCGGGGACACTCAGAGCCCGCAGGCTGCTGGACCCCCAGCGAGTGGGAGAGAAGCGCCGCTCCGGGTTTTGGGGAGGAGGGTGACCGGCACAATGGATGGGGACAGATCTAGTCTGAGCATCTCAGAAGATGGTATTACTCAGCAGCCTCACGCTTTTCATCTGGAACTTATTGGAAAACCTTGCTAAGGGGATCAGCTGCCTCCCAGTGCCGACTCCCAGCTCCCATCCAATCGGCGTTCAGGCCCTTTAAAGTATTACTTTTCGACACTGTGAACATTGTATCTTCCTGACAGGATAAGCCCGCCACAAATTAATACCTGGGGCAGATCCTAAAACACAATTCTTCCCGGCTGCGGTAATTCCAGCCAGCCCCTCTATCTGCACCGACAGAAGCTGCAATTCCTACATTGTTCTCCTCCGGTCCCTGAAACAGCCCAGACGATAAACTTTACTTCCTTTTATGATTATCAGTGCGCTCAGGGGCTCCCATGCTGCGCCACCAGCCGCTAGAAGGGCCCCTGAGCTGCCTGCGGGGACAAGCCCACGGGCCATCAGCATCTCTTTTAGTCCCCACATTGGGGTTTGGAGGTGGTGAGCTGGCCTCTGGGAGACAAAGGCATGTAGGGCTTCCTCTGTCTGGGCAGCTGAGGGTGGCAGTAAGGGAGGAGGGGGCGGGAGAGGGGCTCAGTTTTTGTCGTACAGGAGGGACCACAGAATCAGCCAGGCACAGTGAGGGCCAGGGAAGAGCCTCAGGACAGGAATGCAAGCTGCCCGACCTGGCGCTGGCCACACTGAGGCAGGGGGAGTGAGGAGCCCACTGAAGGGCTGGGCTGGAGGATCACCACGCAGCTGCCTTGTTTCACATTTTACTTGCGGCTGAGCTCAGCACAGAAAGTCAGGTCTGTGTCCTAGCCCACAGGCCTTTGTTTTTCCATCTACAAGATGGGACGTGTGACGTTGGCCCTGCCTGTTCCACAGAGCTGTTGGAGGGCAAGGATGCGTATAGAAAGCCACGAGATGCCTCAAAACACTGGGTACCAGAACTCTCTGCGGGAACTCAGGATAAAACCTCCAGGACCTGAGAGAGGTAGGGGTGTACTGCTTTTCTAGGGCCGCTGCAGTGAATGACCAAAAATGGAGATGGGGTACTTCAAACAACAGAAGCGTATCCTCTCTCAGTTCTGGAGGCTGGGCCTCAATGAGTCGGCAGCGCTGATTCCTTCTGGAAGCTCCGAGGTGAATTTGCTGGTCTCTCTCCAACTTCCGGTAGCTGCCAGCAAGCCTTGGCCGTAGACATATCACCCCCAGCTTTGCCTGTCTTTACCTGGCCCTTGTCCTCTGTGTCCTCCTCCCTCCATATAGGGACACCGGTCATTGGATTTGGGGCCCACCCGGATCCATGTGACCTCTGGTAACTAACAGCCTCCCATCAGGGACATTCCTGGGGTTTGCTTTCATGGCAAGAAGCGATCGGAGTCCGGGGACTCTAACCGCTCCATGGAGACTTGGGGCTTCCCCGGGGCACTCCGCCCTGAGACACTCCAGCTCCTTGTCCTTCCGATATGCAGCTGAGCCCCCCTCCACTCCTTGGTCACCTGTGCTTAAAGAGCCAGCCCTCCCCCTCCTCCCCGTCCTCCCCCCTGCTCAGCTCTGCATCCTTCCTCCAGGGCCCACAGTGCAGTCTGAGCCTGCGCCTGGTGGGAGCCCTGTCCCAAATTGCACAGTTTAAATTATGCATTAGCTTTTTAAGCAGCACTTTAAGCTGGCAGGGAGACAGATTTTTATCAGTGGTGAATGCCCACCTCAGGCTGCTAAATTTCATCTCGGGTTCGTGTGATGGGTGATAACTCTCACCTCCCTCCCTGTGTTAAGAGACACGTCCTGTCTGGCGCAGGGAAGGTACAACAGCGTGCTTGCCGGGAGCCAGGGGTCAGAGCTCGAGGGCTCCTCCTCCCTGAGGGTCTCCAGCTCCCCCATCGCACCTTTCCTTCCGTGGCAACCACTGAAGAGGCCAGGAGGACCCCATGATGACCACCACTTCGCACAACCTGCCACTGGGCCCGGGCCATTCTTCCCCGGGGACACAGAACACCTGCTTCACATCATGCTCCATCCTGCTTAATTACTGCAGAGAGGGGCTCTGGCCACGTGGCCTGTAAGCAAGCAGTCTTGATATTTTTAGCAACAGGCTCTTCTCTAAGGGCCAGATAGTCCCCCCCGGGGCTGATCTTGTGGACAGAGGAGGCCGGGTTGTCACGAAGGATGGTCCGGAGCAAATCTACATCTCGCACCTTCGTCCTTCTCAATGCCCTGCTGCCCATGGGAGGAGTCTCTCTTTCCTAACCCTCCTCCACACCTCCAAGTCCAGTCCGTCCTGGAGGGCTTCTGCTCCCTCCCCAGCTGTGAGCTCCCAGGCCCTCTGGGGACAATCGCCTTGTCAAAGGCAAGAGCAGAGCTCCAGTGCGGCTTCCACTGTGGGTGTGAAGCTCCGGTGGAGGCTGCAGGCTTTGCCCTTGACCTTGGCGCTCGGGAGAGGGTGGTGGTCTCGTGGTCATGTTCTCACAAACACGGGTCCCCCCAGGCTGTCTACCATGTGAAAAGGCTTCTGAGAGGCTTCTCTGTCCCAGATAAGTTGTTAAAAGCCAAGATCAATCTGCTTCAGAAAATAAGGTAGATCAATACAAACAGGGCTGTCTACAGAGGGACTCGCACGCCCCAGCTCTCCTGCGCTCAGGGATGTGGGCCCTGGGCCCCAGACCTCACTTTTCCTCTTCCCGCCCCCCACCTGGACCCCCACCCTGAGTACTAAGTCGCTTCAGTCGTATCCGCCTCTTTGTGACCCCATGGACTGTAGCCTGCTAGGCTCCTCTGTCCATCGGGATTCTTCAGGCAAGAACACTGGAGCTGGTTGCCGTTTCCTCCTCCAGGGGATCTTCCAAACCCAGGGATGGAGCCCGCGTCTCTTCTGCCTAGCAGCCGGGTTCTTTACCACCAGTGCCCCCTGGGGGCCCCCATCCTACCCCATGGTATTTGCATCTGCTCCTTGCTGCCTGAAGGGACAAAACATTTTGGGAGGAGTTGAATCCCAGGGGAGTGGGTGTGCCATCCCTGTGGGTACAGGGCCCTTTGGGATGCATGGTTCCCAGGGGGAGGGACCCCTGCCCCATTCCCTCAGCCCCTCCCCCTTTCTACCTCCCCAGGGCTCTGTCTGAGTCTTGGAAGCCCCACCCTGAATCTGCAGCAGGGAGTGAAGTCTCAGGCAACCTAACAAGGAGCGTCTGCCTGGATCCCACTGCCTGTCTTAAACCAGAGCTCTGACCGCCACAAGATCTGTGTGTGTGACCTTGGGTGTGGGTGAATGACCTTGGGTGTGGGTTTAAGGCCCTTGTTTGCTTATTAGGGTTGACCAGAGCCTGCCTGGGTTAACTTGACTCAGAGTGTGTCTGTGTTACTCACTCAGTCGCGTCTGACTCTCTCCAATCCAATGGACTGTAGCCCCACAGGCTCCTCTGTCCATGGAGTTCTCCAGGCAAGAAGACTGGTGTGGGTTGCCATGCCCTTTCCAAGTGGTTTTCCTGACCCAGGATTGAACGTGGGTCTCCTGCACTGTAGGCAGATTCTTTACCGTCTGAGCCACCAGGGAAGTCCAGTAGAGAGCGAGTGTGCTCCCAACTGGGAAGCATCGTGGCCGAGGAGTCTGAGCGTCTGTACTAATGCATTTAATCCCCACAATAGTCTCACGGTTATCTACCATTATTATTTCACCAGTTTAGATAAAGAGGAAACAGGCCCAGGGAGGTCAAGTAACTTGCTCAAGGTTGCACACGATCTGAACCCAGGCAGTCTGGCCTGGTGCCCCAGGGCTTCACCCCTGCCATTGTTAGTATATTTTGTGCTGAGTTAAGCTGGGGGCAGGCACGCAATGTCCAAAAAGCACTGGTGCAGCCCTCACCCTCAGGAATCTTTCCTTTTCCTCTAGGTGGCCTGCAGATAAAGAGGGAAGGCTTGGGCCCTCCCTACGGTCTCACGTTAGCAGAAGCTCCAGCCACCAGGGATGATTTAACCTCATCAAGCCTGTCGTCCCCACGACGCTCGGCAGCTTGGCTTGGAAAATGATGATGGAGTAAGATTTAAAAAGCCTGAAGAATGGACTATGATTCTTATCAGTGCTAATAAAGGTGAAAGTGTTTTATTTCCTGGACTGCATATGATTCAGGTGACAAGAAAGTCCTCACGTCCTCCTCCCCGTGAACTTGCACCCTCCCTACCTCCAGCATCTTCTGAGATCCCCCTGGACCTGTGTTCCTGAGACGCTTACCCCTCCACGAACCCCAGCCCCCAGTGGAAGTTCCCAAAAGCCCAGTGGGGCAGAGGGGATGACAAAGCAGGGTGCAAGTTCTCCGATCGGTGGTTCACTCAACAAACAGTCAGCTCCTGCACATTCCATCCTGGGCACCAGGGATTCCACAGTGAGCAGAGCGCCTGTCCTCCCACGGCCCACATTCTAGTAGGAGAAAAAGACTATAGCAATAGTCTGTTATTTATAAAATGCAGTGAAGGGAGACTACTCCAAGCCAGGCTTCAACAGTACGTGAACCAAGAACTTCGAGATGTTCAAGCTGGATTTAGAAAAGGCAGAGGAACCAGAGGTCAAATTGCCAACATCCACTGGATCATAGAAAAAGCAAGAGAATTAAAAAAATAAAAAAGCTACTTTGGCTTCATTGACTATGCTAAAGTCTTTGTGCAGATTACAACAAACTGTGGAAAATTTTTAAAGAGATGGGAATAACAGAGCATCTCACCTGCTCTGGACGTGGAGCAATGGAATAGTTCCAAATTGGGAAAGGAGTGCCTCAAGGCTATATATTGTCACCCTGTTTATTTAACTTCTATGCAGAGTACATCATAAGAAACGCTGGGCTGGATAAAGCACAAGCTAGAATCAAGATTGTCGGGAGAAATATCAATAACCCCAGATATGCAGATGACACCACCCTTATGGCAGAAAATGAAGAGGAGCTAAAGAGCCTCTTGATGAAAGTGAAAGAGAGGAGTGAAAAAGTTGGCTTAAAACTCAACATTCGGAAAATGAAGATCATGGCATCTGGTCCCATCACTTCATGGAAAATAGATGGGGAAACAATGGAAACAGTGACAGACTTTATTTTCTTGGGCTCCAAAATCACTGCAGATGGTGACTGCAGCCATGAAATTAAAAGACGCTTGCTCCTTGGAAGAAAAGCTATGACCAACTTAGACAGCATATTAAAAAACAGAGACATTACTTTGCTGACAAAGGTTTGTCTAGTCAAATCTATGGGGAAGGCAATGGCACCCCACCCCAGTACTCTTGCCTGGAAAATCCAATGGACGCAGTAGCCTGGTGGGCTGCAGTCCATGGGGTCGCTAACGGTCTGACAGACTGAGTGACTTCACTTTCACTTTTCTCTTTCATGCATTGGAGAAGGAAATGGCAACCCACTCCAGTGTTCTTGCCTGGAGAATCCCAGGGATGGGGGAGCCCGGTGGGCTGCCGTCTATGGGGTCACACAGAGTCGGACACGACTGAAGTGACTTAGCAGCAGCAGCAGCAGTCAAATCTATGGTTTTTCCGGTAGTCACGCATGGATGTGAGAGTTGGACCATAAAGAAAGCTGAGTGCCAAAGAAGTGATGCTTCTGAACTGTGGTGTTGAAGAAGATGCTTGAGAGTCCCCTGGACTGCAAGGAGATCCAGCCAGTCCATCCTAAAGGAAATCAGTCCTGAATTTTCATTGGAAGGACTGATGTTGAAGCTGAAACTCCAATCCTTTGGCCACCTGATGCAAAGAGCTGACTCATTGGAAAAGACCCTGATGCTGGGGAAGATTGAAGGCAGGAAGAGAAGGGACAGAGGATGAGATGGTTAGATGGCATCCCCGACTCAATGGACATGAGTTTGAGCAAGCTCTGGGGATTAGTGATGGACAGGGAAGCCTGGTGTGGACTGTAGCCCTCCAGGCTCCTCTGTACCTGGGCTTTCCCAGGCAAGACTACTGGAGTGGGTTGCCATTTCCTAGTCCAGGGAACCTTCCTGACGCAAGGGATCAAACTTGTTTAGTGACTAAACAACAAGAAAACTATCTGCCTTCGAAGCAAAATAAAGCAGGTTAGGGAATAAAGATTTGGAGAGAGCAGGCAGCGGCCACAGAGGAGGCAGAAAGCAGAGAGGTCCTCGGCTGCACAAAGGGACAGAAATGTGGGCAGTGTCCAGAGGAAGCACTGGGAGGGTTCATCAGCCTGGACCAGTCCGCTAGGGAGAGGCCTGATTCCCCTCCCACCTTCTAGCCACTGCTATTGGCCAAGCCCAGTTGGAGGGCAGGTGGGTAGTCTCCTCAGTAGCCTCCTGTGACATGGAGCAGGGTGGAAAGGGTGGGCGGGGATCTGAAGGGTCGGATGGAGAAAAGGCAGCTGGGGGCTGCTGCTAGTCTACGTAGGGTGATCAGGGAAGATCCTTTGAAAAGGAGACGTTGGAGCAGAACCCAGGACTGTCCAGTTCCCACCTGCCACTCACCCTCTAAACATTATCCTGCTTTATTTTTCTCCTCCATCCTGAACCTCCCCCCCCATCAACCACAGATTCATCCTTGCGCCCCTGAAGGGAGAAGGAACAAGAATGATCTTCCCCTAAGACCAGGCTGCATGGGAATGGGATAAGTATGGGATAGACCTGCGTCATGGCTACAAGAAGCTGACACGTCCTGGACCGGAGGGAGTTTCTGCACTCCCTTAAGTTGTTTCTGCTAACTGCCTGGAGAGGAGGGCAAGCTGCTGGGAGAAATGACTGTAGCCGAGGCCACCAGGGTCCCTTCTTCCCCTGGTCGCTCGTGGGGAGCTACAGGGGGTACAGGTGCTGTCAGAAGGTTCTCCGTCCGCCCCTTCTGTGCCCCTGCGAAGGTCCTACATGCAGACTTTGAATAGACTTGTCCGCAAAAGCTGAATCAATGACATCATGAAATTTCACAGAATTGCAGAGATTGGTTCCAGATAGTAGATTCCCCCACCACACACACACCCACACACACACACACACACACACACACACACACACAGTGCTTTCCAGCTCTGCAAAGAGAAAAGGGTCTTCAATTCTTGCTCTTGCCTTTGAGAGCAACTCTGGTCTTTGTCTCACTCTTCTTTCTCCCGAGAGGGTCTTCTGAGTTGGTTTTCCAAGAGACTCTTCCCCCCGTGTGCATCCCTGCGTGACAACTGATTGTATATGAGTTTGTTTTTAGATGCTCTGTGTGCACCACCCTCTGCCTTGAAGTTGGAAATCAAATGCAATCAGCTGGCTGTATCCGTGTGTTTCATTTCCAATGTTCTCGGAATAAATTTCCAACTTCTTACGGTGACCCGCAAAGCTTCTGCAGGAGGAACCTGCCCAGCTCCAACTCACACCCCTCTCCCTCTGGCTCACTGTTTCCAGCCACATCCATTTCCTGTCTGTCCCTGGAACACAGCCAATCTTCTGTACTCGGGTTCTTGCTCGTCTGTCTGCCCGTCTGGAGGCTTTCATTCCAGAGACTGGAGTGAAAGACTCCAGCTCTTATCACTGATGCTTCGTTTCCATTACCGTTGATGCCGCAAGGGCATCCTGCATTCTCCTTCCTCTAAGCTTAACTCAAAGGTCACCTCTTCCAAGAAGCCTTCCTCCTCTGCCCTATTGTTTTAAATTTATTTTTGGCTATGCTGCGTGGGGGGTTTTCTCTAGTTGTGGTGATCAGGGGCTACTCTCCAGTTGTTCTTGGGGGCAATGCTCCCTGAGTCCTGTCGCATATTATCGCTCTAGGACAATGGGAGCTTCCCCACCTGGTCTGTCCTGAACGTTGCCCTGTGCACCCCCTCCCTGTGCTAACTTCAACCTCCACCCTTTCACTGTAATCAACAATAGCCATGAGTCTAATAATGGCTTTGCTGAGTTGAATAAGTCCTTTCAGTTAATCCCTGAACCGGAGGGTGGTCTTGAAGACCCCCAAACATTGCAATTGGTGCCAGAGAGACCTCTTAGGGACCTCTTACCTCTGTAGCATTGGTCACAGCTGTCTTCCCAGGGCCTGGAACGATGCGGGGGTAATTAGGACGAA
>SJYX01023480.1:331939-393175 GCA_006410675.1 Oreotragus oreotragus | reverse complement strand
GGGGACCCCTCGCTCCCGTGGAGCAGGCCCGCCACCTAGCGGCCAGACGCGGAATTGCCCCGAGGGCCTTGAGCTGTATCTGTCCCTGGGGCGGGGGCTGGTGAGGAGCACGGGCTGTTCTGGGGGGTGGCGGGCTCTGGGCGAGGAGTGACACTGGGCAGAGCCAGGGCCCCAGCGGGGACGCCTCCCCGGGGGCGGGGGACAGCCGGGCCTCTAGACGCCTCCAGAGGCCCGCCGTACTGTGATGATGCCTGTGCCCCAGGGCATGTCTTCAGGCCAGAGTGGGAAGCAAGGTTTAAGGGCTGCCAGGAGGCTGGTTGGCACTGGTCCTCCGAGACCCCCAGAGTCAGCCCAGCCGCCTCCCATGCCCCGGCACCTGAGGTGTCCCGTGCACTGGCCGTCCCCCAGACCCCCAGAATCAGCCCAGCCACCTCCCATGCCCCGGCACCTGAGGCGTCCCGTGCCCATCTGTTTCAGGCCAACCTGGTGGCGGCCTTTGAGCAGAGCCTGGTGAGCATGACCTGCCGCCTGCGGCACCTGGCCGAGACCGCGGAGGAGAAGGTGAGGCCTCCCCCGCCCCGGCGCACACCTGTCCTGCCCTCCCTGTCGGGCCTGCAGAGCGCGGGCCCAGCCCGCAGGGCGGGAGCCCCTGCCCCACCTGACACCACTCCGTTTCTCCCCAGGACACTGAGCTGCTGGATTTACGGGAAACCATAGACTTCCTGAAGAAGAAGAACTCTGAGGCACAGGCTGTCATCCAAGGGGCCCTCAATGCCTCAGAGGCCACGCCCAAAGGTAGGCCCTCTGGCCAGTGGCAGGACCAGGCTAGAAGGAGGCTTACTGCAGGGCTTGTCTGTCTCCAGAATGTGCCAGGCAACTTCCAGAAGGCGAGGGTCCTCTGACAGTCAGAGAGGAGTGGCAGGGACATGACCCCACCACCCAAGGGACTGAGGGAGACCAGGGATCCTCTCCTTGGACCTCAAATGACTGTCACAGACAGTTGTTAAAATAGCACTTTAATTTTCACACTCCAGATACCCCTGCTGTGCAGCCCAGCAGTCACTCTCCTTGGAATTTCCCCAAAGGAGCAGAAATATCATGTCCCCACAAAAAGCTAAATGTGGATGTTTACGGCAGCTTCATTCACAGTCGCCAAAACTCAGAAGCAACCCAGCTGTCCTGCATGGACAAACGTATGAGTAAACAGTGCTATGGCCAGACAATGAACCCGCCACTCAGCACTGAGTGCTCTAGCCGCACGATGACAGCGACGGATTAAACGTCCATTACTCAGTGACAGAGCCCATCAGGAAAGGCTGCGTGTTCTGTGATGCCGACTGCAGGACATTGTGGAAAAGATGAGACTCGGGACAGTGAAAGGGTGGGGTGGGGAGTGGAGGTGCCCAGGATCCGTAGGGCCATGAGGCACTCTGGAGGACATGGTGGTGGGGCACAGGTCCTTGTCCATCTGTCTGAGCTCCCAGGACGTGGTGCTGAGTGGACCCCAGTGTAGGCTGTGGGCTCTGGGGGCTGCTGAGACGCCAGGGCGGCTGCGTCGACTACAGCAAGTGGAGCATCTGGTGGGGGTGCGGATCGGGGGTCCCTGCACGTGGGGGCAGGAGGTGGGGCACCTCTGTACATTCTCAGTCTTGCTGGGAACCTAAAGCTGCTCTGAAGAGCTAGCACTTTCCACTTGTGTGTGCGTGCACAGACGTGTGTGTGACCCCCTTTGATGCTTACTTCGGTTCTCTGAGGGGAAAGAAGCTACCCTTCAAGTGAGACAGAGATCACGTGGATCTCAGGGCTCAACGGAGAGGTCAGCCTTGGTTTTAAGTGTCTCTGTGAGTTTGAGATGTTTCAGAAAAGTGAGTGAGAGGGAAAGAGGACGTGTTCGACCGTCAGCAGGAGGAGCGCCGCCTCTTGCTGGCGTAGCACGTGTCCACGTCCCCCATCGCTTCTCCTGTCTTCTCTGCCCAGCTTGGCTGCGGACACAGCCAGCCTTCAGGAGCGTCTGCAGGACGCAAGGCCCCGCTCTGATCGCTGCGCTTACGTTAGCTCATCTAGTCCGAAGTGTACTCTGTAGTTCAGAGCAAGACCACAGAAGACAGGCAACTTGCTCACACAGGGCCCCTCAGTGACAGGTCTGGAGTGCTGAGCTATTTCTAGTTTCCCGAGTAGCCTGACTTCAGATACGTTTGTGTGGGATGGATGCTTGCACCCCGCCCTTAGCTTTCATGTGGTCCTCCTCCTCCTCGTTGACTCAGGTCCAGCTTGGCCAGGATTTCCAGGAGCCTTCAAAGAGCTAATGCTTAAAGCAATGATGCCTAACTGTTTGGTTTGTAGATAGGTAATACATGCATATGGCGCAAAATTTTAAAGGCACAAAAGATTTCCTAACTTTTTCTTTGAAGACTGATTCTAAAGCATATCCTTTGCTCTTAAAAGTACTATATAGCATGTTTTAAAATTTTAATTGATAGGCTCACAACTAATTGGATCTCCAGGTATCATGATAAACAGTTGTTTTGCTGCCTTTCATTTTATTTTATAATTGACTAATTGTAAATCAAATTGATCACAAAAGCAATGCGTGTTCTGGAGGAAAATGCAAACTAGGGGTTGGCAGACCATAGCTCATTTGGCTCACCACCTGCTTTTAAATAAAGCTTTCCTGGCACACAGCCATGCTCACTAACGTACGTGTCATCTGTGGCTGTTCTAATGCCACGTGGCACTGCTGAGCAGTTGTAAGAGAGATCAGATGACCACAGAGCCTGACATGTCTGCTCTCTGGCCTTCACGGTAAGAGCTCGCCGCCCCGCGGTCCACAGGGCCTCCCTGCCCGTTTGTCCCCAGTTTCCTGTGAATCTGTAACGATTTCAAAATAAGGTTTTACAGATCCAGTCCTCGGACTTCCGTGGTGGTTCAGTGGTTAAAGAATCCACGTGCCAGCGCGGGGGACGTGGGTCCCCTCCCAGGCCCGGGAAGATCCCACAGGCCTCGGGGCACTGATCTGCAACGAGAGAAGTCAGCTCTGCCACTGGAGAGTAGCCCCCGCCCGCCACACCTGGCTAGAGCCCAGAGGCAGCAGCAGAGGCCAGCACAGCCAGAAGCAGCTAAGCTAGCCCACAGAGCATCTGCGCATCCGGTGCCTTTGCTTAGACTCCGCTGCCCCTCGCCTGTGGCTCACGAGCCCTGTGAGGGGCGCCCAGGGCTCGCCCTGCCCAGCTGGCCCAGCTCCCTCACTGTGCCTGCCCCCCAACCCCAGCGCTCCCTGCGCAGCCTTTGCAGGGTCCTCTCCACATCCCACCTGAAGAGCTGTTCTGTCAGCACTCAAAGGCTGCCTCCTTTATTAACCCTTTCTTTCCCTGAAGTAGGAGAGGAGGGCATTTTGGTGCCATTACAGACCTTTTCCAAGAGCTGAAGAGATTTTTCTGCCCATCAGATTAAAAGGGAAATTAAAGCCCTTTGGGGTTAAATGCAAGGCCCTTGGCCTTGTGTGCCCCCCCACCCAGTATTGGCAGCCAGTATTTCTGAAGCGAGTCCCGAGCGTGGCAGCCAGTGCCTGGGGGACGGTGGAGGCCTGGGCTGCCCCTCACCCCCGCTGCTCGAACCGAGGTCACTGGTTTCTCTGCTGGTCTTTTCTCCTGTTAGACAGCAGCTTCTTGAGAACAGGGATCGTTTCCTACTTGTTTATTTGTTTATGTTGAAATATGATTGACACCCAACAAAGGCTTGTGGAGAGGATACTCCCAACAAATGAAGGGTGTGGACGAGGAGGTGGGTGCCTCCTCCCCTTCCTCCTGCAGCAAGCCCGGCCTCCAGCCTCACAGAATCGCCTTAGAGCCACTGGGTCTGTGTCCGCCCCTGTGCTTGGCCCCCAGAGCTCCGGATCAAGAGGCAGAACTCCTCCGACAGCATCTCGAGCCTCAACAGCATCACCAGCCACTCCAGCATCAGCAGTGGCAAGGAGGCTGATGCCAAGAAGAAGAAGAAAAAGAGCTGGGTAGGTGAAGGTCTGGGGGGAGCCGTGGGAGCACCGGGGGCACAGGGCTGACCTCCCTGAGCCTGCCACGCTAGAGTCCCGTCTGATGGGAGCCCTGGGTGATGTCCGCCCAGAGCAGGGTCTGCCCCCGTGCCAGCCACCCCCTGCAGCCCTGTACATGTCTGGTGGGCAGCAGCAGCAGGAGGTCCTCAGAGGGACTGGCCTACCTGTGCCCACCCCTCCCATACTGTGGAGAGATGTTATGAACAGAGCCACTCATCTGAGATGCTCCTGGAGAGATATTCATGGAACTTGCCAGATCACTCCAAAAGGAGCTGTCGCACTACTCGACTGGTCCAGAGAGAGATGTTCTAGCTATTCGTGTCTCCCAGAAAACCCTGAGCTGATTTGGGGTGCCCTTTCTGACATCGCCATGCCCCCTGCTGCCCGTGTGGAGGAGGGGAGCCCCAGGGGCGCACCCCCCGGCTGGCCCCACCCAGCGAGCCTGTGCACAGAGCATGGTGTAGTCCAGACGGGCCGCTGTGTGAAATGAGTGATTAAGTGTTGCTTCTTTTTTTTTTTNCTGACATCGCCATGCCCCCTGCTGCCCGTGTGGAGGAGGGGAGCCCCAGGGGCGCACCCCCCGGCTGGCCCCACCCAGCGAGCCTGTGCACAGAGCATGGTGTAGTCCAGACGGGCCGCTGTGTGAAATGAGTGATTAAGTGTTGCTTCTTTTTTTTTTTTCCTTCAAAATGCTGACTTAAAATCCCTATTTCTTTCCAGGTCTACGAGGTAAGACACTCATTCCTCCCCGTTCCTCTTTGCCTCTGCCATACCCTCCCCTTCTCCAGAGCAACCCCTTCCCCCTAAACAGAGACAACCACTCATGAAACTAACCGTGACCACCTCCGCCAAGCCCCTAACCCTCCCTGCATGTCGACCCACTGCCGCCCCTGGAGGACAGAGGAGCGTCTGGCTGGGGCAGTGGGAGGGCGCCGCCCCCTCCTGTCTCCCCTGGTGCTAAAGTCCACCTGCTTTGAGAGCAGCAAACAGGACGGTGCCCTGCCGGGACAGCGCGCCCCGGCCCCTCGCCCCCACAAACCGGGCTGCCGGGACGGTGCGCCCCGGCCCCTCGCCCCCGCAAACCCTAGATGCCCCAGATGGAAGGCTCCAAGGGGGTGAGCGTTACCACTATTGCCAGAGGCCAGGTCAGCTTGGGTGTGGCCTGAAGATTTAGCTCTGGAGTAAAATGAACCAGAGAGAGGTGAGGGGTGGGACCTCAGATCACTCCCAAGCCTNCCGGCCCCTCGCCCCCGCAAACCCTAGATGCCCCAGATGGAAGGCTCCAAGGGGGTGAGCGTTACCACTATTGCCAGAGGCCAGGTCAGCTTGGGTGTGGCCTGAAGATTTAGCTCTGGAGTAAAATGAACCAGAGAGAGGTGAGGGGTGGGACCTCAGATCACTCCCAAGCCTGAAGCCCTCCGAGCAGCCATGGGGTTGACAAAGGGGTTTTGGGGATTAGGGTATAAACGTCTAAAATAAACAGTGAGCCCTGACAAACCAGACACAAAGTCCACTCAAACCCTTTGCCAGCAGTGGCTGAGGGGAGGAAACCCCAAAGAGCCTGGGAAGCTGCCAGGGGGACAGGAGTAGTCTATACACGGCTGATGGCGATCCAGTGCTGTCGGAATGCTTGCTAATTCAGTGAGCGTGGCTCTGGGAGTTCATAGACGGCTTGTCCCAGGAGGCAGGCAGAGTGTCACAGCGGGGCAGAAGCCCCCTGGAGGTGCAATCGAGGTGGGATCTTGGTGGACAGAGAGCGGTGCTTCCTGCAGACGCCAGTCAGAAGGGGGAGGTTCAGGGAGAGGTTCCGTCCCCTAGAGCCTGTCCGAGGGTCATGGGGAGGAAAGGGCCAAATGCAGGGTGATTACTGAAACTTGAGTTGTAGCTTGGCATTGCCCCGAGTTTGGCACCAGCCCCTCGAGATGCTCAGATCTGAGGAGTGCTCCCTGCCACGCGCACGGCCTCACTGGAGACATCCTGAGATGTCCCTCAGGACAGAGCCTGGGTTGGTTTTGCTCCATCATTGGACCCCAGCATCCCTTATATCGCACCGCACAGCCCCTCTGCCCAGCAGTTCTGCGTTGGAAACACAGACCCACCGGAGCGCCGTTCCCACTTAGGATCTCCGTGGCCTTAGGGGGTGGTCCCTGCAGATGGGGTCACAGTGCGCACAACCTCCTGAGACGCGGGGTTAGACGTAAATGCAGGGGGCTCGTGTCCTGGTCCCAGGGCTCCGTCTCCACAGAGAACTGCGCTTCTGACACTGAGCCCTGACTACCCAGAGAGGGCACAGCCCTGCACACGCACTTCTCCCCCCCCACACCCGCAGCGAGCCAGGTGGGTCTCCCTTATGTCCTTCCTGGTGGAGACCCCGACACGCCCCTGCTGTGCCGCCACGAGCCACAGCTGTCCCGAGCCCCAGGAGACACACCTGGGAAGAGTCCTCAGATTTGCGTTCTGCGCTCTCGCTGTCCCAGCGATCTGGTTTGCTTTGACCCTCCTTACTATCTGTCTCCGGCTGCAGCTCCATCTCCGTGTCCCTGCGTGTGTGTGCATGCCGAATGGATGCATGTGATGGGCGTGGGACAGATCCCTAGTTTGCCTCCCACATCCCTAACACCCAGCTCACCGGCACCCAAGACCAAGCCAGTTCCTCCTGCACACTTGGAGGAAATGCTGGGAAGTACACCTTAGTTCTGGCACACTTGAGTGCACATGGTCAAAAGCACTCGTATCCTGCCATGTGCTGAGTGCGGCCGGCAGTAAAGGAGCTTAGTTCACGCCCATCTTTTGATTTCTCTGCTGGGTAGGCTCTGATCTGATAAGCCCAGCTCAGAGGTGGCTCCTGAGGCCCAAATGAGCCAGGCTGCAGGCTGAGCAGTGGCTGATCTGCTGAAAAAAGCAGGATGGGGTCCCCAGGAGGTACACCCTGTGCCCCGGGGGTCCCCTCTGTCCCTTCACAGCAGGGTTCCCCCAAGGGGGAGAAGAAACCTAGGATGTTCCCACAGTGGAGCAAGTCCTAGTCACTCAGCCTGAGTTCCTAGGCAAGTCTCCCACCCTCGTGCCACAAGGCCAGAGAAGCCTTCCCGAGGGCGTGCCCGCTGCCGCACATCCCTTCCTCTGGCCTGGTGTCTCAGAAGCCCCCTCCCGCCTCCACATCTCCAGGGCCTGGCCTCACAGCTCTCTCCCCAATCTGCTTTGTTTTAGCTCCGAAGTTCCTTCAACAAAGCCTTCAGTATAAAGAAGGGGCCCAAGTCAGCCTCCTCCTATTCTGACATCGAGGAGATTGCCACGCCCGACTCCTCCGCGCCCTCGTCCCCCAAACTGCAGCACGCGGCCACCGAGACCGCCTCACCCTCCATCAAGTCCTCCACCTCGTCTTCTGCGGGCACCGACGCCCCCGAGTAAGTGTTCCCAGGCCGCCCCCCACTGTAGCCCCCTCCCCAGGCCGCGGGACTGGTGACGGCCGCCCGCGGGCTCAGGGTCTAACGCCCAGTGCTCCACGCCTCCTTCCAGGGGCCCCACTCCCCCGGCCCCCCACGCCCGGCTGTTCCATGGCAGCGAGGGGGAGGAGCCGGAGAAGAAGGAGGTGTCTGAGCTGCGCTCAGAGCTGTGGGAGAAGGAGATGAAGCTCACAGACATCCGCCTGGAAGCCCTCAACTCGGCCCACCAGCTGGACCAGCTGCGAGAGACGATGCACAACATGCAGGTCGGCCCTGGGCGGGGCTGCGTGGGGGGGCGGGGCCGCAGGGCCAGGCGGGGCTGGACGGGATGCGGGGATTGGCTGCGGGATGGAGCGCAGGGGTACGGGGAGGGGCGGGGCTGCAGGATGGGACGGGACTTGGGTCCTCGGCTGGGATGCAGCGCGGGGCGGAGCAGCAGGACCCGGCGGCCGAGGCTCCAGACCCGCCCGTTCTTGCCACAGTTGGAGGTGGACCTGCTGAAAGCAGAGAACGACCGGCTGAAGGTGGCCCCGGGGCCGTCGGCGGGCTCCGCTCCTGGGCAGATCCCGGGATCGTCGGTTCTACCCTCCCCTCGTCGCTCCCTGGGCCTGGCGCTCACCCATTCCTTCAGCCCAAGCCCCGCAGACACAGGTACCTGTTGGGGCGAAGGCCCTGGGCGGGTGAAAAGAAGGAAAGGGTTCCCCTCTCACTCCCTCTGGTGCGACTTCCTGGGGTCAGAGGTACCAGTGTCCTGAGACACCATGGATCGCTGTGGTCCTAAAACCCTTATCACTGGGCTTGCACTCTTGGTACTTCTTTGGGGTAGATAAAGACTTTGTGGAAAGGGGAGTGGCAGAAAGGTGTAGGATAGTCTAGGGTGCCCCCCAAACCAGCATTTCTGTTCCCCACCTCCAGACCTGTCCCCCATGGATGGCATTAGCACCTGTGGTCCAAAGGAGGAGGTGACTCTCCGGGTGGTGGTGAGGATGCCTCCCCAGCACATCATCAAAGGGGTAAGAAACTTGGGGGCCACGACACTGTCGTTTCCACTCGAGAGGCCTTAGCTCTGAGGACCTCCGAGCCCAGCGTACGTGGCTCCTGAGCCGCCCACCTTGGCCTCACAGGACTTGAAGCAGCAGGAATTCTTCCTGGGGTGCAGCAAGGTCAGCGGGCAGGTTGACTGGAAGCTGCTGGACGGCGCTGTTTTCCAGGTGTTCAAGGTAAGAAGCGCAGGAGCTCAGGGGCCGCCGGTCCTCTGAGAACACGTGGCCAGGACCTCGGAGGCTCCGTGCAGAAGCCCCCAGGAGACAGACGGCTCCTCCCCTTCCCGTGGCCCGCTGCACCCTGTGCCGCTGCTCGTCCTGGGCTCTTGCTCTCCTCTGCGTCCCTCTCGAGCATCTCTTTTCTCCCCCTCCCTTCCCGTCAGGACTATATCTCTAAGATGGACCCGGCCTCCACGCTGGGACTGAGCACTGAGTCCATCCACGGCTACACTATCAGCCACGTGAAACGGCTCCTGGACGCGGAGCCCCCAGAGTTGCCCCCGTGCCGCCGAGGGGTTAACAACATAGCGGTCTCCCTCAAAGGTCAGTCCCAGACCCTGGGTGCAGGGCTGTGGCATGGGGGGACTGTCAGGCGGCCCATCGTGTCTTCCTGGAGCAGGAACTGGCTGAGGGGCTGCAGGGTGGAGGTCACCATGAGATACAAGACAAGCTCACCTGCTCCAGACTCGTCCCAGGGAGCGTGCTGCTCACAGGATGTTTCTGCCCCACCTGGGCTTCCCCTCCACCCGCCCCCATAGCACACGGCCTGCCCTGCATGCCCGGAGCCAGCCCAGGGGGTCCTGCTGGGCTCACGCAGGCAGGCGCGTTGCAGGTCTCAGGGAGAAGTGTGTGGACAGCCTGGTGTTTGAGACGCTCATCCCCAAGCCCATGATGCAGCACTACATCGGCCTGCTGCTGAAGCACCGGCGGCTGGTCCTCTCGGGCCCCAGCGGCACCGGCAAGACCTACCTGACCAACCGCCTGGCCGAGTACCTGGTGGAGCGCTCCGGCCGCGAGGTCACCGAGGGCATCGTCAGCACCTTCAACATGCACCAGCAGTCCTGCAAGGTGGCCGTGCCCGCTCCGCCCATGTCCGCCCGGACCTCCCTGCTCCACGGTGCTCCCCTCCCCACGCGGCAGCCCCACTCCAGGCGCCTCCCTCCCCGGGGCGCTCTGCCCGCCTTGTCAGTCTCCTTCTCCGCCTCCCCTCAGCCTCCCTTTCTGGGCCGTCTCTCTGACCGTGGGCTGGCTTCCTTTAGGGGAGCCCTCGGAACTATCACTCGCTGTGCTGAGCCCCCCGGGAGGCATGGCCATTGCTGGGGGCTCCCAGTGCAGATCCTGTGCACCGTGATTAAGACAAGGGTGTCCCCAACCATGAGGGGTTTAGGGGCCACTGCTGATCGACCGGGGTGATGGGCTTCTGCAGTCACAGGTCCAGGCGCATCACACAGGAACCAAGGCCCCTCCCAGGATTCAGAACCAGCCCAGCTCCTCCGAAACCCTCCTCTGCTAGGCTGGTCCGGGGGCTCGCTGCTCCTGAGTGCTGACTGCCCACTTCTTTCATTTCAGGACCTGCAGCTGTATCTCTCCAACCTGGCCAACCAGATAGACCGGGAAACAGGAATTGGGGATGTCCCCCTGGTGATCCTATTGGATGACCTGAGTGAGGCAGGCTCCATCAGCGAGCTGGTCAATGGGGCCCTGACCTGCAAGTATCACAAATGGTGAGCTGGAGTCAGGACCAGACTCACCACAGCAGGCAGAGGGGAGCCCAGTTCACCCTCAGCTGTGAGCGTTCCACGGGGTGGAGGGTAGCACGGCAGAAATCGAGTGTTCAGACAGGTCTAACCGGTCTTGTTCCTCTGTCTTCATGCAGCCCCTATATTATTGGTACCACTAATCAACCAGTAAAAATGACACCCAATCACGGCTTGCACCTGAGCTTCAGGTAAGATCTATGGCCCTGGATGGGCCTCCAGATGCCCTTGAGTCTGTAAACCAGTTCAGTCCAGGATCTGGCCGGAAGGACAGCAGGAGGAGAGTAGCGGCGCCCTGTGGGCTGGGAGAGGAGGCGCGTGCCGTGTCGGTGCAGAGGGAGACGGGCCCTTGACACAGGAGAGGTGCAGCCTCTGCCCACACACCCCTCGTCCAGGCTAACGGGGCCCAGTGGTTACCTGAGGGGGTCACTGATCTGAGCACCAGCTCTGCCTCGGCCCTGAGTTCAGCAGACCCGCAGGCATCAGTGGGAGGCAGGCGGCTCGGGTGGGGTGGAGTGAAGTCGACACGCCCTCGTGCAGTCCCTCTCCCCCCCGCCCCCGCCGACCCTCTGCATCCCTGGCCACAGGATGCTGACCTTCTCCAACAACGTGGAGCCCGCCAACGGCTTCCTGGTTCGCTACCTGAGGAGGAAGCTGGTGGAGTCGGACAGCGACATCAACGCCAACAGGGAGGAGCTACTGCGGGTGCTGGACTGGGTGCCCAAGCTGTGGTACCACCTGCACACCTTCCTGGAGAAGCACAGCACCTCTGACTTCCTCATCGGTGCGGCCTGCGCCTCACCCAGGCGGGGCTGGCGTGGGCCCCTTTCCCTCCCGTGTCTTCAGCGTGTGGCGGGCTCACTGGCCCCGTGCCTGCAGCCTTAGAACCGCGGGTTGCTGAGTAATCACCCAGTGCGGTGCCCCTGCCTGCGTCAGCTGTCGGAGCGCTGGCCTCACCCACACGCCCCAGACTCACTGGGAAGACGCAGGGGAGGTGGTGCTAGGGGAGCTTACGGCTGCCTCTCGCTCCCCCGCCTCCTGTCCACCTGGAGAAGCATCACTCCTGAGGCTGCCCCAGGCTGTCAGCCCCCACTGTCTTGACCACGATCTCAGTTCAGCCCAGCCCTGTGCCTCTCTCACCCTCTAGTTCCAAGGCCTTCTGCCTGCTATTAGGGAGTCGATGAGGCAGACGGCCAGGGAGAGTGAGGTTCTAGGCCGTCTCCCCGGCCCTCTTCTCTTGCCAGGTCCCTGCTTCTTTCTGTCTTGCCCCATCGGCATCGAGGATTTCCGGACCTGGTTCATCGACCTGTGGAACAATTCCATCATCCCCTACCTACAGGAAGGGGCCAAGGATGGCATCAAGGTGAGCCCACCCCGGACCCTGCTCAACCGAGGCCAGGCTGGCCCACCTCACAGAGTGGAGACAGAGTCAGATACTCGGCCACTGAGATTTTTAGGATCTCCTCCTAACAGGCCAGGCGAGGCTCTATACAGACCATGCTGCTCTCGTGCCTGAAATGACCACTGGCCTGGGGCTGTGTGTCCAGGCCTGGGCCTCCGAGTCTCCTCCAAACTCAAACCACTCCCTAGGGAGTGGGGAAACAGATGAGTTAAGAATTAAGTGAAATCCTATTATAGCTTTAGCTCATTACTGATTACTAATAAAACTATTACTCTGGTCAAGTTACTTGACCTTTTTAAACTCCTCGTATGTAAGAAAGGAGACAGTATAAATTTGCTCTGTTTTGAAGGCAAACGAAATGTGTGAAAACATTTGTAAAAGTGAGAACAAGAACTTTATGCAAAAGGCAGCTGTCACTTTTAAAAACCTGTTTTCTCACCCATAAATCGGGGCATACTCCTCACTGGTCCACTGACCAGTGGCGTGGTGACTGGACCAGTGGTCACGTTTTATCCAGAAGAGTCATGTATCGGTGTGACACACGCTCTGATGATGTGGGAGAGTCCCAGAGATGCCGTGTGTCACCATTTTCATTTAATTTTCCATTAATAGTTTTCTAATTTAAGCCATGTTTACACAGATGATATCTCCTTTCAGCAAAGCCCAAATTTCTTTCAAAAGGTTTTATCACCGAGCTGAAATTTCTTACTTGGAAAGTAAAATTGCAGGGTCATATGACTTGTGGGGTCGATGTCAAGTTTTGATACAGTTTGCCAAATTAGTCTCCAAGATGGTCTTGGAACTCCCCGTCGGCCCCATGGTTAAGACTCCGCCTTTCAGCGCCTGGGGCGCTGGTTCAGTCTCTGGGTGGGGGGCTAAGGGCCCACATGCCGTGTGCTGTGGCCAAAACTTAGGAAACAAACAAGATGGCGTCTGCCAATCTATGCCAACTTACGTTATTTCCTATTTTGGGAAACTCAAAATCCTACAGGAATCCAAACCTCATGGCTTTACGTTTGAGGAAGTCCAGACTCTTCAGGGGGCTTCCCAGGTGGGGCGAGTGGTAAAGAACCTGCCTGCCAGTGCAGGAGACGTAAGAGGCGAGGGTTCGATTCCTGGGTCGGGAAGACCCCCTGGAGGAGGGCATGGCAATCCCATGGAGAGGAGCTGGCGGGCTGCAGTCCGTGGGGGTCAGGAGGAGCTGGACACGCCTGAGGGGCTGGGCTCGCGGGCACGCACACACCAGGAGCTGCTCGTCCGTGGGCGCTTCACCTTCTCCAGTGCCCACACCGCCCCTTCTCTCCAGGTTCATGGGCAGAAAGCCGCTTGGGAGGACCCAGTGGAGTGGGTCCGGGACACGCTTCCCTGGCCCTCAGCCCAACAAGACCAGTCAAAGCTGTACCACCTGCCACCGCCCACCGTGGGCCCTCACAGCATTGCCTCACCCCCCGAGGACAGGACAGTCAAGGACAGCACCCCCAGCTCCCTGGACTCAGACCCACTGGTGAGTAGAGGCCGCTGTACGCCGGAAGTCAGGGTGTCACAGAACTGCAGCCTCGTCCACACCCTGCTGGGCCCAGAGGCTGGGGTGAACATGAGGCCAGCGGTGGTAGCTCTGACCATCAGAACCCCAGGCTGAGCTGAGCGGTATCGCCCACCAGCAACGTGTGTGTCCGGCAGAGGCCGGGAGGGAGCAGCGTGCAGAGTGGGAGAGCGGGTCCTGCTCCGGCCCTTGCTCCCTGGGGTCGTCCTGGGGACAGCCACGGTGTGGCGACTCCATGAGCTCTTAGAAAGTGGGCTGAGGGGCTTCCCTTCCGCCTCCCCAGGCAGGGGCCGGGTTCAGTCCCTGTCAGGGAGCTAGACCCCGCGTGCTGAAGCTAAAGTTTGCGTGTGGCCACTGAGACCCAGGTGCCGCCAAATAAATATTTTTTAAAAAAGAAAACGGGCTGAGACAAGTGACAAACTACAAAAATATCTACAGTGCTTGTAACGAAGAGAACTGACACCCAAAACATACGACCCAAACCCTGAAACTTCCACACAGAACACGGACCAAGGGTATGAGCAGGCTCCGACTAGAGGCTAAGAGGGAAGATGACCCTTCCCCTCTCTGGCCACTGAGGGGATGCCTATGACAAGGAGGCGCTGGCTCAGTGCTGGCAGAGTCGCACCCGTGGCAGGCTCGGCCCTTCCCTCTGCTGGAGGCGGTGTTGGTGGCCAAGCCATCTTGCGGGACGGTTCAGCAGATGGTATGGACACAGGCACAAACCCAAGCCCGCGCACTTTCACACTGCCAGCGGGAGATCCGTCTGCTCTAATCCTAATACATTTTATTCAAATTCAGACCTTGTAGAAAACAGGCGTTCTCTGTATAAAAAGGCTTTTAAGTCAGGACAGTATTAATCGTGTAAACAGAAGGCTGGAATGATGCTTCCTTAGCTGAATGAGGGGGTCAGAGGTGTGACCTGTTGAGGAAACCGAGGGGACCAGGGCAGGAGGTGAAGACACTGGCGTCCAGGCCAGGCCTGGCAGGGGCGGGGCGGGGCAGGNGCCTGCCGAACGCAGCCTCCAGCGCTGCTACAAATGGCCGTCTGGGGGCCGGGCCGCTGGGCCGAGATGCTGCATATGCATGGCGGGGTGGGGCGGGGCGGGGCGGGGCTGGCCTGGAGAGAAGCAGGTTCTAATGGCACTGAGTTCAGCGCTTAGCCCCTGGGCCTTAGCCTCCTGGAGAAAAGCTGCTAGGCGGCCTCGGAGGCCCCCACACCCTCCAGGGAGTGGCCAGCAGGGCACAGCGTGCGTGCGCTGCCCTGGTCGCCCCTCACTCCCCAGGACCGGGCTCACACAGGGTGGCGGCTGCCTTCACAGCCTGTTCCGGAGCCAGCCCCGCACTCCCCGGGCGCTCCACCACTCCTTAACTGTCTCTCTGCCCCACTTTAGATGGCCATGCTGCTGAAACTGCAGGAAGCTGCCAATTACATCGAGTCTCCAGACAGAGAGAGCATCCTGGACCCCAGCCTGCAGGCCACGCTCTGAGGGCCCATCGTCCAATCACGGGACAGTGGGGGGGTGGGCAGGACAGTGCCGTGCCGCCCCCTCTTCCCTGCTTCCTCCCAGCGCGGGCTCTCCAGCCCCAGGACAGGAGGGGCCCTGGAGGAAGGGGCAGGTTCCTGGTGCTGCACCTTGGCAAACTCCCTGTGGGACTGGCAGGTGGACTCGAGTCCCCAGATCCATCTCCTAGTCTCCTCCGGTGACTTTGGGGAGAAGATGATCCTGGCTCTTTTTCCTTGATTTCTTGTCTCAGTTACAAACTCCGGGGCTTTCTGGGGAGGGGTTCAGAAGACATCAAACAAGCCTGCGATAGTTCCTGATTCTCACGAACGGCTCAGAGACACAGCCTCGCCGGGGAAGTCTGGGAGGAGGCGACTCCCGGACCATCCCTTGGACCCTTGCCCAGTTCCATCCACTGCCAACAGCTCTCCCTGCCCCCAAGATCAGGCTGCAGCCGAGGAAAAAAGAAAAGCATGTGGTTTACAAAGTTTAAATCAATCTGTAAAAGGTATTTAAAAAAAGGAAAACATGAAGCTGGAGGGAGGAAGTCCAGTGGCAAGGTGCGCTACCCGCCCGCCTCTGGACGCACGGGGGACACCAGCGAGACAGCCACCCACCTGAGACGCGGCCGGACCACGAGGCCGCCACCGCAGCCTTCAGAGGAGCCCTCCGGCTCTGCTCACAGCGTCCCAGTCGGCACACGAGCCAGTCCACCCGACGTTTTGTTTTGTTTCCGTTTTTCCCTCCCATTTGCCTGTTTATTCTCCTCTTTCTCGGCTTGTTTTCCTGTACCCTCACAAGTCCATGACATGCTCACGCTGCTTCTCCTGGGGCTGGTCTGGCTTTTCCATGTCGCCCTGTGGAGAGTCCAATGCCGCGCAACTGGCACCGCAAGACGCCTGCCCCGCAGCCGTGCCTGGCACTCTGGGGGCTCTTGTGGGACCTGAAGTGCCAGCTCAGCAGTGGGACAGGAGGGACCCCGAGTCCCACACGTCCTGCCTGGAGCATGGCGGCCAGCCTCTGGAGGAGAACGTGGGCCCATCCTGACAGAAGACCTCGGCTGAGCTTCCCCACGGACTGGAGGGAAACCATAAACTCCCTCTGCGGCCTGTGGAGCCCCGCACCGCACTGTTCTGACGGCAACTGCTCTGCCCGACTGAATTCAAAACCCCTGGCTGGCTTTTACTGTTGGTTCTGAACAAGCGAAGATTCCCTTAGGAGTGGACACCCATGTGAGATGCTCCCAGTCAGAATATAGTGAGTCTGATCCACCTTTTGCAGAAGTTGCCCTGAAGGTTTGGCAGCCCTAAGCATTTATTGGGCACTTACTGTGTACCAGCCACTGAGTATAAAAAAATGGTGTGAGCACTTACATCCACTGTCTACTAGGAAACATTAATCTCCACTGAACACACATCTTATCTCGTGGACCCTCAGGGTCGCCTGAGAAACGGCGTCCAAACCGCAGGAGCCAGCCATAGAGAAGCCCGCGATTAACTGCCTGTGCACTGGGTTGCCTGGCGAGGCTGTGGTTTGGGGCTCTGCAGACCAGGTATCTGTGATGCTCTTTGGGGCCCCAAGTAGCACACACTCTTATCAGAACCTACAGGCACAGTAACTACTGACCTGGATCTCTCTGTCCCACCAAACCAAGGAGCGGCTGCATCTGAATCTTCCTATTAGAAGAGGTTCACTTAGGTCCAAGAGGTGGTCAGATTGCTCCTTTCAGAAGCGTCTGCATTCACCTGGCGGTTCCCAGGGATGACAGATCTTATCTGCTGGAGGGGATGTCCCTTGCTGCTAGAGCTGTGAAGACCCCAGCCCTGCCAGGAAATACGCAACTCTCCCACGGGAAGAGGCTGGCTGTCCAAGGATGGTGCTGACATCACTGCCTTAAGGTCTCTGCCATGCAGAAGGAGGCGGCACTGGAGCGGGGCGTCCCAGCTTGGAAGGACGAGAAGACACCTCGCCAGGTGGGCCTTCCCTGGGCACTGGCCTCTTAGCCCCACCTTGGCTGTCAGCCCGCGGCTGGGCTCCGGCTCCAGCGCCGTCTCCCCCAGGGCTGAGCCCATCTCTGTTCTCGGTGCTGCCCGGCTGGTGCCTTCTGTCCTGGGTGTTACTGGCTACTTGAGAAAAAGGAAAGGGGTGACCCCCTTCCTCCATTCCAACTGCCTCAGACCCCCCTGGAGCGACGCCTGCCTCCCCGGTCAGCGTGGAGGCCACCGTGCGGTCTGCGTGGACCTCAGCAGGTTGGCCCTGGTGGCCTCGGGTTCTTGCGCCTCATCTCAGCCCCAGCCCACCGAACCAGCGGTGGCCTTGCACTCTGCTCTTCAGCTGCTTGCCTCCAGAAAGAGGGCTCCCGGCCGGCGAGGGGCCACCGCCCACTGCTGTCCCTCTGGAGTCTGGACTCCGTTTCCGGTTGTCCACCTGGGCCCCGGGCTGTGGGCGTCCGTCATCCCCCAGGAATCGCGGCGACGTGGCGACTGCGGCCGAGCCTCACGGTGCTAGGCCCCCCTGAAGCCGACCCCCGCGCCCGCCGCGCCCTGCAGTGAGCGGCCAGCGCAGAGCCGCAGCAGCCTCTCCCACCTGCCCCCTTGCTTCTCGGTTGAGACGCTGGGAGCCCTCAGAAAGGGACGGCCGGGTCCCAGGACTAAACTCGCACCTCGGCACCCTGAGAAAGCCCAGCCCCTCCAGGACCGGACTGGGTGCCGCCCGCGCCCGCGCCAGCTCCGCTCCTCGGCGCGTCTGGCGCGCGGACCACGTGCTGTGGCGCCCAGCCCCACTCCGGGCAGAGCTGCGCCCAGGGCCGCCATTTCTGGATGGAGACCACCGCGCTTTATCCGGTGTTCGTCCTCCGCTCCTGCTTAGGCACCAGAAATAAAGCGCGGTGTGGAGGCTGGCAGAGGACGCGCTGTCTGTGTGTGTGTCTCCGGGGGCGGCTGGCTGCTGCCATCGCATCTTCCGAGGCAGCTCCGCGGTGCTTATCTCTGTGCGAGTCTCGTCTTGGCGTCTCTGTTGGGTGATCTGCCGGAAGCCGGAGGCTGGCTGAGGTCTTGGGGGTCCCCTTGCAGAGTCCAAAGTGGTCTGCAGGCTACGCTTTGGTTTTGAATGACCAACTAGTCTGCCCATCCTCCTTGAGGACCTAAGACAACATAGGCATTTTTTAAATTTTTTTCTTTTTTCCGCTTTTCCTGGTTTGGGCCTAATCTCATCTCTTCACTTCGAACTCCTTGCAACGAGACCCCAGGTATTCAGAGGGGCACCCCGTCAGTCTCAGAGGTCACTTTATTTCCAGGGGGAGGAGAGAGCCCCCTCCCAGCAACACCTCACAGGGGAGCTCTGCACAGAGGCGAAGGCTGTCTATGAGAGCGAGACTTGTGGGACCCTCTACTGCAGGGTGTCTGGGAAAGGAAGCTGCTCTTGTCCTCACTGCACACTTCACACAGGCCTCTTTCTAGGGCTGATCGCGTCCTCCCCGTGCTCCTTCCTTCCCTACTCCTGGGCCTTAGCTAAGCAGAAGCCAGTAGGGAGGCTCTATAAACACCCCCACCCCGCTGCCTGCACACTGATGGGATGAAATGTACTTTTCCAGAGGGTTTGCTGCTGGAACACCGGAACGACATGTCCTGTGATAACCGGGTAACTGTTACACTACTGAGTTCTGGCCCATAGCCCCGCCAGAGGCCATAGTAAGAAAATGGTTTTAGGGACACTGTTCTCAGAAGACCAAAGCCTGAGAATAACGCCCTTTATAACTGAAAGTTATATATTCATGAACCCTCAGTCAACCTTGTCGGGGCCATAGGGGCCACCACCTTGGCTTGCCCCTGCCCACGTGTGCTTGTCAGCCCCGCCTGGAGGACTTACTCCCATCACAGACCCTATGGGAGATGGCATAGTCTGACAACACGCCAGGAGAAACCTGGAAGCTGCAGGAAGCCAGTCCAGGGGGTACTAACCCTGTGCCACTGGATCCTCCGTTTGGCCTTAATGGCTGTGTCTGGAGAGCTTTCTGTGACAGGCGTGGTCATGGAAGGAAGTCAACATCGGTCCTTTATTCACCTCCTTCACTTCTTAAAGCAGCGGTTCTTATATCTATGTACAGACCATCAGTGTCGGCAGCATCTGAGGACTTGTGGAAATGAAGTTCTCAGACCCCATCCCAGACCTACTGAATCAGAAACCAGGGAGAGGGCCCAGCGAATTTTAACAAACCCTCTTGGTAATTGTGTTGTACACTACAGTTTCAGTTCACTGTGTCAGGGAAAGCCAAGGACCAGAGTCCCCACACTGGGGCCTTAGGACCACGAATCAGGTTCTAGGTTAGAATTCAGACTTTAACATTAGTTTCAAGGTCTTCTCATGTGTCCGCATGATTCTGTCTTAAAAGAAAGAGTATGTGTGCTTTGGGGCAGAAGTTAGGGGAACGCTTGCATTTCCTTGTAGAACACAACCTCCAGGGGAAAACATCACAGCTCTGAGATTTCCAGGGGGTATCCCAGGGGGACGCGGAGGGAGGGCTCCTCCAGGTGTCTCCTGCTGGGCAATGCTTCTCCACTTGGCCTTTTTTTTGCTGATGATGGGATGAGAGCAGTTTAAAAGTCTGATCTGTGTTTCCACGAAGCTTGTCCTGGCAGCACCCCTCACCCTTGTCCCAGTTCTAAAGGGCACCTGCCAGAATCTTCTGCCCGTCCCGCTCCTGGCCCTGCCTGGCCGCAGGAGAGCCTTCTCAGAGGTGGAGCAGAGGGCCCTTGGGGCGTCCATCCTTCCCCCAATTAAAAAAAAAATTTTTTTTTAACTGAAAAGAGCTTCGTATTTTCCCAAACTCACAGATGGGGCCATGGGGGAGATGTGTGTACAACTGGCCTTGTTTAGAGTTTGTCCATTTGCCCCGTGAGAGCGCTTGTGGGTGGGGGACGAAAACCCATCTGGCACTGGGCCTCCTGGGGTCAGGGACCAAGTGCCTGGAGGAGGACGAGAGCCTGAGGAAGGCGTGAAGTGTGCACTGAAGTCACCCATGGCCCGCCGGGTTCTCCATCTCCTGCGGATCTCCCCACATCCCTGCCATGTCTCGAGACTGAAGACACAGATGAGAAGGCAAGGGCTCCCGGTCCCAGACGGTCTCCGGGCCGCGGCTGTGCAGGAGTCTCCTGCGTCCTAAGTGTTCTTGTTTTCTGTTTCTTTAACAGAACAATCTTTTTCTCAAATGAATTCCAGCCCTTGCTAGGTTCGTTTCCTTGTCCTCACCTGCCCTGTTTTAGGCAGCACTGTTTGTGTGATGGAGCCTTTGTTTCTCAAATGCATGGTGATCCTCGGGTAGAAGGTGGGCAGGAATCTTTACAACGCTTTTTTTAATTTATTGGGCACAAACCCCCAAACCAGGATATGTGTGTGTCTTCGTATTTTAGTTTCTGTCATTGGCCTTCCCCTCTTTCAACCTACCCCCTTTCATATCTGATGTAGAGAAAGGGAGCCGTTGTATTTATACATAATTGCGGTAACAATCATGAGAGAGCTGGGTGATTTGTCTTAAATAATAAATCGGCTGACAGTTAAATCCATCCCAGGGCCAGCGGATGAGGCCTTCTTCCCTCACTGCCAGAAGCTCCCTCACCTGGGTCCTCTGTCCATCAGGCATGTCTCCTCTCAGCAAGTCACCTGTTCAGTGCCATTTGCGTTTCAATAAAGTCGTCTCCTGTGTTGCCGCTGGCTCTCTCTAGCTCCCTCTGTCTGGTTTTTGTCTCATTTATCTCATTTATCTTCTGGCCTCGATGGGGAAGGGCATTTGCCAAATGCAGAGTTGAGAGCCCCCTGCCCTGGTGTCCGCTCCTCAGTAAGCAGGAGTCTCTCGGCGTCCTCGGCTGGGGTGGCGCGGGGTCCTGCTTGCGTACGGGACCAGCTCCTTCACCAGAGCCTGAAGCATCCAGGCAGATGTTGAGGCTCTGGCATTCTCCACCCACTGCCACGATGTCTGAAAACGTGCCCCTCTCTGGACTTGCCTGAGTTTTCTTCTGGGGGTAAAAGTGACATGATGTCTGAGAAAAGAGGCTGTTCTAATGGAATTCTGCTTTTCCTGGCCACTGAAAGAACAGCCTCTTTCTTACTGGGGAACTGCAGCCTCCGGATGGACATCTTTCCCTACAGAATCGGGCCGGTGACACCAGCCGCCTCTGCCCTCTAACGGTGCTGCTTTAGTCGCTAAGTCGTGTCTGCCTCTTTGCGGCCCCACGGACTGCAGCCCACCAGGCTCCTCTGTGCATGGGCTTCTCCAGGCAAGAATGATGGAGTGGGTTCTGCCCTCTAGTAGGAGGTGGCAAATGGGTTTGGAGCTCTTCTCAATTCTTTCGGAAGAATACTCAGGTGAGGTGGCTTCTCCCTGTGGCCAGCACAGCCTCCGCAGTCTTAGAACTGGGCTAGGAACTGATGGCTGGGTTCCTTTGCTGCTTGGGAATGAGTCATGGTTCCCAGAAACATTTTTAAGGGGCTTAACCTGAACCGCTTACTCACGAAAGCCTGTTCCCATTTGCTCTGACCCTCCCGGTCCAACAAGGGACCCAGCCCCCCGCCCTGCACTGCTAACCCCTCTCAGCAGGCCTCCAGGCTTCAGGAGTGTCTGCACCTTGAGACTTGCCCCCGGTTGGCCCAGGATGGCCATGTTAACTACTCATCCCTCCACCTCTTTAAGGTCCAGCCATCATTTCCTTGGGAAAAAGTTACAGTTTCTCAACTAACAGGGCTTACTCTCAGATCGTCATATAAGCACTTCCTCTGGAAGGAATGCCCTTCCCCACGGCAGTCTCTCCTGGCCCAGTCCTTGAGGCTGGACTCGCCCACCTGAAAAACCAACGGACTCCTGCCAGTGGCTTCAGAGTCTCTCCCCCGACCTTTGGACTCCCGGGTCTGGGAGAGGAAAACTCGCTTGTGTGGGGGCAAAAGAGGTTGAAGCAGGCGCTAACCCAGACGCTCTCCCCAGAGCCTGGTCCGCAGACCCTCGTCCTGCCCTCTTCTGACGTGGTGTCGCACCCGAGGAATCCGCGCCTGCGGAAGTCAGGGCTGCGCTGCAGCGGACGCTGCGCCCTGGCCGTCGCCCGCCGCCCCGCCGCCCCGCCGCCCCGCCGCCCCGCCCCGCNGGCGGGGCCTCCGCACGCGTCCCCGGGAGTCGGTCACTGAGCGGGCGCCGCCCCGCCCCGCCCCCGCCGGTCTTCCGATCGGCCGGCGCTGTTCGCAGGGGCCGGCCGTCCTTTGTCTTCGCGTCTTTGTCCCCCTGCTTCTACTGGGAGCTCGAGAGTCATGGAGGACGAGACAGGCCTTTGGTTTGAGGGTGTTCGCCGGCTCCTGCCGATCGGGCCTTTCTGCAGGCCCGGGGCAGCCACGCTGCGACGAGCGTTGGGTCCTGAAACCCGAGGAGGGGAATCCGCTCGAGCTTTCTGTCGGGAACGCGGCTGGCCTGTCGGGGCTTCGTAGGCAAAACCCCAAACCTGCGGACTCCCGGAGCTCAACAGGACGGCCCCAGCACCTCTCAGATTGGCCGTGGGAGTTGGCCCTCCTGTGGACTGAGGGTTTTGCTTTTTTTTTTAATAATTTAACACAAAGCTCCCATAAATTTAATCTTGTATCCTCTCACAGCATGAGAAAGCTCTTGAAAAACCAAGTTATAAGATCTGGGGGTTTCCGGGTTGAGGACCGTTTGAAGGCCCAGTTTTAACTGTCTTCGTTTTGCGAATGTCAGGCCCAGTAAGAGGAGCAACCCTGGGCAGGAGAAAGCTCCGAGAGCCGCGCACAGTGACCTGCGGGAGTCACCTCTCACACCCAGGCCTCTGCCTCCTTTGGGTGTGAAGGAGAAAGAAGCAGAGGAACGTGGTCACGTTCAGGTTACCACCGGAGCGATGCTGAGGCCACGTGGTGCCCTCCCTGGGTGGTGCCAGGGTGCCCGGTGCCCCTCGGGAAGGCGAGCCTGGCGCCTGTTGGAGCTGCCCGGCGGTGCTGAGGCCACGTGGTGCCCTCCCTGGGTGGTGCCAGGGTGCCCGGTGCCCCTCGGGAAGGCGAGCCTGGCCCCTGTTGGAGCTGCCCGGCAGCAGCTGCGCTCTGGGCCCCTCCGCCACAGCCAGCAAAGCGGCCCCGTCTAGGCAGAGTCCATCACCATCTCAAGGCCTTCTTGTAGCTCTGCTCTCTTACTCCATCTGTTTGGATCTCAAAGTGAAGAACTAAACAGAAGGGCAGAAGTTTTGCATCTGATCTCTGCCACTGATGAGGATAGATTGACACACATGGGAATGTGCTTGGAGGTGTGGAGAGATGGGCCCAGCAGGAAGGCATAGACACAGGTGTGGCATGCAGTGTGCCGGGCTGGATTGAGTCTGTGGAATTGAAGGCAGTACTTTGGACCCTTTGGAGGTTATTTAGGTTTAAAAATATTCTAATTCCTGTTAAGTAAAAACTATAGAGAGCAACCCCTTTCCGTAGCCTGTTTCTGAGGGAGGGTGGTGACCCCGCCCTCAGGAGCAGTGCCTTGCTTCTCTCTCTTCCTCTCCTGGTGTTTGACCCGTTGTGTTTTGCCATCGGGTGCAGAGTACCTTCTGTCTCACATTCTCATTCTCACATGTCTCCTTTCCACGGTTGCTTTCTTCTTTAATGAAAACAGAGCACGTGGCTTCCCAGCCAGGCTCTAGCCAGCTGTCTGGCCTGGTGAAGCGGACAGAGCCTTGCTCCCAGGGTTAGAACACCCTGCAGGCTGTTCTTGCAAATGAATGAATCTTTTCCACTCCTTTGGAGTTGCTTCCTGTTTTAGTTTTATACTAGTAGGAGAAACCATGCTTTCTGGTCCTAGGAAATACACTTCCTTAAAACTTGGACATTAATGGGAAATCTGGGAGTTGCTGTCTATTATTATTTGTGGTCTTTTGACCCTTGTTTGGTTCCATGGATGACAACCAGACATGGTTGTTTCTAGACCCCTCGAATAACCACACTGTCTTTCAGTTCAGTTCAGTTCAGTGGCTCAGTCGTGTCCGACTCTTTGCGACCCCATGGACTGCAGCCAGGCCTCCCTGCCCCTCACCAACTCCCAGAGTCCACCCAAACCCATGTTGGTGATGCCATCCAACCATCTCATCTTCTGTCTCCCCTTCTCCTCCTGCCCCCAATCCCTCCCAACATCAGGGTCTTTTCCAGTGAGTCAGCTCTTCGCATCACGTAGCCAAAGGATTGGAGTTTCAGCTTCAACATCAGTCCTTCCAATGAACACCCAGGACTGATCTCCTTTAGGATGGACTAGTTGGATCTCCTTGCAGTCCAAGGGACTCTCAAGAGTCTTCAACACCACATTTCAAGAGTATCAATTCTTCTGCTCTCAGCTTTTTTCACAGTCCAACTCTCACATCCATACATGACCACTGGAAAAACCATAGCCTTGACTAGATGGACCTTTGTTGACAAAGTAATATCTCTGCTTTTTAATATGCTGTCTAGGTTGGTCATAACTTTCCTTCCAAGGAGTAAGTGTCTTTTAATTTGATGGCTGCAAAATAAAGTCTGAAAAATAAAGGCCGAAAAATAAAGTCTGACACTGTTTCCACGGATTCCCCATCTGTTTGCCATGGAGTGGCAGGACACTGTCTATGAGCCACGCATTACTGCCTCGCGTGGGAGCTGGTCCCAAGCGACCCTCAAGATCGACTCGTCTGCCCCCTTTGACAAACAAGTCTGCTACCTTCCTTGGCTGCCACGTGATGACCCTGAGTCTTGGAGATTAAGTGGAAGAATCTCTCATTTAATTTGGGGGGAAGACACAGGTCAGTTGTATAGTCCGTGTTAAGTAGACAGACAAGAGAGGTTGTCATGCTCTGAGCAGAGTCTGGTGTAGAAGACATTTTAAGAAGCAATTATTGTGGAAAATTGAGGTGCTGGAACCCAAGGTACATCTCGGTCATTCAGCCAACAAGCAGGTATTTTCCAGGAAATGACTCATCGCTCACCTGTTCCCATGTTCTCCAGCATGGGAGTCTGTTCTCTCAAGCCAGAGAAGTGTATGTGTGTGAGATCCACCTGACTTGTGCAGTGGGTTCGCTTTGGAAGGATGAAGACGGGCTGTGCCCGTCAGCCTGGTGTGCTGGAGTGGTTTTCTTGACTCCCCAGTCACTGGACACCTGAGGGAGCCCAGCAAGCCTTCCTGGCTCATGCAGCCTGCAGACAGGGCTGGTGGACGGAGGGCACAGTGCCACCTTCTTCAGATGGCGTCCCCAGCCTGCGCTGAGACGCGTATCACTGCAGAGTCTGGAGGGTCCTGGGCTGCACAGTGAAATCCCAGCAGATGATTGCTTTGTCTCCTTAGGAAGGTTGCGATTTTGTGTGTTATCAATACTGTTTGTTGGAATTTAGTTCTGCCTCTGTAAAGTAGGAATTAGTCGTTTGGGTCTGTTCAAGTGTTCTTCTAATTCCATTTTATTTAATAGGTGGGATCGTATCAAGCACCCTATAAACATGATAATTTATAAGAAGGGAAGTTTGTGAACGGTTGAAGGTCTCTTGCATCAAAGTCTGATGTTCTCTACTTAGCTTTTTAAACTCTGTGTGTGTGTGTGTGTGTGTGTTTGTGCAGTGGGTTCGCTTTGGAAGGATGAAGACGGGCTGTGCCCGTCAGCCTGGTGTGCCGGAGTGGTTTTCTTGACTCCCCAGTCACTGGACACCTGAGGGAGCCCAGCAAGCCTTCCTGGCTCATGCAGCCTGCAGACAGGGCTGGTGGACGGAGGGCACAGTGCCACCTTCTTCAGATGGCGTCCCCAGCCTGCGCTGAGACGCGTATCACTGCAGAGTCTGGAGGGTCCTGGGCTGCACAGTGAAATCCCAGCAGATGATTGCTTTGTCTCCTTAGGAAGGTTGCGATTTTGTGTGTTATCAATACTGTTTGTTGGAATTTAGTTCTGCCTCTGTAAAGTAGGAATTAGTCGTTTGGGTCTGTTCAAGTGTTCTTCTAATTCCATTTTATTTAATAGGTGGGATCGTATCAAGCACCCTATAAACATGATAATTTATAAGAAGGGAAGTTTGTGAACGGTTGAAGGTCTCTTGCATCAAAGTCTGATGTTCTCTACTTAGCTTTTTAAACTCTGTGTGTGTGTGTGTGTGTGTGCGCGCGTGTGCGTGCAGCTTACACCATGATCGTGAGTTTTACGGGGGCCAGCTCTTCGTTTTTGGTGCATTTGTGCGTGGCCTGTTCTTACATCTCAGGACGCAGCTGGTTCCTTCTTTCCTTCTCTGTCTGCTCTCTGAGGGCAGCGTCACCTGCGAGCTGGAATGTGTTGCTTCCGTTCACAAGCTTAATTCTCCAGGCCGGCACAGTACGGACTTTCCTTCTTTTGATGCTTATCTATTTTGCTGTGTCGGGTCTCAGTCACAGCACTCAAGCTCCTCGTCTTGTCATTTGGGATCTTCTGTTGCAGCGCGCGTGCCTAGTTGCTCCGTGGCGTGTGGGGTCCTGGTTCCCTGCCCGGGGACTGAACGCATGTCCCCTGCACTGCAGGGCAGACAGCACCCTTGCTTACGTGGCGTGAGCGCCTGGGTGATTTTCTTCTAGTTATTTCTTCTTGTTTGTTAGGAATGAAGACATTTGGCCTTGACTTAGTTTTTTATGTCTTGCTCCCAGCAGATAGGTCACAGAAAATACATCTTTTCCTTCCCTCCCACCACCGCTGTGCTGTGCTGGGGAGGGGGATTCTCGCGCGCTCTTTTCCTGGCCTCGTGCTGCCCACTCCGCCGCCCCCGGTGCCTGCGGGCTGAGGTCTGCTTCCTGGTTCTCACGGGCGCTTTTCTGGCTCTTTTGCAGCGTAGCGTAAGCACTGTCAGCTGCGAAGGGAGCCCCTCCAGGATCCAGATGCACTCCTGGGCGCGTGGCGGGCACCGAGCCCTGCGGAAGGCGGCCGCGCTCGGAAAAAGGCCAGTGGTGGAGTTTTCTTTTTCCTCTCAGCTGTGCTTTTGTGAAAGTCCTGTGAGAAAGGGGGCTTCCCCAGAGACCCCCTCCTCCCCAGGCCGGCTGGCCCCCAGCCCTTGGAGCGGGGGCTTTCCTGACTGTGCAGCCTCAAGTCTCCAGCCAGCCCTTGAGACCAGGGGCTTGTATTTCTCAGCTTATCCTCTCTCCTCCATGCTGTCCTTGAAGCTTCCCTTCTAAGCCAAGTTGTAGAAGGACCCTGTTTTTGCCTAGTGGGATGAAGTGAAAGAAAGGGGAGCAAGGAAAACCAGAGAGGGCAGCAGAGACGGAAGGCCCAGAGGGGGATTTGGCGAGGGCGAGAGGTTTCTTCCAAAGCAGGTTCAAGGGCACCTTGTGGGGTCGGGTTAAAGGTTAATCCAGCCCCACTTGGAGTTGGTGCGAACCCGGGTTCACAGGCCTGTCCTTACTCGTCTTGGGAAAGGGAACCAGAGAAGTTAAGTTTCTTAAGGAAAATGGCTTTAGAAAGCTGACTTCATATAGCCTGCTTGAGAGTGTCCCTCTTTGGCTTAACTTCATAGATTGAATCTTACTTTAATCTGTATTTGTCCTTTTCAAGCAAGACGAAGTAAGAGAGCTACGCCTGTCTGTGTCTCTTGTATTTTCCCTGCCTTAATCGTCCCAAAGTAAGTTATTCAGGTGTTATGCTTTCTGAGGAAATTAGGTTAATTTCAGCAAAACTGAAAATCCCCCAACACACACTAAAATTAAAAACTTTTTTCTTTATGGATATGCTTAGTTACATTACATCAAAAACCACTGTGTGATCTCTGCTAAGTGAGTGTCTGTAAACAGGATTTTTTCCTGCTTCACAGAAGTCATCAGTGGAGGAGGCAATGACATTGCTAAGGTTTAAAGTCAGTCAGAGAGCCTGCGGGCTTTCTCCTGGCCTCTCATCCTGTGTGTCACTTATGCAGAGTACAGAGCTCACCATCTGCCTAGCTCCACTGGTATACCTTGTCACACTTATGACTTTTTAAGCAATTTAAAAATGACTGAAAATGAAATCACATCTTGTAGTATGAAACTCTTCTATTGTGACAGATAGGCTATATTTCTAATGGGTGTATAGTCTAGAGTAAATTAGGTTAAATAAAATTGCTCTCTTCCTTCTTATATCCCCCTGTAACCTAATGCATATGAGCTTTGTCTTTGAATTTTGGGGTTTCCAAACCAAAGTTGATCATGACACTGTCTTTGAAACTGGGATCCTGTGGTGAAGAAAATCTATTCTGTTTATCCATTCTAAAGATCTGTCCTTAGGTGATATTCTTTGAAGATTTTGATTTACACTAAAGCTTTTGAGCAGAGAGTCATATTTTTGAACTTTCAAGCCTCTTCTTTCTTCTGTGGAGGAAATAAACTTTGAGACAAAGTCCTCTGGAACTGGGTTGTAGGTGCAAATCCCCTGGCTGACGGAGGTTCTGGGCCCCACGTGAGTCTTAATCTTCTCTTCCTCTCACCGACTTTTACTGCAGTCTCAGTGATGTGTGTGAAGCACGGTGATTGGTGGAAATTGGGGTGTGATCTTCGATAGGTTCCAAGACAAGATGAATTTAAGGATTATGTTTGAGTGAAGAGCTCCCGATTACTGTGACCCTCACCAGACTACCACCTCCTCATGGCCTTGGGTGGAAAGCGTGTGTTCGCACAAAGCTCTTCTTTAAAAAGAGCGGGCTCGGCAGTTCCTGGGTTGGTGAGAGAGGACCCCTGTGTAGAGCTCGCCTGGCCTTCCTGCAGTAATGACGCTTCTGATGGGTGCAGGCTGGGCTGGTGGGTGAGGCCTGGTTACTTCTCCCTTCTCTGAGCCTCGGCGTGGATACTCCACCACTGTCTGTGCTTGCATTGGGAGGCAGTTATTCAGATCAGCTTAAGCTTTATAGTCTCCAGTCAACTTTCAAGTCCTTCTCAAAAATGCCCCATTTTATACCTCAGTATCTTTCTTTTTCACACCTTGTGGCTAAAGATCTTGTTTATCTTGATCTTGTTTGTCCCTGTAGTGGTGATCCAGACCTTGTACTTTTGGCAGGGACATTAACACCCGCATCAGAGTGGTCCGTGCAAAAATTGTTGAAATGATGCCTTAAAAAAAACCAGCGTGTGTCCTAGGTAACTTATGAGTGTGTTATAGACGTTCTGAAGGACCTCACGTAGGCTCACCAGGATCGGCTGACAGGGTTCAGGGGAGAGAATCCCGAGCTTCTTAGCCAACTTGGAGCTGTCAAGTTAGCACCCGTTGTCACACCGAGGATCTGAGGTCAGAGGGCGTGTGGGGGCCCTGACGGGCACCCTTTCCCCTCTCCCCCTTCTGTGGGTGTCACACGTGCGCTTCAGGGGTTTTTCTCCCACTCAGCTCGAGCTTTGGTCAGTATCCAAGCAGTCTGACTCATCTATGTTAGTCCATTGGGAAAGCTGACTCCCATATCTTTGGGTTGTAGGGACCTATTGTTTATTCTATTAAAAATGCATTCTATAAAACTTAACAGAGACTGAACTAGCCAGATTAACCCTAAGAATTAGAATGGACTTCAGTATCTTTAGAGGTAGTTCTGCAGATTTGAACCGTTTGCTTGTGATTTGATAACTTACTAACTGCTAATAGAAAGAATGGGGCGACTTTTTCAGTCTTGCAAACTGAGTGAAACTTAAGTGCCATAGGATTGTATCAGTAATTGTAGCTTAAAATAAGAGTGTAGATTTTGTAAACATGGCCTTTTCCCTGAACATTTTGCTGGGCGGGCGAGTGTGCGCAGCGGTCGCTCGCTGTGGGTTTGCTACCCGGGGGGTGACCATCCCGGGCTCTACCAGCCGAGAACCGGACCCTGATTTCGACTGGGACCCGGAGGAGCGAGGACTGCAGGAGGTGGAGAGGTACCGGCTCCTTCCCGGGCCCTCAGCCTGAAGCAGGCCTCGGCCTGGGCGCCCTTGTCCGCGCCCAGTTGGCGCTGGGCGTCCTGCAGCAGCCCTTCTCACCCGCTTTTAGGGGCGCAGGGGCAGGTGTTCGATCCTTTGGGACCACAGGTCCTTTCACCAAGGACTTATTTCATCACCCGACTAAAGAATTGAGCAGTAGCTTATGGGCTGCTGTTCTTGGTGTTAAGACTTCTGGGGCGGTGTTCTGGCTGGCGGACATGGCCAGGCAGTGTTTGCAAAGGGAAATGCGCTGGACGCTCTGAGACTGACCCCAAGGCTCTTAAGCCACCCATCTAGCGTCTAGGCATGGTTTCTGCCATTGATTCTCTCCCCCAGCGCCCTGAAACGACAGAAAAAAGCCATCCGGTTCCAGAAAATTCGAAGGCAAATGGAGGCGTCAGGTGCCCCGCCCAGGACCCTGACGTGGGAAGCCATGGAGCAGATACGGTATTTACACAGAGAATCTGCAGAGTCTTGGTCAGTTCCCAGATTGGCTGAAGGCTTTGACGTCAGCATTGATGTGATCCGAAGGGTTTTAAAAAGCAAGTTCGTACCCACATTGGAACAGAAACTGAAGCAGGATCAAAAAGTCCTTAAGAAAACCGGACTTGCCCGTTCGTTCCCGGAGCTCCCAGGCCCTGGAGATTCCTCCAAACCGCTTTCTGCAGGCCAGTCTGTATCAAGTTCTTTGCTGATGCCTGGGGATGAAGCCTCACCCAGAGGCCATGGTCACAGCACAGCTTTGGAAGCGATTGAATTGAACACTCAGAGTACAAATATAACAATGAGACAGATGAAAAGGAATAAAGGAGTCCAGGGCCTGGAGGAGGGGAAGAACTTTGTGCCTGTTGCTGCAGATCACCCTACCGGCACTTGTAGGAGCGCCAGAGGAATTGACAGTGATGGATTACCCAGTGACAAGAGGCTGGAAAAGCTGAAGGCAGGGGAGGTAGGTGACCAGATCTTCAGCAAGAGAGTTGTGCAGAGGGGACGAGAGTTCTTTGACAGCAATGGGAACTTCTTGTACAGAATCTGAGCCGGAGATGTGCCACGTGACGCACAGCTGGGCAAGTATATTTGGTTCTGCCTGGATTTCTGTGTGCGGATTTCCACCTTGGAAGTAGGGGGAACGATGAGCCTGGAATGTGGGATGAAGGGTTTGAAGCTGACAAAGGGCAGAGGACTTCACCGGGCAGGTGTGTCTGGGAGCAGGGCAGTGACCCGCCAGATAGAGTCCAGCTTCCTGGAGCACAGCCCCTGCTCTGACCCACATGCATCTTCAGGATTCACCCTTCTCTTTTGGGCTGTCTGTGTGTTAAAAAAACGTGTATTGCATGTGTTGTTTGTTACAAGTTTCTGTGACACTTGCCGTATATTTGTGAGGAGAGTAAGTTTGTCTTCTCACCTCATTTACTTCTTGATTAATGAACACTTAACAGTTCTGGAACTGCTTAGTCAATTGGTTGTCCTCATTATGTGCAAAATAAAGCAAAATGAAGCAAAAAAAAAAAAAAAATAAGAGTGTAATAAGAATGAGTAGGAATCCAGTAAGGTACATAAATTAAAGATACAAAAAAAGTTAAAATACAGAATCAGTAGCCTTCACGTACGCAAACAGTAAGAGGCTAGAGGATATAGCAGTGGATTTGGTTTTTCAAGGCCTTTACAGTAGCGACAAAAAGATTAAATGCTCAGGAGTGAAATGGACAGGAACTATGCAGAAAGCTATCGGGGCAGCGTTACCGTCCCGAAAGGGTTCCAAGCAGGCATGGACAAATGGGACGGTGAGCTGTCCTTGGGTAGGACAGCGCTGCATTCTAGACGGGTGAGACGGGTTGATTCTGAAGGTCACCAAAAAGGAAGCTTGGAAGGAATAGCTCCCAAAACACCAAAAGCGGCAAACGGAAGAGGAGTTAGTTCCCGCAGACACAAACCTTACCTAAAGCCTCTATAATCGAAACAGGCAGCACGGCGCTGGCACACAGACAGACAGAATGCGGGGTGAGACAGAGGCCTCGAGGCAGGCGCGAGCGACTGGAAGGCTAGTGTTGCCGCCGGCGGCCTCTCGGCCACTGCGGTAAGGACTCGGCTTCAGTAAGGGGGCTGGGCCAGCTGCGTGGGGGGCCACTGGCGATTAGACCCGTTCCCACACCGCGCAAAACGTCAGCGGCAGAGGGATTCAGAATCTAAATGTTTAAAAAGAAACCATAAAAACTGTAGGACGTATGGGCGAATTTTTCTTTATCTTTGGCATAAAGAAAGGCTTCTAACTACGGCTCAAAATCCAAAGGCAGCAAAAGATTGATAAATTTGACTACCTTAAAATTTTAATTTGACAAAAGTTTGGACCACCAAGACTAAAGTACAGCTGTGCCTAGCATGTTCAAACTGGAGAAAACCAAGAGAGAGAGATGATCTTAAAAGGAGTCAGAGGAAAAGAGTACCTTATTTGTGGAGGAACGAGAGTTAACAGTTACGTTGGACGGCTCTTCAGAAACCATACAAGCAGGAGAGGAGTGAAGTATTTAACGTGATCATAGAAACTAGACCACCCACCTAGAATTCTGCATCCACTAAGTTTACCTTGAAAGCTGAAGAATCAAGACTTTCTCAGACAAGAAGACTCGCCGGTGGTCCATTGGTTGATACTCTGCGCTCCCGATACAGGGGGCCTGTGTTCAGTCACTGCTTGGGGAACTAAGATCCCACATGCCCCCTGTCCCTGGGCCATTTTGAGTTAATTGTTGTATGTGGCGTGAGCTGAGGTTCGGGGTAATCCTCCCGCACATGGGTATCCAGTTGTCCTGGCACCCACTGCTGAACAGGCTGCTGCTTCCGCCTCGAGCGGTCTGCTCTGCTGATCTGGGTGGCTGTCCCTGTGCCAGTACCGCACTGTTGATTGCTGTGGATCTGTAGTGCGTTTTGAAATCGGGAGGTGGGAATCCTCCAGTTCAGGCCTTCTTTTTCAAGATTGTTTGGCTATTTGGGATCCCTTGAGATTCCATATGAAACTTAGGATGGGTTTTTGTATCTCTACAGGACAGTCATTGGAATTTTGACAGGATCGCATCGAAGGATCTGAATTTTAATTGGGGAGTGAGCGTGGCAGCCTCCCCCATGTGCGTGTGTGTGTGTGTGCGCGTGTGTGTGTGTGCGCGCGTGTGCGTGCGTGTGTCTGTGTGCGTGTGTGTGCGCGCGTGTGTGCTGGGCACGTGTGTGCGCGTGTGTGTGTGCGTGCGCGCGTGTGTGTGCTGGGCCTCCGTGGCCACGTGGCCTTCCTGGTGATGGTGCTCAAGCTTCTCGTTGCTGTGGCGTCTCGTTGGGGAGCATGGGCTTCACTGCCCCATGGCACGTGGGGTCTTTAGACCAGGGGTCCAGACCGTGTCCCCTGTGTGGAGAGGAGGGTTCTCAACCACAGCACCACCAAGGAAGCCCCCAGTGTGCATTTTGAAATGACTACTTACACTGCTATTAGAAACTGTTGGCTTGTAACAGTTGTGTTTTTAGGACTGAGCCTGTTAAGACCATATTTCCTTAGACTTAATCATCTCTTACCTGATGGCGTACATCTGGGCAACTCCTGAAGTCTCAGCTTTTAAGTTTTCTTTGGCGTTAGGTAGCACCAGTTTTCAATTAGACACTTTCTCGCCACCGTGAAGGACACGACGGCGTGCAGTGACGAGGGCAGTGAGAGGTGCCGGACTGTCCACGGCGAGCAGCCCCACGCTGCAGGCTCCCTGTCCATCTTAGAGGAGTTAGTCTGAGCAGTCACCAGCAGCGTGGGACTCTTCTCTGAGCTCTTTCTTGTTGGCATCAGGGTTAGAGCTCAGTAAACCCCGTGGCTTTCCCGGGTGCCCTTAGACTCACAGCGGAATTTTCTCTTCCAGAATTCGGTGTCCACCTGGCAGAGTTGACCGTCGATCCCCAGGGGGCACTGGCGATCCGTCAGGTAAGTCAAGACTGACTGGCCCCGTTTAAGTTTTCTCTGCTTGGGGGTAAAACTTTCTTACGGGAAAGCGAAAGGGTAAGGCCAGTCCATAAACAACTTAAGAGTCTTGCCCCAGACTCGGACAGGCTTCAGGGGGACGCGTCAGGCGCGTGTGTAGGCCCGTGTGTGAAGAGAGGCTGAATTGCTTTCCCACCTGGCTTGTCCCTTCACAGCTGGCGTCAGTCATCCTGAAACAGTACGTGGAGACCCACTGGTGTGCCCAGTCGGAGAAGTTCAGGCCTCCTGAGACCACAGAAAGGGTGAGAGAGACACCTGACCTGGCTCGCCGTGGAGGTCTGGGGGTCACCAGAGGGGCCTGGGCAGAAGCGGATGGAGTGATCGGCGGCTGCCGTTCTGGGCAGCGTGCTGCAGATGAGAGCGCTCGAGCGCCAGGCGGACCTGGTTCACGTTCCAGCCTGCCTTTTACTAGCTATGAAATGTTCTAAAAGTATTTTAACTTCTGAGGTTCAGTTTCCTACATATCTAAAATTCCAGCTTCAGAGAATTGTTTGCGGGCTGCGTGAGGTAGCGTTCCTCCCCGGTCCGGTGCTGCGCAGCCGTCCTGGGGCCCCATGGCGTTTCACGATCTGAGGCCCTTTGGAACTTGCCGCCGTGGGAGCCCTCCACGTCTCTGCTGTCTGGGACAGCTGCTCTCCGCGCGTGGTGCCAAGCGCTTCAGATGGGGCTCAGGCGGCTGACAAGCTCGGCTCTTAATCTCACCTAGTTTTCACCACTGTAAATGGCCCGTGTGCCTGGTGGTTCCTGTCGTGGACAGCGTGAGTGTAGAGCCGTGGGTAGCTTGGGGCACAGTGTTGCGGACCTCTGCACAGGTGCACAGCGCCCTGCCCACGCTGCTCTTCCAGCACGTGAACTGGGCAGCGACCGGCCACGCTCACACCCCGGTCTCACGCAGGCGGGCTTCTCTCCTCTCCAGGCAAAGACCGTCATCCGGGAGCTGCTGCCCAACGGCCTGAGGGAGTCCATAAGCAAGGTGCGCTCCAGCGTGGCCTACGCGGTGTCAGCCGTTGCACACTGGGACTGGCCCGAGGCCTGGCCGCAGCTCTTCAACCTGCTCATGGAGATGCTGGTGAGCGGGGACGTGAACGCCGTCCACGGCGCCATGCGGGTGCTGACAGGTACGGGCGCCGCACCCTGGCCTCGGGCCTTGGACTCCACGCGCCCCCATTCCTCCTGGCTCTCACCTCCGCGCTGCCCGCCCGCGTCAAGGACCCTCCCTCTCAGAAGAGGGCTGCGTGTGGTGGTCCGGCATGCAGACTGCAGTTCACAGTCTGGCTCTCGCTTGACCTGACCTGCTCGCCTCTTGAACCTGAGTTTTCCTGGTGTGTCAAGTTCAGGTGATGGTACTGTCCACCTGGCGGGGGCTTCTGGTGGCTTCAGTGAGGTGTCCTATGCCGGTACGACAGGTCCGCCGGTAGGACAGGTCTGCAAGAGATTGTAGCTGTTGTGACCGTCATTATCATTACACAGTGTTTTCTACGTAGTTCAACGCAAAGATAAGAGTAGTCAAGTTTTTCTGGGAATATGGAAAGAAGATAGAAACAGCCACACGATGTAGTCAGGACCTTCACTTGGCCAGCTTAGGAAATGTGTAATCTTTGGTGTGAACTTTTAGTCCCAAGAGGTTTGGTGAGGAGCTCTTTTAAGCATGGGTAGTCTGTCAGCCCCTCAAAGGCCTCCTCTCAGGCGCCCCCAACCCGCCCACGGCCAGAGGCCCCGCCTCTGCCGATCCTGCCCTGCTTCCTCCCGCCGCCTCTGCTTTGCTTTCAGGGAATCCTTGTGTGGACCTTAGCCGCTGGATGTTGACGAGTCAGAAAGCACGGTCCCCTCTCTTTATACAGGTTTTCATCTTTTCTCCTTCTCCATGATCTGCCATCTCACCTGACTTGTATTCTCACCTAGTTAGGAACAGCGTTTCTACAGGTCTTTCTTTATTAAACTTGGCATCGGGGCCCAGTTTAACAAGTTCATCTAGTACTGAGTTTGAGCAAGCTCCGGGAGGTGGTGAAGGACAGGAAAGCCTGGAATGGTTCAGTCCATGGGGTTGCAAAGAGCTGGACACGAGCGGCGGCTGAGCCGCGGCGGCACTCTGATATTGATGGCTCTCGGTCCTGTGTCCGAAAGCCATCCCTCCTCTCGCTTTGTTCCATGCCCCGCGCCCTGCCACGCCGCCCAGCCGGGTGCCCCTGTGCCGCCACCCTGCTGAGAATCACACGCCCCCTGCTCAGACTCCAGCTTCCCTGCCCCTGGCTCTGCTCCTCCGTGAGGCTTACTCCTCAGGTGACCTCTCACACCCTCCTGTGGGGTGAGCTTTCCTCACAACCTCATGATGCCAAAATATCGATCAACAGGTCTATTTTCCGCTAAGGAAAGGAAGCCTACTCCTCCCCTGTCTCCAACACAAAGTTCAGCTGCTCCTCGTGAAACCTGGAGGAGAAGGTAGTTGCCCGTGTCCCCAGAGCTGCCTCGCTGCAGAGCTCTCGCTGTGTGTGACTAGCAGAGTCTGTTCAGTGAGATGACTGCACTCGGCCGCAGGGAAAGAGCTGGCAGGGCCTGCTTCTGTGCTGGAGGCAGTGGACGTGGGTGGAGAGCGGCCACTTCACACCAAGGAGCTGCTCCGTGAGGCTGGACTGGGGGCCGCTAAGGCGCGCGTGCAGGGCGCAGGGTGGCGTGGTTGGGCAGGAGGCCAGGAGGAGAAGGGGCTCGTCGGGGCTGTTCAAGGCCCTGCTCCTGTCTGCCTGGTTTAGCGAGGCTTCCCGTTAAACTCACCGTTCATCCACGAGAACCAAGGCCAATGGTGGGAAGGCAGCGCAGGCCCAGCTGTCACGGCCGAGGCTGCTGACACACAGGCCTCGGCCCTCTCTTCTGTCTCATAGCGCTGTGGAGACGCAGCTGCTAGCGTCCTGCACTTGCTCTGACTTGATGAGTGCCCTTAGAAAACTTATTTTGGACTTAATTATGTGAAGGGTTGTAAATTGAAGAATGAGTGTCAGTACAAAATGCAGTTGGTTAAGCAGCAGACAAGCGGACGGACACGGGCTTGTCTCGGGTCCTGTGTTTCACATTCATTGATGCATTTCAGATCTCAGCTTGCTGCCTCGATGCCTTGTGAGGCTTTGTACGTGAAGGGAAAGTGGTTCGACGGCCAGACTAGCGGGGTAGCGGCCCCTTTTTCTTCCTTTGAGCAGCAGCCTGACCTTGGTCAGCGGACGCCGTCCCCGTGGGCAGGCCGGAGCAGGAGCCTGGTGTCTCCCAGGCTTTCTCACCTGCGTCACGGCGGCTTTGGGGGGCAGGTGCTGAAGGCAGAACCCGGCAAGGCGCCCCCAGGTGCGCCTGGGTGCCGGCACAGGCCAGGCTGAGCCCAGGGTCTCCTCTAGTGGCCGGCGCTCTCCAGAGTCTCGTGTGCACTCCTTGACCCCTGCGGTGTCCCCTTTCCCTTCCAATGAATGCTTCAGACTGCTTCCCTACCCCAGGGTAGGGCTCCCGGCCAGCGTCTTTCCCTGCACGCTCCCTAAAGCAGCCCAGCAGGTGTCACGTGAATGTTTTACTGCCTGCGTTCTTCTCTGTAGAATTCACGCGAGAAGTCAGCGACACGCAGATGCCGCTGGTCGCGCCCGTCATCCTCCCAGAGATGTACAGGATCTTCACCATGGCCGAGGTAGGGTCTCGCATTGCCGAGAGCGGCCCTGGCTCTCGGGAGCCTGTTGAGTCTGCCGCTGTTCCCAGACCTGAAGACAAGAGCTGACCGAGGGCTGCATCGGATGAGCCTTGGCGCCTTCCCTTGCGACTGGGAGGCCAGGCCTCTGGGGAGAGCGGAGGGGCTGCCGGAGCTCCAAGCTGCCACCGTGGGGCTGCGCAGGCCCCTCTGGGGCCGCCCATCCGCCTGGCCCCTTAGCCGCGTGTCGGGCGCAGCCTCCCGCACTGCTCAGCACGGGCCTTGCTGTGTGTGCTGGGCTGGTGACTGCCCGCTGGGGGATGTTCAGCCTCGCTGCTCCTCCCCGTCCCTAGCCAGGGGCTGCATTCTGAAAGCCCTGCACAGACTGTGCTGGGGTTCCGAGGTGAACCCAGCTTCACGAGTCCAGTCAGATTAGCCCAGAGGCCTGCATACAAGGCTGACGCTAGCAAGTTCCCACATTGTGTTGCCTTTTATTCTGTGGATTAAATAAGTCTGTCCCCTGGACAGGAGTGGTGGACATCTCTTGTCTCTCGGGGACCCAGTCCCGCGTCAGGGCTGAGTGGTCACAGTGAGTCGCACGTGCACGCACATCAGCCTCACAGCCCTGCTGTGACTTGCTCCCAGGTGTACGGGATCCGAACCCGCTCCCGAGCCGTGGAGATCTTCACCACCTGTGCCCACATGATCTGCAGCATGGAGGAGCTGGAGAAGGTGAGCGCGCCTCCGTCGTGGCCGCTGGCCTGCCCTGAGCTCTGGCGGGATGTGTCGGGCACGCAGCAGCCGTGCCTTTGATGCCGTGAGCGTCCGTGTGCAGCTGGGCCTCCTTTCGTTTGAGTCTGTCTTTTCCTGGTACCTTGTCCTGCATCCTTTTCGCCCAGCTGGCACCCGGGGCTCTATTGCTCTTCCATTGCCTCCTGTGTGGGACCTGCCTAAGAAATACCTCCCTGGGATCAGGAGTGGTTTGAAGAAGCTCCTGGTGAGGAGCCGCCAGTGTTGAATAAGGACACGGCAGACCCTGGGGACACCTCCAGTGACCTTGAGGCCACACCCTTCTGACTAGGGCCTGAGCTTGGAGGGTCTGCAGGTGCCACGCGCCTGGATGCCCTAGATTCAGGCTGAGACCAGGACTGATCTTAATTTCTGCCTTCAGGGTGCAGCCAAAGTCCTGATTTTTCCTGTGGTGCAGCAGTTCACAGAGGCCTTTGTCCAGGCCCTGCAGATCCCAGACGGCCCCACTTCTGACAGTGGGTTCAAGATGGAGGTCCTGAAGGTAAGTGCTTTCTGTGGGGGGTGCTGGGAGTCTGCAGGGTGGTCTGACATCAGTAACTTCTCCCACGTCACTTGTAACTCCTGGGTTTTTTCCTGTAACTTCTCAGGCAGTGACAGCCCTGGTGAAAAACTTCCCAAAGCACATGGTGTCCTCCATGCAGCAAATTCTGCCCATCGTTTGGAACACCCTGACTGAAAGTGCAGCTTTATATCCTTTCTGGGAGAGAGCAGGGACCGGCCACCCCCGTAGTTGGGCGTCTAGCGCCTCGGGCCTCACGTCCACGCGGTTCCGCGTTCCTAAAGTGCCTTCTTGAGGTGTTGGAGTGTGTCCTTTCCCCATGTAGAGTGCGTGCAAAGTGAATTCTGTTTCTTTACTCTTCACCATACTTACGTGAGGACAGAAGTCAATTACACAGAGGAAGTGGAGGACCCCGTGGACTCCGACGGTATGCAGCGCGTTGGGTCGAACACCTCGCAGTGGGGAAGGGAGCCAGGAGGAGCTAGGACAGAGGCAGGAAATGAGAGGCTTTGCTCTCTTGAGAGTGTTCTCCTTGAGTTTCCTGTCAGTGGATTAGATGTAGGGAAACAGACATTGAAAATCTGTAATCTGTTCCTTATCAGCATTTGCGTAAGTCTTATGAAGTCATGGAATTTCTCAGTGGAAAATGTATTCAGTGCCTCAGATTCTTTCTTCTTTCTTTTGGTTGCACTGCGTGACTTTCAGAATCTTAATTCCCCAACCAGGGATTGAACCCAGGCCTCAGCAGTGAAAGCCCAAAGTCCTAACCACTGGGCCACTAGGGAACTCCCTGGTTCTTCTGCTGGAAACACCCAAGAGTGCTCAGTGTCCTGTCCTCAGGCCCTCTTCAGTTCCCTGGAGCAGCACCGTTAGCGAGTGCTGTGGCTGACCCCTAACTCACACGGGGGGGCAGTTCCTTCCCAGCATCCGAGCTGCCTTCTGTCTTCTTGTCACTGAGAGCTTCTCTCACATACTTCCTGTAGGTGAAGTCCTGGGCTTTGAAAACCTCGTCTTTAGCATTTTTGAGTTTGTCCACGCTCTCCTGGAAAACAGCAAATTCAAAAGCACCGTCAAGAAGGCCTTGCCTGAGCTGATCTACTATGTCATCCTCTACATGCAGATCACTGAGGAGCAGGTGCGTGCGCCGCAGGGTCGCTGGGCGGCGCCCGTGCAGCTCGAGTGTGGGCTCCCGGTCAGGCAGCTGCTCATTTCTGAAAACTGACACCTGAAGAGCAGCGTGACCGGAAGTCCTAGGAAAGCTGGGGTTTCGTCCACATCATTTTGCCGAGTCCCTGGGTGCTGGGGTTTATCGGCTTCTGTGGTAGGTAGCTGGACTTGTAGAACACTCCCACTTTGATATCTATAGGGGACCCCCAGCCAAGGACGCAATAGCAAGAAGAGCCTGGCCTTTCTCTGCAGATAGTGAGACACAGCGTTCAGATCCTTAGCCTGGTCAGAGAGCCATTGGACCAGAAGAGGACCTTAGAAATACGGTAGTGCCTGTGCTGCGTCCTAGGAACTGACGTGGCTTTCACATTAGACTCCCGTCAGAGCTACTAGACTCAGCAAATTGGCCTGTTGGGGTCACAGCCGACTGCCAGTAGGAGGGGCCAGCAGTCAGCCACCTCCTGCAGCGGCCGCAGCTGCCTGGCTTAATAAAGGGTTTGCTTCTCTGCATCAGAAAGAGTAGCGTTCTCTTCAAGATAAAACCAGAAGGTTGGAATCTTCCTGTGTGTGTGGGCCAGCCTTGCAGAGAGCTGACTGCGTCGTCCTTTCAGATCAAAGTGTGGACCGCCAACCCCCAGCAGTTTGTGGAAGACGAGGATGACGATACCTTCTCCTACACTGTCAGGATCGCAGCCCAGGACCTACTGCTGGTGAGGGCTGCCCCGACGCCCCGCTCACTGGGGCCCTGACGGCATCTGCTTCTCCTCTGTGTTCTGACCTCCCCCAAGCCTTAGCTCTGCACTGGTCTTGGGCAGCTTTACCTTAGACTGGGGCGGGTAGCTCAGATGGTAAAGAATCTGCCTGCAACCCCTCAGGAGGCCTGGGTTTAGTCCCTTGGTCAGGAAGATCCCCTGAGAAGGGAATGGCAACCCACTCCAGTCTTCTTGCCTGGAGAATTCCAGGGACAGAGGAGCTTGGTGGGCCACAGTCCATGGGGTCACACAGAGTCGGAGGGGACTGAGCGACTAACGAGCGTCTCCAGGGAAGTCTGATACGCAGGGTTTCAAAGCGCTTGGTCTGGTTCTGGTTTACGTGCCAATGTTGATGTGAGAACTGTGCGGCGCGTGTTCTACCGGGAGAGGGCATTTGAGTCAGGAGCTCTCCGGTTTAGTCAGCCTTCAGCAAGGGTCTGTGTGTAGCACAGACTAGAGGCTGGATTGCTGCAACGTGAACGTCCCGGTGGCTGCCGTCTCCTCTGGCTCTGACGAGAGCACAGAGCTGTCTCTAGCCTGAGGTCTGTGGAGAAGCTGCTGCCTGTCTGGTGATACACTTACTCCATTTCACTGTTGGTGGGCAGTCCGTTGTCCTTTGGTGTTTCTAAGGCACCTCAGGAAGGCCACGGCATGTCACTTAGCAGATTAGCCTTGCTTTTCCAAGTTGACCTCCCAGAGATAAATACCTGGTCCATTGCCGGCCACAGCTGTGTCTCTCATCAACCCCTGATGCTCTGCAGAACGTAGCCGTGGGAAGCTGTCCATTCTGTAAGCTTCAGAGAGCTCAGCCTCTGCAGAGAGACGGGTGCTGCTGTAACTTGGAGGCCTTCGTACAGCTCAGGATTGCATTATGAAAGCATCTGATCACGTTGGCCACATGCACGGCAGTGCAGTTTATGGTTTTAATTTGCACAGAAATATTTGTTGGCACCTCTCCTCTCATCCTAGGCCGTGGCCTCTGATTTCCAGAATGAGAGCGCGGCCGCCCTGGCCGCCGCGGCCTCCCGGCACTTAGAGGAGGCTGAGCAGACCAAGGGCCGCGGCGCCGAGCACTGGTGAGGGGGGGCGGGCCCTTGGGGGCACCCTCTGGGCGGCGGGCAGCCCCGTGCGGGCACCCTCTGGGCGGCGGTGGGCGAGGGCAGGCATCCTGGCTTTGAATCACCTGCTCTAAGGCAGTTTTTCCTTAAAATAGTTCAGTGCTTTTATTTTATCCCTTTTTAAAAAGCCTGGAAAGGAGGGACTTCTGCTTTGTTTTTAGCTGGAGAAGCCTGTCACTGTTAATTTATACTGTTTTCAGATACAAACTCAGGTTGGAAGAGTAGCTCAACGCCCTTCAGGGTCAGGCTTGCTGAAGCGCCTTTCCCTCAAGCGCTTGTGTCTTTGGCGGTGGGTCTGTGTGACTTGGCCGTGGGCTCCCTTTGGCAGGTGGAAAGTCCATGAGGCCTGCATGCTGGCCCTTGGCTCGGTGAAGGCCATCATCACCGACAGTGTGAAGAGTGGCAGGATCCCCTTCGACATGCACGGCTTCCTGACCGGTGTCGTCCTTGCAGACCTCAACCTCTCAGGTGTGTCTCAGCACAGCAGGATCCTGAGGGTCTTGGGCTCTGCCGCTCACTTAGGTCGCCTTGGGCTGGAATTCTTGCAGCCTGGAGCTGGGGCTCCTTTGACTCTGCACTGCCTCAGGCGGCAGCAGCTCCAAGTCTGGGGCGGCCTCATTGCTCACTCTTGCTTGCCATTCCCCCACGTCTGCCCCTGGGTTCATGCCCACTGCCCCGGGGTGGTGGCTGGCGTCTGAAGAGGACGCAAGTGTGGCTGCTGTGCAGGGGACGCTCTGGCAGGAGTTGCAGACGCAGAGCCCCTCTACCCTCAGGCCGTCTGTGTGGGGCTCACCCTCTCTGCTTGCTTCCCGTCAGTTTTCCCAGACTGTCTGTTCTCTCTAAAACTATTCTAACCAGATAATTAAGGTGCTCTGTTCTCACGCCCGTGTCCACTGCTAGCCTTAGAAGTAATCGCCTCGACTGCATGGAGCCCATTCCTCACGGCACAGGGCTGTGGCTGCGGGACAGCGGCATCCTGAGGCCAGACCCCAGCTCTGTCTCTGCTTCCTCTCTGAGCCCAGGTCGTGGGGCCCTCGCATTGCCCCTGCCCTGCCAGTCCCCTGTCCTGTGTCCTTGTCCTGAGTTAGCCCTTTGGGCAGCTCAGGCCACTGGAGAGCTTCCTCTGTCCGTAATGACGAGGTCAGGCCAGCTCTCATTGAGTCACAGGTCATGGAGCCAAGCAGTTGAGTGTTGTGGCCTCAGACCCACTGAGAACGCTCCTTTATTTCCGCAGTCACCACGCGTCAGCCTGCTATGCTCGGTGGATGTTTTTCTCTCTTCTGCTGGAACACACAGCATGTGCGCGTGGAAGCCGTGTCACACACCTTCCGTCTCGCAGCGCCTGGCCCAATGCACGCAGTGCCATTACATGTTGGTGACTGCTGGAATTTCTCACATCCAGCGGCATATTTTTTCCAGAATTTGCCCTAGGAAAGCTTTCCTATATAAGCCATCCTCAAACCTTTTGGTCTTGGGACCCCTTTACACCTTTAAAAATTATCAGTGACCCCAAGGAGATTTTTTTGTCACGTGTAACAGTATTTAACGTACTAGAAATTAAAACTGAGACGCTTTCAGAACGTAAGGATTGTAAGCATCCATCCCATTAGCTGTCAGAGTAGTGGTGACGCGTCATATAACCTTTGGAAAACCACTGTGTGCTGACAGGGAGTGAGACTGAAACAGACCAGGGTTGTCTTCGTTTTGCTATGAAAATGTTTCACTTTGTAACTTCCAGGACTTCCTGGACCTCATTTTGAGAATTGTTACTCTCCATTATGCGATTTATTATGTAATTATCTGGCACAGTTTGCTAGGTTCTGTTGAATAGGTCCCATCAACTAATAGTTACTGTACAGGTAACAAGGTTAAGCTCTGTGACAGCTAAATAAGTATAGTCTCTATTCTCAAACATCTTAATAATAGGCAGAGCATAGTAATCCTTATCCCAGTGGCTGGAATACCAGTATATATATATATTTGAATACATACATATAGTTGACGTTAGAAAGCTGATGACGTAAGATTAAAGTGGCACAGACACAGGATTACTTCAGCCCAAGAGATCGTTTAGATAATACAAGGAGAGGTGAGTGTGTTGGCTTAAAGGCCAAGCACAGAAATGGCAACGTAAGATGACAGCTTCCTAGCGTGGGGCTGCATGCCTGAATTTGGAGGCACAGAGGGGAATTGGAGGTGATGCCAGAGGCACTGATCCAAGGGACTTTTATTTGGTAAGCTGTGGAATTTATTGACATTTTAAATAAGAGAGCGACAGAGATGTGATTTGTAATATCCCGGCAGTGGCCCAAGAGTCCGGGAAAGCTGGCCGTGGAGAAGCTTCCAGAGAGCTGGTTAGCAGTGCGTGAGGAATGGCGGGAGCCGGGGTGGGGGCAGGGCTGGGATGTCTCTTTAGTCTAGGGATGTCCAGAATGTGCCTTGGGAGTCTGGGAGACTGCTCTGGGCTCTGTGCCATAGGCCACACGCTCGCCCCTGTCTTTCACAGTCTTGCTTCTGCTCGTCGCTGTGTGTGAGGCAGTGCCCCCCTGTGGCAGCACACCGAGGCCTGGGGCTGGGAGGAGAGGCGAGTAGCTGGAGTGTGTCCTGCCTGCCCCTGACTGCCCTCTCTCCTTCCCAGTGTCTCCTTTCCTCCTGGGCCGGGCCCTCTGGGCTGCCAGTCGTTTTACTGTTGCTATGTCCCCCGAGTTGATCCAGCAGTTTCTTCAGGCAACGGTTAGTGGTCTTCATGAGACACAGCCTCCATCAGTTCGAATCTCCGCAGTGAGAGCCATCTGGGGGTGAGTACGCCATCTCAGAGCAAGCAGCCTTGTCTAAGAGGAAGTCGCTCAGGGCAGACGCCCCAAACAGCAGCTGCCCAGCTCACTGTGCTGCTCAGAGATTTCTGACGAAGATCTCCTGCAGGATGAATGTCGGCAGGACAGGGCTTCTGCGAGTCCCAGATGTGTCCATTGCCGGGACCATCTGGACGGCTCCCTCCCCCACAGAGGGGCCGAACCTGGGCTCTGAGAGAGACCTGACTTGCCTGGGGCTGCACAGTGGTGGAGCATAGCATAAAAGTGGGCTGAGAGCCCAGCCTGCCTGCTTGACTGATGGTATCTGTGCTGGAAACCAAACTTGGGATAATGTGGCCTGGAAACTGTGTGTGTTTTCCCCAATTTTACATTTTTCTCGTAGCTCATGGCTCAGGTAGCCCTTTATTTGTGCTCCTCCCCAGACCAGAGAGGGGGCATTGGTGTCTGCAGGGGTGTTTTCAAGTCCAAACCTAAGAGCCTCAGTTGAGTCCTAAGAATTGCTTGAAACCAAAACACAGAGTTTCTCTTCCACCCACCTGCCCTGCCTCCTGACCTCCTGAAGCAGATTGAGGCTCTGGGCATCGTCGTGTGTCCTCAGAGGGCACTAGGGTGCAAGCTGTCAGAGGAGTCTGAACAAGGGGCCCTCGCTGTTATCCCTCCTGCACCCGCACTTTGGCATCTGTCCAAGTGCAGAGCCTCCTGAGGACACGCGAGTTTTGAGAAGACAGGCTCATATCCTGACTGCTGACTTGCCCACCAGCCCTGGCTGTGGTCCCATTTGACTTGGCTCTGTCTTCATCACCGAACACCAGGCAGCCGGGGGGAACCTCACTGACCTGGGTGTCAGGTTATAGGAGCATAGATTGTCCCAGCTCTGGATCAAGGGAGGGGTCCAGGAAGTCCTGGAGAACGCTGACTGAGACAGCTACCCACAGATGAGGGAGCCTTTGTCGAAGTCCACAGCCCAGTGGAGATGCTCCAGCCCGGCACTGGGACAAAAAATTCAAGACTGGACACTTGTAAGATGCTGGTCACTGAAGCCTGAAGGAGCTGACTGCTACTTCTGATGCGAAGACTGCAATGAAGACATAAAGGAACCCGAAAAGCCAAGAAAACGTGGCATCAGAAAGGAAACAGCAGTTTCCCAGTGACCAACCCCAAAGGCATGGAGATCTGCGTTCATCTGATAGAGAGTTCAGAGTAGCCATTTTAAGCAGTTCAGTTAGCTGCAGGAAAGCACAAAAACACAACTTCATGAAATCAGAAAAACAACTGGCAGGCAAAATGAGAGAGTCAACCGAGAGAGAGCAATAAATGAATTCTGGAGCTGAAGGATACGGAAAATGGCATGAAAAATGCCATAGAGAGCATCAGGAGCAGAATGAGTCAGGTAGAAGCCTGTGAAATAGAAGATGGGGCCTTGTGAAATTATCCAGTCGGAGGATGACCGAGACTAGAGAACGAAAACGAAGGAAGAAATGTGAACCCAGTAGAGTCCCAGAAGAAAAGGGAGAGCCTTTTAAAGAAGTAACGCGTGAGAGCGGACCACTCTGAGGGGAGATTCGTGCCTCCTGGTCGTAAAGCTGGCACACTTCACCCCGAAATTTCAGTCCACGGTGATCTTCAAGACACAGTATAGTAAAACTATCTAAAATCAAAGCATTTTCAAAGCATCAAGAGGCAAAAACCTTTTTCTCATAGAAAGAAGCTCCTATAAGGCCAGCAACAGATTTCTCAGCACAAACTTTGCAGGCCAAGAGACAGTGGAATATTACATTCTAGGTGCCGAATGAAAAAGCTGCCAGCGAAGAATATTTTACCTAGCAAAGCTGCCCTTCGGGAGTGAAGGCTGGATCCAGACTTTCCAGGACAGACAAAGCTGGAGGAGTTCTTCAGTGCTAGACCTGCCTTGCAAGAAGCACTGGAAATTCTTCCAGCTGAAGTGAAAAGATGCATATTACTAATGTGAAAATATATACTGTGTTGCTACAGGTAAGTATATTATTGATTCAGAATACTCTTAATACTGTGGTATGATAGTATTAACCACCCGACTCTAATGTAAAGGGTAAAAGATCAAAGCATTGTGAATAACCAGCTAAGTGAACCCAGGTCCCCCACGTTTTAGGCAGACGCTTTACTGCGCGAGCCACCAGGGGAGACCCCGCTGTAATGGGTACACAGTGTAAAAGGGTTAGATTGTGATAGAGACGCTAGTGGGCGGGAGCAAAGGAGCAGAGTTTCCTTACGTCTGTGAAACGCCTTGTGGTGACCACAGAGCAAAAGTCTGTGATAGACACACAAGCAATAGAGAGAAAGGAGGGAAGCGTTTCTCTGTGGAAGGCCGCCGCTCACAGAGGAGCCCAGCCAGAGGGCAGTGGGGCACGGGCCCACAGGCGAGCCAGCAAGCAGCTGACAAAATGGCAGTAAACTGGGCTTCCTTATCAAGAGTCACCAAATAGAAATGGACTAAATTCTCCAATTAAAAGTCTAATGCGCTGAATGGATTGGAAGAAAGAACCAATTGAGGCTACAGGTCTTGAGACACACAGGCTCAGAGTAAAGGAACGGAGAAGAGATGCTCCATGTTAAGCAGAGGCCAGAAGAGAGAGCGAATATCTGCACTTTTATCAGCAAGTGGACTTTAATTCAGAAGCTGTAACATGAAACAGCCCATTGTACTATAAGGGGGTTGGCGCATCCGGAAGATAGAACAGTCACAGATACGTGTGCATCTGCCATCAGAGCACCTACGTATACCCAGCAGATACTGATCCGAAAGGAGAGACAGACAGCAGTACATAACGGCGGGTTTATAGCCCCTCCCCTTTACAGTGGGCATTTGTCCAAACAGAAAATCAGTAATGGAACATTGGACCTAAACGACACCTTCACCCAGGTGGACCCCACAGACCTACTGAGCAGTTCATCCAGCAGCAGCTGAGCCTTCCTCCTTCCCAGGCATGCGTGGGGTACGCCGCAGCGCAGGCTGTGCCGCCAGGGTTGGTTAATCTAAGGCGAGATCATATCAAGTGTGTCTTTTCCAGTCACATGTGGAGGAAACTTTTGAAATTAGTTATAGGAGGAAAGCTAGAAAAATCACAGATACATGGAAATCAAATACTTTTCTGAACAACCTGTGGGTCAAAGGGAAAATTAAGAGAATCTAAACATGTCTTGAAACACATGAAAATGGAAATGCAACATACCAAAACTCGCAGGACACAGAAAAGGAGCTGTAACAAAGGAGGTTCTTGAAGGGAAACACTCACATTAGAGCAAAAAAGGAAAAACAGCCTCAAACAGCCTCACTCTCTCCCTCAGGAGCTCGAAAGAGGACATACTAAGCCCAGAGGCAGCAGGAGGAAGATGAGAGCAGTGAGAGAGGGGTGGGGCCAGAGAGGCGTTAGCAGAGCGTGACGGGAGTGAGAGCTGGTGTCCTGAAAAGACCAGCAGAACTGACAAGCCACAGCTAGACGGACAAGGAGAGAGAGAGGACACACGTACAGGTCAGAAATGAAGCCGGAGACTTCACAGCTGACACCACAGAGCGACAGAGGCTCAAAGAGGCCACCGGGAGCAAGTGCGTGCCAGCAGACGGGCTGCCCTAGAAGAAGTGCGTAAACTCGCAGAAACATACAGCCTGGCGAGACTGAACCATGAGGAGGCTGAAAATCCGAGAAACATACAGCCTGGCAAGACTGAACCATGAGGAGGCTGAAAATCCGAACAGACCGGCAGGTAATGAGGAGAGTGAGTCAGTAACGAGAAACCTGCCACGGGAGGAGCTCAGGAGCAGATGGCCCCGCTGGTGAGTTCTACCAAACGTTCAAGGAAAAGTAAATGCCAGCCCTTCTCAGACTCCTTCCAAATACTGAAGAGGAGGGAACACTTCCAAACTCATCTTTCTAGGCCAGCGTTACCCTGGTAACAAGGACACTGCAGGAAAGGAGGCAGCAGGTCAGTGTGCCTGACAAGTGTGAGCCGCAGCACAGCGCCAGCAAACTCAGCCCAGCAGCACAGGGAGGGGCGGCACGCCACCATCAAGCGGGGCTGACTCCTGGGGTGCAGAGGACTCAGCATGACAAGCTAATTAATAAACGCAGTGTCCACTTAACAGAGTGAAAAGTGAAAATAAGCGAATATCTCAGTAGATGCAGAAAAAGCATTTGACAAAATTCAGTACCCTTTCATGGCAAAAGCTTTCAACAAAGCACGCAGAAGGAACATACCTCCACCCAATAAAGGCCGTATATGACCCCTCCCCAGTTAATATATTCAGCAGTGAGCGGTTGAAAGCTTTTTCTCTTAAGAACAAGGTAAGGGTGCCCACTCTTAACCACTCCTTCGCAACATAGTCCTCAGATTCCTGAGCAGAGCAGTTAGAAAAGAAAGTAATAGTGAGCTATCAGAAAGAGAAATTTAAAAATAGTTGCGTCAAAAACAATAAAATGTCTAAGAATAAACATAAGCCACCAAGATGAAAGACCTACGCACAGAAAGCTATAAGACATCGAGGAAAGAAATTGAAGACACAAACTAATAGACATTTCATGTTCATAGATTGAAATAATGAACATTATTTAAATGTCCAAACTACCGAAAGCAACCTACAGATTCAGTGTAGTCCCACTCAAAATTCCAATGGCATTTTTACATAAATAGAACAAACAGTTCCAGAATTTGTATGGTGTCACAGTTCTTGACTTTAAACTATATTACAAAGTGACAGTAAGCAAAATAGGATGGTATTGGCATTAAAAACAGACCCAAAGATCCATGGAGCAGAATAGAGAGCCCAGCTGTAAACCTGCACTCCTGAGGTCAGTTACTTTATGACAGAGGAGCCAAGAACACACACGGGGGGAGGACAGTCTCTGCAGTAAATGGTAGTTGAGAATCTGGACCTTATCTTACACCCTGCTTATCTAACTTACATGCAGAGCACATCATGCGAAATGCCAGGCTGGATGAATCACAAACTGGAATCGAGACTGCTGAGAGAAATATCAGTAACCTCAGATATGCAGAGGATGCCACCCTAATGGCAGAAAGTGAAGAGGAACTAAAGAGCCTCTTGATGAAGGTGAAAGAGGAGAGTGAAANTGCGAAATGCCAGGCTGGATGAATCACAAACTGGAATCGAGACTGCTGAGAGAAATATCAGTAACCTCAGATATGCAGAGGATGCCACCCTAATGGCAGAAAGTGAAGAGGAACTAAAGAGCCTCTTGATGAAGGTGAAAGAGGAGAGTGAAAAAGCGGGCTTAAAACTCAGCATTCAAAAAGCTTACTTAAAGTCATGGCATCCAGTCCCATTACTTCATGGCAAGTAGATGGGGGGAAAATGGAAACAGTGATTTTCCTGGGCTTCAGAATCACTGTGGACGGTGACTGCAGCCGTGAAATTAAAAGACGCTTGCTCCTTGAAAGAGAAGCTATGACGAAAGCAGAGACATCACTTTGCCAACAACAGTCCGTATGGTCAAAGCTATTCCCAGTGGTCACGTGTGGATGTGAGAGCTGGACCATAAAGAAGGCTGAGTGCCAAAGAATTGATGCATTTGAACTGTGATGTTGGGGAGACTCTTGAGAGTCTCTTGGACGGCAAGGAGATCAAACCAGTCAGTCTTAAAGGAGATCAGTCCTGAATATTCACTGGAAGGATTGATGCTGAAGCTGAAGCTCCAGTATTTTGGCCACCTGATGGGAAGAGCTGATTCAGTGGAAAAGACCCTGATGCTGGGAAAGACTGAGGGCAGGAGGAGAAGGGAACAACAGAGGATGAGATGGTTGGATGGCATCACTGACTTAATGGGCTTGAGTTTGAACAAACTCCAGGGGATAGTGAAGGACCGGGAAGCCTGGCGTGCTGCAGTCCGTGGGGTCGCAAAGAGCTGGACACGACCTAGTGGCTGAACAGCAACGGTCTCACACCATATACTGAAGTCAGCCCAGAATACAGGCGTATTCATAAGACCTGAAATCATGAGACTCCTAGAAAACCTAAAAACCTAATTCACTGGTCTTGGCAATGATTTCTTATATTTGACACCGAGAACAGAGGCAACAAAAGCAGAAATAAATGAGTGGGACCACCTCAGACTGAAAAAGCACAGCAAGGGAGCCATGAGCCAAAGGAAGAAGCAGCCTACTGAAGGAGGGAAAATGTCTGCAAACCATCTATCTGCTGAGGGGTTAGTATGCAGAAATGTAACAGACTCGCAAACCATCTATCTGCTGGGGGGTTAGTATGCAGAAATGTAACAGACTCGCAAACCATCTATCTGCTGAGGGCAGCATGCAGAAATGTAACAGACTCGCACAACTCAATAGCAAATGGACATTCTGGTAAAAATAAATGGCAGAGGATTGGAAGAGACGTTTTTTCCTAGAGGAAACGTACAGGTGGCCAGTAGGCACGTGAAAGGGCGCTCAGGCCCCAGGAAAGTGCAGATCAAAGCCAGTGAGCCCCCCTGTCAGACTCGCCAGCGTGGCGAGCATCAGAAAGGCAAGAAGAGGGCTTCCCTGGTGGCTCAGTGGAGAAGGGTCCGATTGCCAGCACAGGGGAACACAGGTTTGATCCCTGGTCCGGGAAGATCGTGTCTGCTGCAGGACAGCTCAGCTGGTGCGCCAGAACTGCTGAGCCCACACGCCAGAAATAAGCAAGCTAGTTAATTTTTAAAAAAAAGATAACAAGATTGACGAGGGTGTGAAGAGAAAGGAACACTTTTGTACTGTTGGTGGGAGTGTAAATTGGTGCAACCACTGTGGAGAAGATTATGGAGGGTCTTAAAAACAGTAAAAAATAGAGCTGCCATTTGATCCATCCAGAGGAAATGAAAACACGATCTTGAAGCAACGCCTGCACTCACGCTCCTTGCTGTGCTGTTCACGTAGCCGGCCTGTGCAAGCTGCTTGAGGGCATCGGCGGAGGGGTGGGTGAGGGTGATGCGTGTCCAGTGGGCGGAACTCAGCTGCACGAGGGAAACCTGCCGTCTGCAGCAGCCGGATGGACCTTGAGGGCACTGTGCTGACTGAGATGAGCCGCACTCTTCCCTCTGGAGGCTTCTGGAAAGGCCAGACTTGCTGTGAAGGAGAGCAGAAGGCTGGAGGTGGGGATGTGGGCAGGGACAGGGGGAAGGGAGCTCGCTGTCGTCCCAGGATGAGTCAGGCCTGAGGCTCCAGCATGGAATGCGCCTGCACCTGTGCTCTGTATAACGGGGAGTGGAGACCGCACGCTCCCCCAGCAGAAGGGGAGCCTGAGGGGAGGACGTGGTGATAACAGCGGATGAGGGGAACTGCAGCGTGGACGCGCATCCGGGCACCACGGCGCTTGAGCTCACCGTGTCGCAGACGGAGTACGCCACAGCAAAGCTGGGAAAAGCTTGCATTTTATACTTTTATAATCAGAAAAAATGTGTGAAGAGAGCTGCTGCTTTTTTTTAATAACTTTCAGCTCTGACTACACAGGCAGGGCTTTCTTGAAAGGTGTAGCTGCTGTCCCGGGAGAAGTGATGGAAGCCGTGAACGCGCAGAGCAAAGAAATGGCGTGGCCCACGCTTACAGAGCTGGCACCGTGCGGGCGAGAGCAGACCCGGGGGGCGAGCTCCTGGGAGGGAAGGGGCCTCGCTGCGCCTGTCCTCAGCCAGGGTTCACGTGTGGCCTTTGCCCCTCTTCAGTTCTGCAGCCGGTCTCAGCCCGGCCTGTCCTCAGCGCATCTGTGAGCCTGCCCCGCCTCCTGTCGCCAGCAGCCCTTCCTGGCCGTCGCACTGCCCAGCTTTCCTCTGCTCACCCAGCGCTAGCGGCCGATTAGGTCCCGGGTTGCACGCCACTGCACACTGCCTCAGGGCGCTCCCGCACAGGATGCTGGTGACGGGTCCTCATGCGTGGGCCCCGTCCCTTGAGTCACATGGCTGCTCCAAGTTCATGTGTGTGCTCCTGTCTGCACCAGGACAGGCGTGAGTACCTGGAGACTAACAGCGGCCACTACTGAGCCTCCTGACGGCCACTTGCAGGCCTCCCCTGCCCGCAGTGCCTGTCACCATCCAGGTGCAGACCCCACACTGTGGGTCCTACACCCAAGGCAGAGCTCTGTCCTCCCGGAGACTCCAGCCCCTGCCTCCTGAGCTGGTTCCCCGCCTCCCCCCCTCCCCCCTCTTCCNCCTCTCCACCTCCCCCCCTGCCCCCACTCCACTCCAGCTGCCCTGTGTGTGCTCAGCTTCTGCCTGAGTTCCTGCAGGGGCCCCCGAGGGGTTTTGCTGCCTGCGGCCTCAGACTGCTACCATCTTTATTAGCTCTCAAACTGGTCTTTCTAGAATCAAGTACTTGTATTTTTGCTGCTGCAGTGGAAATTCTCATGGCCCCTGTTATGCTCCTCGAGCTCTGGGATGCAGGTCCCCAGCAGAAAGCATGCCAGGTGGTCCGTGAGGCCACTGGACACACACAGGGTTTTTCCTAGGGTGATGGTTCCCCTAAAGACTCCAGGGGAAAGAAGAGGTTAGATGGCAGAAGTGGTTTGTGAAAGAAAAAAAAACTTTGAGACACACTGACTTCCAGAGTAAAGCAGAGCCTCTCCAGCACGGCTTAGAGCATCCCACATGGCCTGAGTGCCCCGGCTGGCCTTTCTGACCTGCCAGGCTGTGCTGACACTTGCAGCCGCCTTGGGAGGAGTGGGCCCAGTCAGTCCCAGCACAAGTGTCTGCCCAGCCCGCTCTTCAGGAGGGGTGTTGGAGAGCTCGGTGGCCTTGAGCATCAAGGCGCTGTGAGCCAGGAGCAAGGGGGTGCTCAGACCTGAGGTCCAAGCCCACTGGTGCACTGGTCACCATGACCTCTGAACCCAGTGGCTGACACACACATGTTACAAGACATCTAAAAATTCCACCAAGAGAAACCATTCATCGAGAGCCTGGGGAGGGCCTTGTCTCTGCACTAGGTTCTTTTAACATACAGAAACGTTGTTATTGATTCCATAGGTAACAAAAATAAAGACTTGGATGATGTATTTTTAATAATGTATCCCATTGAACATGGTGAGCAGCATCTAGTAAATGTTTATTAAGAGGTTAATGTGGCAAGAATACACAGAGCTATACAAAAAAGATCTTCATGACCCAGATAATCACGATGGTGTGATCACTCACCTAGAGCCAGACATCCTGGAATATGAAGTCAAGTGGGCCTTAGAAAGCATCACTAGAAACAAAGCTAGTGGAGGTGATGGAATTCCCGTTGAGCTATTTCAGCTCCGGAAAGATGATGCTGTGAACGTGCTGCACTCAATATGCCAGCACATTTGGAAAACTCAGCAGTGGCCACAGGACTGGAAAAGGTCAGTTTTCATTCCAATCCCAAAGAAAGGTAATACCAAAGAATGCTCAAACTACCACACAATTGCAGTCATCTCACACGCTAAAGTAATGCTCAAAATTCTCCAAGCCAGTGTTCAGCAATACATGAACTGCGAACTTCCAGATGTTCAAGCTGGTTTTAAGAAGGCAGAGGAACCAGAGATCAAATTGCCAACATCTGCTGGATCATCGAAAAAGCAAGAGAGTTCCAGAAAAACATCTATTTCTGCTTTATTGACTATGCCAAAGCCTTTGACTGTGTGGATCACAATCAACTGTGGAAAATTGAAAGAGATGGGCGTACCAGACCACCTGACCTGCCTCTTGAGAAATCTGTATGCAGGTCAGGAAGCAACAGTTAGAACTGGACATGGAACAACAGACTGGTTCCAAATAGGAAAAGGAGTATGTCAAGGCTGTATATTGTCACCCTGCTTATTTAACTTCTATGCAGAATACATCATGAGAAATGCTGGGCTGGAAGAAGCACAAGCTGGAATCAAGATTACCAGGAGAAATATCAATAAACTTGAATATGTAGATGACACCACCCTTATGGCAGAAAGTGAAGAATAACTAAAGAGCCTCTTGGAGAGTGAAAAAGTTGGCTTAAAGCTCAACATTCAGAAAACTAAGATCGTGGCATTTGGTCCCATCACTTCCTGGGAAATAGATTTGGAAACAGTTGACAGACTTTATTCTTTGGGGCTCCAAAATTATTGCAGATGGTGATTGCAGCCATGAAATTAAAAGGCGCTTACTCCTTGGAAGGAAAGTTATGACCAACCTAGATAGCCTATTCAAAAGCAGAGACATTACTTTGCCAACAAAGGTCCGTCTAGTCAAGGCTATGGTTTTTCCAGTAGTCATGTATGGATGTGAGAGTTGGACTGTGAAGAAGGTTGAGCGCTGAAGAATTGATGCTTTTGAACTGTGGTGTTAGAGAAGACTCTTGAGAGTCCCTTGGACTGCAAGGAGATCCAACCAGTCCATTCTAAAGGAGATCAGTCCTGGGTGTTCTTTGGAAGGACTGATGCTAAAGCTGAAACTCCAATACTTTGGCCACCTCATGTGAAGAGTTGACTCATTGGAAAAGAGCCTGATGCTGGGAGGGATTGAGGGCAGGAGGAGAAGGGGACGACCGAGGATGAGATGGCTGGATGGCATCACTGACTCGATGGACGTGAGTCTGAGTGAACTCCAGGAGTTGGTGATGAACAGGGAGGCCCGGCTTGCTGCGATTCATGAGGTCGCAAAGAGTTGGACACAACTGAGCAACTGAACTGAACTGAGGTAGAAGTATGTGTAACAAACATTTTTTAAGGTAAATTAAAAAAAAAAAATTTATGTTGGAGTGTAGTTGACTAACAGTTCTGTATTAGTGTCTGGGGTCAGCACGGAGATTCAGTCATACATGTGTCTGTTCTTAAACTCTTTTGCCATTTAGATGATTACAGTACTGAGCAGAGTTCCCTGTGCTACACAGCAGGTCCTTGGTGGTTATCTGTTTTCAGTACAGCAGTGTGTACATGTCAGTACCAAACTCCCACTCTCCCTCTCCTCCGCCCTTCTCCCTCTGTAACTGTCGGTTCATTTTCTGAGTCTGGGAGTCTGTTTCTGTTTTAAAACAAACATCAACCCCACAGTATGAGTAAAATGTCTCTATAAATTGGTCTAATTTTAGCAAAAACTGCCCAGAAAGTACAACATTGTCGTAACATGGAAGTAAAAATATAGTCTACTATTGATGAATAACCATTGTATTGGAAGAAATTTAAAAACAGGAACATAACAAAAAAGTACATATTATATTTTTGTGTCTATCTGGCTGAGGAATGTGCCTAAAACTATAGTCTGAGGAAGCATAATGCATTTGACTTAGTATCTTAATGATTTGGATATAGCTGTGACTGGGATTCCATAACAAAATGGAATGAAAGACATTTTAAAGGAAACTGTGACGACCAAAGCAGAAACACCTTAGAAAACAGAGGGTGGTGGTGCTGAAAATTCTGAAAAAAAAGAAGCTACAGAAAGATGAGGAAGTCTAGCAAGCTCTAGAAGTAGCTTCATGAGCTTTGCAACAGGCCGCGCTGACTGGGGAGCCCAGAGCGGGCCTGCTGGTGAGCGTCCTGCTTGTCTCGCTCCGCAGCTACTGTGACCAGCTGAGAGCCTCGGAGAGCGCCGCCGCGCTGCAGCCCTTCCTCCCCAGCATCCTGGACGGCCTGACCCACCTCGCAGCCCAGTTCAGCTCCGAGGTCCTCAACCTGGTGATGGAGACGCTGTGCATCGTCTGCACGGTGGACCCCGAGTTCACGGCCAGCATGGAGAGCAAGATCTGCCCCTTCACCATCGCCGTCTTCCTGAAATACAGCAACGGTGCGCTGGGCGGGCCGTGCGGGCGCCCCGAGTCTCGTGGGCTGTGCGTAGGGCAGAGGCGGGCCGTGTGGGCGCCCCGAGTCTCGTGGGCTTTGCGTAGGGCAGAGGCGGGCCGTGTGGGCGCCCCGAGTCTCGTGGGCTGTGCGGGGGCCCGAGTCTCGTGGCCTGTGCGTAGGGCAGAGGCGGGCCCTGGGGCGGGCCGTGCGGGCGCCCGGAGTCTCGTGGGCTGTGCGTAGGGCAGAGGCGGACCCTGAGAGGCGGAGAGCCTGTGTCTGGGCCTCGCGCTCCTTAGGAGCTGGAGAAAAGAACCGGGAGTGAAGTGGGAGCCGGAGCCGCTGAAGGAGAGGAGGCCGAGAGCTGGGGATAGAGGGGAGCTGAAAAAGAGGCGGCGCCAGAGGTCTAGGATCAGGTGTTCATCGCGTGTTTTCTGCAGTAGCAGGTCTTTGGAAATAATTAGACATTAATTACATCCATAAAATGGAATGCTGTGCAACCATTAACAATCCAACCTCAAAGAAATAGTTAAAGCCATGGGGAGGTGCTCACCTTGTAGTAACAGATTGTTTTCCAAAACTCGTAGAATAGAACCCCAGATTTTGGTTTTATTAGAAGAATTGCCATCTTTATCTGAAGAATGCATATTGAAGCTTGGAAAGGGGTTGGTGCTAATGTGAGGTTGCACTAGACATTTTAGGCCGTGGTCTACGGGGTCACAGAGCCAGCCAGACATGGCTTAAACGACTAGGCATGCGCTAGACACTTTACTTGATTCGTCGTTCACCTTAAAAGCGTGCCCTGAGGAGGACGCCCTCTGCCCTGAGGAGGGTGCTCTCTGCCCTGCATGCTCTCTGCCCTGAGGAGGACGCCCTCTGCCCTGAGGAGGACGCCCTCTGCCCTGAGGAGGGCGCCCTCTGCCCTGAGGAGGGTGCTCTCTGCCCTGCATGCCCTCTGCCCTGAGGAGGGCGCCCTCTGCCCACCACGTGGCCTCCCCCCAGTGGCTGTGCTGCTGCGCATTTGCCGCCGTGGCCACGCGCCTCCGAGTGGCCGCAGCTCGCGTCTCGCACAGGCCGTAGCCTGCATATCGGGAGCTCCTTGGAGGCTGTTCCTTGCGTAGGTGAAGCAGGTTTAGCTCAAGTTCCGTTTCTTCACCAGGCTCTGCTGTTTGAAGGTTTTCTCTTTCGCCTTCAAGTGGCTTTAGGAGCACCCCCGGGAGATGACATGCAGTCCTACTCAACACGTGTGTGAGGCAGTTGTGAGGCGGTGGTGTCTTGACAGGCTGTCGGGGGGCTTCTTTTCTAAGCATTTGGGCTCCCAGGTTTCACAGGGAGACAGGCATTAGAGATTTGTCCCAGGGAAAGAAGCAGGTTTTGTCTTCGGAGGAGCGGTTGCTCACTTGCCCCCGACCGTCGGGTCACACGCACGCTGCCTCCCAGGCCCCAGTGGCTGCCCGGGCCCCAGGCCCGAGCGAGAGGTCAGGCGAAGCTGGCGGCTCGGGAGCGCCAGTGGCAGGCGGTGTGGACGCAGCACTCGCACCTTCTCTCCGCAGACCCCGTCGTGGCCTCGCTGTCTCAGGACGTCTTCAAGGAGCTATCCCAGATCGAGGCCTGCCAGGGCCCCATGCAGACGCGGCTGGTCCCCGCCCTGGCCAGCATCATGCAGGCGCCTGCGGACAAGATCCCCGCGGGGCTGTGTGCGGTGCGTCCCCGCCCTTACAGCCCCACGCTGCCCTGCCCAGCCGTGATGTGCTCCTGGGGCAGCGGTGTCCCTGGGCACAGAATGACGGGGCCTCTCAGGGCGGACTCACCTGGGCCTGAGTGTCTCCGGGTGGGCGGGCCGGCCCGTGGGCCCCTCCCACCCGCCCTGCGCCTGCGGCAGCCTGACCTCCCTCCTGCAGACGGCTATCGACATCCTGACCACAGTGGTGCGGAGCACGAAGCCCCCGCTCTCCCAGCTGCTCATCTGCCAGGCCTTCCCCGCTGTGGCCCAGTGCACCCTGCGCACGGACGACAACACCACCATGCAGGTACCTCCGCGCGGGCGTCTGCGCCGTGGCGCACGGGCAGCAGGCCGAGACGCTCCCTGCCTTGGAGAAAGAAACCCCTCCCACCTGTGCTTGTCCAGAGGACCGGGAAGGGTTCCGACGGCTCACAGGTGTGGGGTCCGGGCAGCAGAAGAGATCCCAGCCGTGTAGGCTCGGGCCCCGAGAAGCCCTCTTCCGTCAGTAGGGTCAGCAGCGGGATGACCTGAGGAGGCTCGAGGCAGCGGTCTGCTCTGTCCCCAGACCTGGGCCCGTCTCAGCTGCAGCTCAGCCGCACTCCCCGGGACCAGAGGTGGAGCCTGGCGGCTGAAGCTCCTCCTCTGACGAGAGATCTGGGTCTGGGCTCCCACGGGGGGCTGGGAGGAGGGTGTGCGTGCATGGGTCTGGGGCCCGGCGCTGACCGGCTGCCCCTGTCCACAGAACGGAGGCGAGTGCCTGCGGGCCTACGTGTCGGTGGCGCTGGAGCAGGTGGCGCAGTGGCGCGACGAGCAGGGCCACGGCGGGCTGTGGTACGTCCTGCAGGTGGTGAGCCAGCTGCTGGACCCCCACACCTCCGAGTTCACCGCTGCCTTCGTGGGCCGCCTGGTGTCCACACTCATCGCCCGGGCGGGCCGGGAGCTGGGCGAGAGCCTGGACCAGATCCTGCGCGCCGTCCTTAGCAAGATGCAGCAAGCCGAGACGCTCAGCGTCATGCAGGTGCGGGAGCGCCCGCGGGGGGCCTGGGCCTGGGCGCCGGGTCCCTGAGCCGCTGTCCCCTGTCCCCTAGTCCCTCATCATGGTGTTCGCACACCTGGTGCACACGCAGCTGGAGCCCCTGCTGGAGTTCCTGTGTAGCCTCCCTGGGCCCACCGGCAAGCCCGCCCTGGAGTTCGTGATGGCCGAGTGGACCAGCCGGCAGCACCTCTTCTACGGGCAGTACGAGGGCAAAGTCAGGTGGGCCCCGTGCTCCCCCCGGCCCTGCTGCCCACCACGCTCCCGGCCCTGCTTCCTTCTTGCTGAACTGTAGCTACTCACATCTTGAAATTCCCAGAAAACAGGATCTTCGCTGGCAAGAGCCCTTCCCCGGCCCCTGCTGAGGGCTGCTGCTGCCTTCCTCTTGTTTTTAAAGTCAGGTTTCTAACAATTTACCCTGGACTTGATGCCCTGTTCTCACCGCCCCGCACACCTTCCAGGGTGGACGTCCATGTGCTGGACTCTCGTTTTGCTCAAGAGCCGTTCTTCCCTGCCCACCCCTAGGAACAGGAGCCCCTCTCAGTCAGACTCTGGCGTTCCCCCAGCCGGCCCAGAGGCGCTGTCCCTCTTAGTCACGGCCAGGCGCGTCCCTCGGGAAGGCCGGCTCACCACCCTCTCTCCCCTGCAGCTCCGTGGCGCTGTGCAAGCTGCTGCAACACGGCATCACTGCCGACGACCGGCGGCTGCAGGACATCCGCGTGAAGGGCGAGGAGCTGCACAGCCCCGACGAGGGCGTCCGTACCCGCTCCAAGTCGGCCAAGAGTGCGTGGCGCCGCCCCCACCCCCGCTGGGCTAGGACACTGGGAGGGGCATCCGGGGTGGCGTTGGGCGCAGCCGGGCAGCAACGTGTGTGGTCCTCCTGCGGCTCCGAGTGGACAGCATGCCTGGCGGCCAGCCCGCTCGGGGCCTGGGACTCTCGCGTCCACGGCTGCCGCAGCTGCCACCTGACTGCAGGTTCACACTCCACGCGCCGCCCCCGAGGCTGCGTGCTGGGGCCTGCGGCGCTCTGACCTGCTCAGGGCCCTTTAGCCCCTGAAGGCTCTTGTCTCTCCTGACCTCTCAACTCCTGTGACGTGGAGTACAATGAAGTTATTTAACGTTGAGCCTCATGACGGGGGGGCTTCCTGGTGGCTCAGATGGTAGAGTCTGCCTGCAATGCAGGAGACCTAGGTTCAATCCCTGGGTCAGGATGATCCCCTGGAGGAGGGTATGGTACCCAGTCCAGTATTCTCGCCTGGAGAGTCCAGTGGACAGAGGGCCCTGGTGGGGCCACACCCTCCATGCGGTTAGAGTCAGACACGCCTGAGCACTCTGCACACACGCACTCGGGGCCACGTGTGGCCTGGGGGTGGAGTGTTGGGTCCAGTGTTGTGCTGGGAGCAGCCCAGGGCAGCCTCCTCTCCTCCCCAGACCCCGAGCGCTGGACCAACATCCCTCTGCTGGTCAAGATCCTGAAGCTCATCATCAACGAGCTGTCCAGCGTCATGGAGGCCAACGCCGCCCGCCAGGCTGCCCCGGCCGAGTGGAGCCAAGGTGCCCTGCGTCCCCACACGGTCCCTGCCCACTGCTCTGGGGCTCACCTTGCAGGCCCGCGTGGGGCTGGCTTCCAGAGGCTGCCTGCCGTGAAGCCATCCTTCCCGGCTGGCTTCTCTCGGGGGCCTCTCAGCCTGTTCCTGCCCACCAGCACAGTTGGCTCTGTCAGACTGCCGGGAGGGTCTGCTCACCCCGGTTCTCCCTGGGATTAGGGGCGTGGTGCAGGGACCCTCAGGGCCTTCCGTCCTGGCCGGTCTGGTGGGAGGGAAGGTGCGTGCCAGCTGCTTCTCGTCTCCGAGCAGATGACGCCAACGACATGTGGGAGGACCAGGACGAGGAAGAGGAGGAGGAGGAGGACGGCCTGGCTGGCCAGCTCCTGTCTGACATTCTCGCCACGAGTAAATACGGTAAGTGCGGACGACAGCCGTGCACACACGGGGCCAGGAGGCAGAGGCGTCCTCGAAGGGCGCCACCTGGGCTTTTGTGCCTCTTGAGTTCAGCCTCGCGGGTGACGCCCCCCCGCCCGGGGCTGCTCCTGCCCCGCCCCGGCCATGTCTCTGCAGAGGAGGACTACTACGAGGACGACGAGGAGGATGACCCCGACGCCCTGACGGACCCTCTCTATCAGCTCGATCTGCAGGTCCGGCGCCCTGTGAGCGAGGGGCTCTCGGTGCCCGTGCTCCCCACCCCGGTGCCCGTGCTCCCCACCCCGGTGCCCGTGCTCCCCTCAGTGCTCTCTCTTCCCCGCCT
>SJYX01023480.1:314990-328987 GCA_006410675.1 Oreotragus oreotragus | reverse complement strand
TGCCCTCCCTCTTCCCCTCCTCCTCTCCTCTTCCTCCCCGCCCAGGTGCACCCGGTACTGGAATCCCGCTTCCTGCAGCCCTGTTATCAGGGGCGCATCCTCAGGGTCGCACGCGAGGCGTGGTCCTCCGCCTCTGGATTGAGTCTCGGCAGAGGCGAGGGGACCCTGGGGTGCGGAGCCTGGCCTCCCTGGCTGCGGCCCTCAGGCGTCCACCGCCCCCCCGCCCCGCCCTCCAGGCTTACCTCACAGACTTCCTCTGCCAGTTCGCCCGGCAGCCCTGCTATGTGATGTTTTCGAGCCACCTCAACGACAGCGAGAGGCGGGTGCTGCAGACCATCGGCATCTGAGGGGCCCCACCGCGTCCGGTGCGCAGCCCTTCCTGGCCTCGGGACTCTCTTCTCAGCCTGCAGTGGCGGCCTCTGGCGACGCTGGCGGTCGAGGCCTGGCGGCCTGTGCCTCCCGGGGCCTGCGCTGGAGCACCGGCTCCTCCCGCCTGAGCCCCTTGTGCTCCAGGCCTCTGCCGGCCAGGCCCGGCACGATCGCGTTCCTGGCTGTGGGCCCCCCTGGAGCACAGGACCGTTCGTCTTCTAGGACGGACCTGGTGTTCCATAGGCCGTCTGATGTGTCCCGCTCTAACTCCCCTCACAGAGAAGTGGGCTTTCTGCCCTCGCCTGCTGATGCACTGGTCTCGGGACCGAGGGGAGCCCCCCAGGGACCCTGCTCCTGCCTCCCTGAGAGTCCCCATCCAAGGAGGCCGTCTGGGTTTTGCCTCATTGCATGCAGCCCCTCCCCGATGCTGTTCCTCGTACATGCACGCACACGAGGTTAGCCAGAGAGATGGCAATTTGGTTTTCCTTTTTTAGAAAAAAAAAAAATGGAAAAACAAATTTTTTTAAAAGCCCACCTGCCCCCACTGTATTTAACAGCCTCTCGCACACACACCCCACACACAGCCCGACACTGAGGCTGTCCCTCTCCCTCAGGAATCCTCCTAGGTGGGGATGTTGTGGCCCTCACATTTGCAATGTGTATTTTTCTAGGAGAGTAAAGTGATCTTTACAAATGAGTGCGGTCTGCATGCTCTCGGGTGTCGGCACTGCCTCCTGTCGCTCTCAGAGGAGCAGCGAGGTGAGGGGTTGCCGAGCGCAGCCCCGCGGACTGTGCAGCTGCCTCCGGGACGGGCCTCCTAGAGGCTGTGTGCTCAGCGTCTGGGAGGGAGGCCGTGGCCCTGCGCCCCTTTTCTGGTCGGGCCCGCACCAGGGCCCGTGTTGAACAGCTGCAGGGTGTTTCTTCAGGCGGTGGTCTCACAGCAGGGGAGAGCGACCAGGGCAGCGGACTAGCTCTCAGGGAAGGGCCCCAGGGCTGCTGCGGGGGCCTCGGGACTCAGGCGTGCCTGCTGGCCAGCGCCCACATGGGAAGCGGGAGGGGCAGGCTCCCAGCGGAGCTGCCAGCCCGGCCCCGGCCTCTCGCGCTGCACTCCCCAAGGCCCTTGACGTGCAGGCCCTTCCTGTTTCCCGTTTGCCTTTACGGCAGGTAGACAGATATATTTCCCTTCTGTTGACGAGGAAGAGCATTCAGGGGCTACATTCACTCGGCAGGGAGTAGAAAAGACCTCCCGGAGGCCGGTTCTGACAAGAACTTACTCTCTGGCTCCCCCTTCATGTCCATCCCTTTGGCCAAAGAGAACTAGCTTCCCGGTAGGAAGGGCGGCGCCGCCTGCTTAGAGGGACTGGAGGTTCAAGGTGAGAAGTCGAGAAATAGGCGCCCTGACCCTGGAGGAGAGTGGCCCGGACACTGAGGTCTGTGGCTGGGACGCTGGGCCTCAGGAGCTCGGTGGGGAGGAGAGGAGGGGGCCACAGACCACACTGGGAGCCGGAAAGGACATGGGAGCCCAGCTCTCGTTCCGCCCTGAGAGCGCCAGCCCACAGGGACTGACGTGAGGGACGAAGGTGACTAGAGCACGCGACGCCAGACGGGCCTCAGTGTCTGATTTTATTGACAGACCAGATAAAATCAAGAGCATAGGAAAGCAAGTGGCAACCGGCCACCAGCTCCGACCGCAGAGTAGCCCATCGGGTGGTCTGTGGCATGCCCCAGGGCGCTCTGCCCTCAGCCCGTGTCTTGTAAGTGATCGATGAGGGGTCCTTTCACGCCTTATCTTCCAGAAGACGGTTTGAGGCCATTTACAGAAGTGAGCGCTGGACAAGGATGGGGACACCGATCAGGTCCTCAGGTAATGGAGTGCCTGGGAAGGCTGCTAACGTAGAATCCAAGCGTCTCTACCAGAGCAAACGTGGGCAGAGCCTCTGTGTAAGCTTGTTCTCAAAGGTGCCGGTTGATAAGAGTCCCTGTGAAAACCCCCAGGATTCCCGAGCAGAGAGAGCCGTGCTTGCACGATCCTGTGCCAGTAATGGACGGCCCCCGTGTAGACAGGCTGGGGTCAGGGCACGGCGTCCGGAGCCCTGTTGGGCCACCTCACCCTTCCTGTGCCTTCAGCAGGCCCGAGTGGTGTGTCCTGGCTTGCTGCCCAGCCAGGACTGCGTGGCAGAGGCGGCACGTCCGCAGGGGGAAGGCCAAGTGGTGGACTCAAGTCGGATCGAGGAGAGAGGCTTGAAGGGCTGGGGGACTCAGGTAGACAAGACTCTGCTCTGGAAGCTTAAAGGGCCTGTACTTGGAAGGCACCCAGCAGGCCACGGTCGCTAAGGAGGTGGGGGCACACAGCCAGGTCCTGGCTCCAGCAAATCCGAAGCCCCTCACGCGCAGGGCCCCTTCCGCCAGGAGCCAGTCTAGCTGGGGCTGCTAAGCAGCACAGTGGGCCTGGGGGCCTGACCAGGTGCATCAGTGCTGGGTTGAGTGCCTGCTGCCCGAGAAGAGGAGGGCAGGGGCGGGTGGGGGAGGTGGCTGCAGCCGCCCGCCTGTCAGAAGCGCGCGACGCCAGGGCTGCGCTGTCACCTGTGACCTCACCTAGACCCTCTGCCTTGGACCCTTGACCACGACAAGGGGCGTCGTGGGCAGTCAGGACCACAGAGAACCCAGAGGTGGGCCTGGGTTCTCCGCGTCCGAGGTTCAGCCAGCGCAGGACGGGGGAGGCGTGGCCCTGGAGTTGCTGGGGGAGAAAGCCCGCGTCGTCGTGGAGCTGTGCGGTGGAGACCCGTGTTCCAGGGTCAGCCCTGGCCGTGTGGAGCAGGGCCCTGTGTCCACGCCGTTTGCAGATGGAGGCGCAGAGGAGTCAGGGCTGGAAGCACCTCTCCCCCCCTCCCGTCCTGCCTCCTCTGAGAACTTGCCCTGCTTTGGGGCTGTGGCTGCAGGTGAAGGTGGCTGGACTCCAGGCCCACAGGCTCCGGCCAGGAGGGTGTCCTCTCCCCGACCTCTGTGGGGTGCTCTTCCTGACTCCCTGGGTTAGGGAGACTCAGCTCACCTCACACCTGCTGCTGCTGAGTTAGGGCCTTGGGGAGCCTTTGCAGAGATGGCTCTGGAGGCCCACCTGCCCTCCTCCTGATAAGCAGAGCTTTTCCAGGGGGTCTGCGTGCCGCTGTCAGTAGTATTAACCTGCTTTCACTAGGTTTTTGCCCTTCCACTTGTTCCAGACACTTGGCTGAGTTCTTTGTATTTCCTTGCCTTAGTTGCTTTTGCAGGGGAAAAGCAGAACTCTTTGAGGATAACCTGCTTCTGGATGCTAGGTTAAAACCCCAAGTGAACTGAGGTTAGGTCCAGGGTCTTAGGGGAAGCAAGGGAGGGAGAGAGAAGGAAGAGGGCTCCCAGAAGGAAGGGGACAGAAGTCGGGACCCAACGCTAGCCAGGCACCAGGGCTCCCTGGCGGGTCCCCGTGTCTGGGTCGCACAAACTGCGGCTGCTGGACATGCGGGCCCCCGAGCCCTTGACAGAGCCCACCCCCGAGTTGGCACTGTGTGAGGTCCTGAGGCCGTATGACCCCAGCAGGCAGGGGCAAGCTGTAGGGACCACGGCCCGGAACTGCTCGCCAGCTGGGAGGAGAGACAGTCTGACCTAAGGTGACGGAGGGAAAGAGGTGTGGTGGTTCTTGCCCCCTGGATTTGTGACCACGTCCCTCCTCAGCCTGGCTCCCCTTCCTGACCTTGGGCTCACCCGTTGGGCGGGGGCCAGTCTGCCGAGGCCCTACCAGGGCCTTCCCGCAAATCTTTTCCAATTGAACATGCAGAGAGGACCAGAGCCCCCCAGCCAGCTGACCTGCAGTTGTGGGGGGTCCAACTGAACCCCCTGCACTTACAAGTTCGGAAGCTGAGGCCTGAGGGGCCCTCTCCAGCCCACAGAGCCAGGCTCCTCTGCCTCGGCCGGAGGTTCCGAGCAGGAATCCCCCACCCCACCCCCCCGCATCCCGGCCCGGCTCTCCATCCCCGGGGCCACGTAGGGTGAGCAGACGTGACCAGTCCGTCCTGAGGAGCCGTGCGCCGGGGGCATGGACTCCGACGTGGCTGCCTCATGCCCGGTGGCATGGGCGGTGATGAGCCGAGCCCCCAGTGCGCCTACACGGCCGGCCTCACAAGGACAACCACCATCCTTGCCTCGCAGAGGGCTCACGTGGGTCTCGACTGAAAATAGAGCTCGGTGGGAAGGGTCCGTGCGGGCGGACGCCCGTGTCCACAAACTTCCCAGGAGACGGAAGAGTGCAGTCAGAGCCTCCTTCGTCTCTTCCCCTCAGCTCCCAAAATAGCGCTCGCCAGCCCCCGCCCTGCCCAGCTGGCCTGGCCACGGACCCAGGGAGCTGCTGCCTGAAGGGGACCTGGCTCCCCCAGCCAAGCCCCGCTGGCGGGCGGCCCCCCGTGGCCTGAGGCTGCTGGGTTCAGCCCAGAGCCCCCCGGGCCCCGCAGAGACGCCTGGCACTTGGGGCCCTTCCTGCCAGGCTGCCCCCACACCCCCCACCCCCAAGGACTGAGCCGGGGACAGCCTTCTGTCCACAGCAAGCACAAGTCATGCTGGACACCAGGAGTGCCTCCTGATGAAGGAGGAACGTGTGTTTATTCTGGGCTAGTGAGCGCCTGTTCCTTCGGTACAATGAGACTGCGTCGGAGAAAAGCGTGTCGTTCTCTCTGCAGGAGCTGGGTGGACGGAGGTCCACGGGGCAGGGAGGGCAGGGTGTCCACGGGACTCTCCTGAAGAGGTGGAGGGCCCAGGGCCCCCCGGGGATGCCACTCGGTCTGCCTTGACCTGGAGAGGCGCGTCAGGCGGGTGGGAGGAGGCCCGGCTGGCCACTCAGCTTGGCCGCGGGATGACTCAGCAGACTCTGCGGCTGAAGCCCCAGTCCAGGCCCAAACTGGGTCATGGACCCGCTCTTCCCGCTCCTGCTGGCCCGGCTTCCCACCCCGCGGTCTGCCCACGGATGTGCCCCACACACCAGGCCCGGCTCGGAGCAGCTCAGACCTGATCCACGAGAGGCGGAAGGACGAGTGGACCGGCTTGGGCTTTGAGGAAGTCCAACCCCGAACCCCAGCCTGAGAACGGAGAAATGAAGTTCTCCTAGCGCCGGTGCCCTCGATATGCTGGGACACGCTCACCTGCAGGATCGCCCGTGTCATCTCCCTCCACGCCCTGTCCCCTCTGGTCCAGGGATGGCCTGGCCACTCCCGGGGCCGGGAGACCCGCTCGGGGAGGCAAGGATGCTGCTGTGTGTCTGCCCGCAGAAGGTGCAGGGAATCCCCTCCAGGCCTGTACAACCCCCTCCCCAGTCCCCAGCCTTCCCTCCCTAGCTTCCCCCTTCCTCTCCCCCAGCCCAGGGCCCGGCTCAGCACGCAGGCACAGGGGCAGGCTCCAGCCCCCTGGGCTGAGGAGCAAACCACCCCCCGGCCCCCGCCTGTTCTCCCCTCTGACCTGTCCGATCACCTCCCATCATCTGCGCTGAAAAGTTTTCCTAGAATTTTGCCATCAGAAAATCACTGCTGTCCTAGTGAGCTGGAAACAGACGTGTAAGTTTTAAGGTGAACTAGGTGGAGAAAGGAGAAAGCAATGGCACCCGACTCCAGGACTCTTGCCTGGAAAATCCCATGGACGGAGGAGCCTGGTAGGCTGCAGTCCATGGGGTTGCAAAGACTCAGACACGACTGAGCGACTTCACTTTCCTTTTCACTTTCATGCATTGGAGAAGGAAATGGCAACCCACTCCAGTGTCCTTGCCTAGAGAATCCCAGGGATGGGGGAGCCTGGTGGGCTGCCGTCTATGGGGTCACACAGAGTCGGACATGACTGAAGCGACTTAGCAGCAGCAGGTGGAGAAAAAAGGGTGAAAAGGGAGACACAGCTAGAAAGGGAGGTGGGTTGGGAAACAGGTGGTTTTGTTTGCTTTGCTTTGCTTTGTTTCCTAAGGAAAGAGGAACCTGAGGCACAGAGAGAAGGGATGATGGAAAGGACCCCCGTCAGGTGGGCTCTGGGCTCCGGTGGGCATGAGGCAGGAAGAGGCAGCCCTCCATCTGCCCGTCGAGCCCCTGCAGTGAGGGCTGGGGACCGCAAGGGGCACAGGGCCACGCGGCCCCTGCACTCGACAAGCAGACACGCTGCCGGGTGTGGGGAGCCAGGGGCTCTCTCCGTCTGTCCGTCTCTGCGGCATTTATGGCTTCGTCCTTTGTCAGGACAGACGTCCGCTCCTCCAGCCCCCATCAGACGAGCAGCCACGTCCTGGGCAGGAGCAGACCCTCTCCTGGCCTCTGCTCTCCTGGAGGGCGCCAGCACCCACGGGGCAGGACAGGGCCACACCTACCCCCGCTGCCCTCCCCAGCCTGTTCAGGTTCTGCTGAGCCTCCACGCCTCGATGTTGGAGACAGTCGCCATCTGCTGCTGCGGGTGGGAGCGCTGGGACTGATGGATCCTCGTGGTGGGCACTCGAGACTTCATTCTGCCGAAGATTTGTTTTTGGCTGTGCTGGGTCGTTGCTGCTGTGCAGACTTTTTTCTGGTTGGGGAGAGCGGGGCTGCGCGGTAGTTGTCGGCTCGGCCTCTCACTGCGGCGGATCCCCTTGTCGCAGAGCGTGGGCTCCAGGGCTCAGCAGCTGCTGCACGTGGATCTTCCCAGATCGGGGACTGAACCTGTGTCTCCAGCACTGGCAGGTGGATTCCTTACCCCTGAGCACCAGGGAGCCCCAGACCTGGCCGTGCTGCCGGCTTCTCTGTGTGACTTGCCGCTGCGTTTGTTATGCTGAGCATGCAACCACAGCCTCCCGCAGCTCCGTCCAGTGCCCTCTGCTAGCCACCTGTCGGTTGTTCTCTGTACCTACAGCTCTGTTTCTGTTTGCTGTTTGCTCATTTGGGTTTTATTGTTTTTGTTTTTGTTTTTTTTTTGATTCCACATTGTGACATCGCACACCACTGGTCTTTCCCTGACTTGTTTAACCCTGGGTAATAGCCTCCAGGTCCAGCCTGCTGTTGGAAATGGCAACATTTCATCCTTTTTAAAAAATAGTTAGTTGCAGCACATGGGACCTAACGCCCTGAATAGGGATCTCAGCCGGCCTCCTGCATTGGGAGCACAGAGTCTAAGTCGTTTCTGTGGCTTTGTAGCATTCCATTGTGTATCTGTCCACTTTATCCATTTACCTGCTGATAGACAGTTGCTTCCATACCTTGACTATTGTGAATAATGCTGCAGAGAGCGGAAGGGTGCATATGTCTTTTGAAAGGTCTTTCAACACTAGTGAGTTTCCTTTAGGTGGACGCCCAGGAATGGGATTTGCCGAAGTGGGCGAGGGTTCTTTCTGTTACCTCCGTACCGTCTCCAGTGCCCACCGATTCTCACCCCACTGACGATGCTCCAGGGGGCAGACCTTTTCTCTGCATCCTCACCATAAAGCTGTCGTCTCTTTGAGGACAGTCATTCTGACAGGTGTGAGGTGACACCTCACTGTGGTTTTGAAGCATTCCCCTGATGATTCGTGATGCTGAGCACCTTTTCATGCGCCTGTTGTCCCTCTATACATCTTCTTTAGGAAAATGTCTAGTCAAGTCTTCTGTGGGTAGGTTTGTTTTTTGTTTGTTTTTTTTTTTTTATGTTGAGTTGTCTGAGTTCTTTGTATATTTTTGGACATTAACCCTTACAGCAGGATATACCATCTGCAGACACCTTCACCCACTCAGCAGGTGAAGCCACTTGGATTGAAAGTGCCTCTCCCACTTACGGGTTCTATTACCTGAACAAATCCTTGAACTCCCCTGAGTCCCAGCTTATGTCTATAAAATGAACTGAACACCAGTGAGCTTGATTTAGCTCGTGGGGTTCTGGGGAGCCCCAACAGAGGGGCCTGTCCAAGCACCCTGAGGGCTGCACGCAGAGGGGCTAAGGGGGCCTTGGATTTTCTCCCTGGCTTACGCCCTGCTCGTTCCTGGTCAGGTGCCCCCAGAGCAGGGGCACAGCCACCCGCAAACTGGCAGGAGACCGTGACCCCTGGAGGACCGCCTGTGCTCTGCACTGCCGCAGGCTCGCTGTGGGGTCGCACTGTGAAGGAAGGGGTTTCCACTGGACCGGCCCAGGTGGCCCCCGCGGCCTGCCATCCGTACTGGGAGGCCCTAGGCTGGCGCACGCCAGCGCTGGCCACTCGGAGGGGGAAGGGGCACTCAGGGAGCCAGCGCAGCTGGCAGGGTCCAAGTCTGCGGGCCCGCGGGGACAAAGCTGCTCTGAGCGCCCTCTCAATGGGCGCCTGTGTTCTGGGCTGGGGGCGGGGTGACTCCCGGCCCCCCACCCTCCTCCCCGCCGCCGCCGCCGCCGGAGGACGTCCTGCTGGCCGCTGGGCGGAGGAGGTCCTGCGTCAGGGGTGGCCCCTGCGCCTGAGCGCTCGCAGCTGGCACCAGGAGCAGGGCTTCTGGGGGCGGGGACGCCGACGGGCGAGGCAGCGAGCGGGCCGAGGGCCAGGAGGCCCTCCGCAGCAGGGCCCAGCGGGCGCCGGCGCGGGGCGGGCCGTGGGGGCGGCTCGGACCCGGACCCCGCGCGGGGCGTGGCCAGGGCGGAGCCCGGCGGGCGCGGCGCGGGAGCAGGGTNTGCCGCCCGCCGGGCTCCGCGGGGCCGCGCCGCTCGCCGCGGTCGCGCTCCTGGTGCTGGGGGCGCCCCTGGGTAAGGGCCGGGGGCGCGGGGGCGCGGCGGGAGGCCTCGGCGCGCGGCCCGGGGGCGCCCGGGAGATCCCGGCGGAGCCTCGGCGTTTCAGGGTCCGTGGGAGGGGAGGGCGGAGGGGTGCGGGGGCTGGACGGGGGACGCCCGACCCTGGGCGGGGGGGGTCGAGGCCGAGGCCGCCGGGCGCAGGGACCAGGGTGGAGCTCCGGGCTGGGGCGGCCGGAGAGCCGGCCCGGTGGCCACTGGGCACCTCCGCCACTGCCCGCAGCTCTGGCTAGCGAGGACTGCCTGTGGTACCTGGACCGGAACGGCTCCTGGCATCCGGGCTTCAGCTGCGAGTTCTTCACCTTCTGCTGCGGGACCTGCTACCAGCGGTACTGTTGCCGAGACCTGAGCCTGCTCATCACCGAGAGGCAGCAGAAGCACTGCCTGGCCTTCAGGTGGGCGCCGGCCCTCCCCTCCCCGCCCCCTCCGGCTCTCAGCCGACACCCTGCCTGGGCCCGAAGCGGGGCTGGAGCTCCAGGGCGCAGGAGCTCCAGGAGCGGCCGGCCGGTGACCGTCATGTGGTCATCGCGGGCCGGGCCGGGCCCTCCCCCCCGCCCGGGCCTGCGCAGGGCGAGGGCAGGGGCAGCCCCGGGCCCAGCGGCGCTCCAGCCTCTGGCCGGGCTGGTCCAATCCCCAGTCCGCCGCTCACCAGCTGTGTGATCTTGGGGAGGACAGGTCCCGGGTGGGTCACTGTCTCCTCCTCATTAAGGGGGGCGCACAAAAGGGGCTTTCAAATTTGTTTTGGGAGGAGGAGACGCTGACATACAGAACATGTATGGGGAGGCGGTGACCGAGCGCGGTTTGAGAAAGGAGCTCTGCCGTCAGGCTCCTGGGTTGGAGTCCAAGCTGTTCAGTCGTGGACTCGGGCGCACGCCGCCGCCCCCGCAGGGAGGCCGCTGCTCAGGAGGCTGCCCGGCCTTCGGGGCAAGAGCAGTGCTGAAGCTCTCCCCAGCGGGCCGGGCGGAGCCCCGCGTCTCTGGCCGGGGGTCCAAGCCAGCATGGCGGTCTGTGTGGCGAGGACTCCCTGCGTGAGGCTGCAAGGTGAGGAGGCCTGTTCTCTGCCCAAGTCCCAAGACCATAGCGGGCATCGCCTCGGCCGTGGTCCTCTTCGTGGCCGCGGTCGCCACGACCATCTGCTGCTTCCTCTGCTCCTGCTGCTACCTCTACCGCCGGCGCCAGCAGCTGCAGAGCCCGTTCGAAGGTGCGTCGGTCCGTTTGTCCGCGCGGGAAGGGGCGGGGTGCCTTCGGAGGGCACCAGAGCTCAGGAGGTGTGGTTGGCAGCAGCGGGCCCCTCCGGACACACACCTGCCCGCCCGTCACCCCAGAAGCCAGAGCGCGGGGACCCGTGGGAACCCTGGGTCCGCGGATGTACCTGCACCGTTTGCCGTGCGCGTGCACGTGTCCCTCAGGAAACCCCCGGGCCGGGCCTGGCGCGCGAGCGACATGGGGTGCGCTCCGCGTGCAAAATCGTGTGCCTGCCCACAGGCCCAGCCCTGGTGGGTGTGGGAACGGTGACCCCGTGTGGGGGTCAGTGTGAGAGGACCCCTCGGGGGCCGCTCTGCTAGGCCGGGGCAGGGCGGGACGCCCCCCCAGGCCAGTGCTGTCTGGCCCAGGAGGTCTCTGAAACCCTGAGCGGGCACACTGCTGAGCCCAGACCAACCAGCAGGGGCCACCTCCGGGCGCCCTGCTGGACTCGGCCAAGCAGGCTCTGGCGGCAGAGGGGCAGGGACGGCGTCCCATGGAGGCGGTGCCCTGAGTACTGGTCCTTGTCCGCCAACCAGGCCAGGAGATCCCCATGACAGGCGTCCCTGTGCAGCCAGTGTACCCATACCCCCAGGACCCCAAAGCCGGCCCCGCACCCCCACAGCCTGGCTTCATGTACCCACCCAGCGGTCCTGCACCCCAGTATCCACTCTACCCGGCGGGACCCCCCGTCTACAACCCTGCAGGTGAGTAGGCCCCGCCTCCTGCCTGCACCTCCCTGGGGGTCCTGCAGCCTGGGTCGGGGTTCCTTTGCGCCTTTCTGGGCCGCCCCAATCCTCACCTCGTCTCCTTGGCTTACAGCTCCTCCCCCATATGTGCCACCCCAGCCCTCCTACCCTGGAGCCTGAGGAGCCAGCTGCGTCTCTGCCGTCCCTCAGGAGGCTGAGCCTCCGCCTGGCCCCAGGGGTGGGCGGGGGCGTCTTCTCGCCAGGCCTCAGGCCCAGCTGCACCCTGAGACCTTCTGGGAATGGAGCCCCAGGGAGGAGGAACAGGAGCTGAGCTGGAACTTGGCTGTGACTGAGGGGCGGGTGGGGAGGGCCTGGGACACGCGGACTATTTTTATCAGGAGTGGGGGAAGGGCGGGAAAGCCTGCATGGCCCCTGCTTCCTCCAGCCCTTCTCCCAGGACCCCGGGCCAGGAAGGCTGGGCCCCTCCTGTTTGTCTGCCATGGACTGGGGGCTGGGGAGGCTCCACCAGCCATGGGCAGAAGCCCCCCTGGCTGCCCCATGGTCTGCGCTCCGGGGGATTAAAGCCGAGGTGACATAACTCTGCTGGGCCGTCCACACCTCCTGACTCCGCGGGGGAGGGCAGGACCGGTGTCCGAGCCCAGGCAGAAGCCCTGGGCTGAGGGCTGCCAGGCTGCCAGAGCTGGGGAGGCAGATCTTGCCACCCTGGGGGGACGGCACAGGTCCGGCGTGAGAGGCACCTCCCTCCACCCATCTGGGACACCTGGACTCACTCTTGTCCCCCACCGACTGACCTAGGTGTTTCCCAAGGTCGCCGGGTCTCCATTTCCTCATCCGTAGAATGGGAGCACTGCTTCGGGGGTACGGAAAGCTTGCTGGGGCTGCCCTTCCCTGTCAGAGGGCCTTCCCTGGACCAGTGGCTGAGAGGAGCCTGGCTGGGCAGGTGCTGTCAGCAGCCTCGGAGCATCAGGGGCGCCCAAGACACGAGCCCTCCCAGGCTCACTTCAGTGCCTCAGCTGCGTCGGGCCGGCCCCCTCCCGCCGCCCCCTGGCCTGGTGACAGATCCAGGAAAGGAAGCTCAGTGGGTTTTAATTCACACGGGGAAAGCACCGTCAGCTTGGAAAGCCCCTCAGCCCTCCCAAGCCCTCTCTTAGTCCCCTCCCCTCCATCTGCGCATCCTCTAGCCCCACTGCAACCTGCTGGCTCCTTCATTCCTCAGGGCGCTGGGCCTGGTCTGGACGGCCGGGCCCTTGTGCTGGCGGCGCCCAGGGCCCGCTGGAGGCTCTTTTCTCATGGTAAGGGCGGGGAACTCTGGGCCGGCTGCTTTGGGGCCGGGGCCAGACCGCTGCCCCTGGACCTGACCCAGGGGGAGGGGAAGCTTGTGCTGCAAGTCCACCCGTCCCGAGGACGGGGACGAGAGGTGGGCTGCGAGCGTCCTGGCTTCCAGGCCACAGCTTCTGCCACCGTGCTGGGAGAGGGGTCACCAGGTCATCCCAAGGTTTGGACAGCCCCTCTCTCTGCCCTGAAGCTGGGAGGTGGAGGTCTGCAGGACAAGATTTCTGCCTTTCCCTGAAAGATGAGATGTTGATGAATGCAGGGCCTTGCCAGCCGGAATGAGCTTCCTTAAGTCAGCAGCCTGGGGCCAATTAGAAATTGCTCCGTAGTCTAGAATGGGAGACAGTTTATCCCAATCAGAGCCCCCCACTTCCTCCCTCCAACATTTCCAATCAATTAACTGCAAAGCACTGCAAAAAAGAGAATTTTAAGAAAAAAGGGGGAAACCAAGCTGGAGTGGAGCTTTCAGGTGGTGGCAGCAGAGAGGAGGCCCCTCACATTGTCTAGCTGGTAAACAGGGCAACGCCCTGATCTCTCCTGGGACCCAACGCCTCACCTGGGGACCGGGCACAGCTGCGCCCCCCAGCACCCCTGAAAACTGGCAGTCGCCCTACAAGGTGGTGTTGGGTGGAAGGAGCCGGGACCCTCAGGGGTTGGGTCAGCAGTGGTGTAAGCGGGGGTCCTGCTCAGCTCGGAGGCAGCAGTACGACGCTGGGAGGTCTGGGAAGCAGCGGTGGAAGGGGGAGCGTGTTACACAAAGGCCAGGGGTCAGCGAGGCCTGCGGCGCTGGGGAGCCAGAGTCCAGAAGAGGATGGCCGGGAGCGGGCTCGGGCCCAGGTGCCTGGATGTACAGTCAGGGCTGGGAGCCAGGGGCTAGCAAGACAGCGGAGCGCGGGGCCGGGGGAGGGCAGGAGAAGGAGGCTGAGAGCCGGATGGGCAGAGCAGGGGAGGCCGGAAGAAGTGTGCCCGGTGCGGCGGGCAGCGCCTGCCCCTCGACCACCTCCCCAGCGGGCCGCCTCCACGTGGCTCCCCAGGCCGTCATCGACCCGCGTTCAGATCTCTTGCCTCAGAGGAGCCGCCTGAGAGGCCTTGGGCCTCAGGCCCGGCCCGGGCTTCCTGCGAGGGCGAGCGGGCCCGAGGGGCCCTGCAGCCCGGAGCCCCCGGGCCCGTACACGCCGCTCGCGTCCCGGCGCTCTTCCGCGGATGGGCCCGGCCTGGGGCTCCGCCGGCCCCCCGGGCGGGGTGCGGAGAGGGTGAGACAGCTGGGGATCCCGGCCCAAGTCTGGATCCGGACCCGTCAGCTAGGGCCTCGGCCCCGCCTAGCGACCCCTCCCCGCAACCCGGCCAATCCCAGGGCGGCCCCCGCCACCACCCCGGCCTTCCCGCGGGGCGGGCCGCTCCCGGTGCAGCCGCCAGCGCTCCGTCCGCGCGCCGCGCGAGGCCGGGCAGCGTCTCCGCCAGGGGGCGCCGCGCCGCCGCCCGAGGAGGAGGACGTCATCAGCCTGCGAGGGGGAGAGGTAGGAAAGGGGGAGGGTGTCGTCATCGACCTGCGGGGGACGCGAGGGGCGGCGGGAAGGGTGACGTCATCGGCCTGGGAGGGAGGGA
>SJYX01023480.1:300534-313973 GCA_006410675.1 Oreotragus oreotragus | reverse complement strand
GGCGCGGCGGCCGCTCCGAGGCGGAGCGGCGCCCGGGGGGCGGGCCCGGGCCCCGCCGTCACTTCGCCCTCGGGCCCCCTGAGCCGGGCTGCTCGAGGCGCCGGCCCCCAGCCCGCACCGGGAGGCGCGGAGCGCGCGGACCGCCCGCCTCACGTGGCCACTGGGGCCCCGGCCCCGCCACCCGCCTCGGCGCTGCGCCCAGGGGCCCCGGGCAGGACCCCCTGGCTGAGCCCGGCCCCTGCGAGGAGCTTCCGTGGGGGCGGCGCGGGGCGGCGGGTCCGCGTCTCCCGAGCAGGGGCCGGCGCCCAGGTGCAGGGCCACTCACAGCTGGAGGCTCGCGTGTATTATGGAACCTCGCGGAGGACAATCGCAGCCGCCTGTTCAGCAGCAGGTGAGTGTGAGGGAACGTCTGCGTTGGCGCCCAGTCTTCAGGTCCAGCGGCTGTCTGTGCTCTCCCCCTGTGGCAGCCCACCCCCCGCCAGGCTGCGCCCCTCAAGTTCTCTGCTTAGTGGGAGGGATATGAGGTATCCTCAGCCCCTCCGCCCTCTCCCCTGGGCCCTTGGCCCTCCAAGCTTACACCCTCGCCCCCCACAGGGAGCCACCAGCCCAGTGGCCTTGCCCCCAGGGCTCCTCAGAGGCCTGAATCCTGGCCCTGGGGGCACTGGGCCCAGGGGTCGCATGACCCCTGAGGGACGCCCCTCCCGGCTCCCAGGCCTTGGCAGCAGGCTCCAGGGTGTCGTCTTCTTGGTCACGTGCTTGTAGGACGCTTCTCGTCCAGAACCGCCCGCTCCAGGGGTGAGACAGTGGTGGAGAGCGTCAGAGACAAGAAAAGAAGCGAGGGGAGAAGGTACCCTTCGTGGAGTGGCCGCGGCCTCCAGCTCCCCCAGAGCAGGGCAGGGATGTCCAGAGCAGGGCAGCTGGCGTGGCGGGCGGGGTGGCCCTGGGAAGCGGGGCCTGGGCAGGCGTGGCGTGGTGGGCAGCGCCTGCAGCCCGGTCCTACTGCAGCAGCTTGGGCACCTCCACCTGTCAGGGCAGAGCAGATGGCTTAGAGGAGGGGGCCCCAGGGGGCCCTGGGATGCCTTGCCCTCTGTTCCACCTGGGCTCTCAAACTGAGGAGCTGCAGGCAGAGGAGGCCCTTTCCCTTTTCTGTAAAAACCTGATGCCATCCAACGACTCGGGGAACAGTCGAGGTTGCACTGTGTCTCAGGAGGGACCTGGTTGGGAGGGGCGGGGTCAGCCTGGAGGAGGACGCTGACTCTGCCACCCAGCAGAGCTGGGCTTTGAGAAGCCGGCTCTCCAGGGACAGACTCTCTTGAAGACCTTTGGGGTAGCCTGACCTCTAGGACATGACTGGTTCTAAGAGGGGATTGTGAAGTGAAGTCGCTCGGATGTGTCCGACTCTTTGTGACCCCAGGGACTGTGGCCTATCAGGCTCCTCTGTCCATGGGATTTTCCAGGCAAGAGTGCTGGAGTGGGGTGCCATTTCCTTCTCCAGAGCATCTTCCCGACCCAGGGATCGAACCCGGGCCTCCCACGTTGCAGGCAGATGCTTTACCATCTGAGCCACCAGGGAAGCCTTAAGGGGATTAGAACCAAAGACAGGGAGATCCAGCCAGGCCATCCTGAAGGGCGCCCGCCCTGGGACGTCTTTGGAGGGAATGAGGCTAAAGCTGAAACTCCAGTGCTTTGGCCACCTCATGCGAAGAATGGACTCATTGGAAAAGACTCTGATGCTGGGAGGGACTGGGGGCAGGAGGAGAAGAGGACTACCGAGGATGAGATGGCTGGATGGCATCACGGACTCGATGGACGTGAGTCTGAGTGAACTCTGGGAGCTGGTGATGGACAGGGAGGCCTGGCGCGCTGCGATTCATGGGCTCGCAGAGAGTTGGACGCGACTGAGCGACTGGACGGAATAGACTGAAAACAGAGGCCATGTGGGCCTGGGGAATGGGGAGACTTAGAGGAAGTGTCTGAAGGTAGCTCTCCACTTGCGGGAGAGACATGGCGGACGGGCTAGAGGAAGCTCCCGGGAGGGTGGACAGATGCCCTGGTGGGGGTGCAGGCCCGCCCCCCAGCCTCGCCCCGCGGCCAGACCCGGCGCCCACCTTCTTGAGCTGCTTGAGGTTGCTGGAGCGGATGGCCGCCAGCAGCTGGTCCCGAGAGTTCTTTTCCTGGGCGGGGAGGGCCTTGTCGCCCATCTTCCGCTGGGTGGCTGGGGACAGCGAGTTCCTCAGATTCTCCATGACGAGTGGGGGCGCCAGGGGCGGCGGCGGTGGGGGAGGCGCAGCTGGGGCACCCCCTTTTCCCGGCGAGTTCTTGGGCGCGGCCTTGGGGGGTGGCTGCAGGGAGGGCCTGGGGGAGCCCCGAGCAGGGGGCCGGGCCTGGGGCACCTCCAGCAGAGCCCTCCCCGCCTGGGCCTCCTGCGCCTGCCGCTGCTCCTGCAGCCGCTTCTGCCGCTGCCGGTCCATGTTGCGGCTGAGCAGGCTGGTGACGGTCATGCGGGGCCCGGCCAGCTCGAAGTGGTAGCCCAGCTTGAGCAGCGTGGTGTTCTCCTTCAGCAGCCGGGCCATCTCCATCTCGGTCTTGCCGCCGCAGATGTGGCGCTGGTTGTGGAAGCGGAGCTCGGTCAGCGAGCTGTTCTGCAGCAGGGCCCGGAAGATGGCCAGGATGCCCTTGCTGGTGATGTGGTTGGAGTCCAGGTTCAGGCTGGTGATGGTCTTGTTGGCCTTGAGCATGATGGCGATGGCGAAGGCCACGTGGTCGTCCGCCCGCGTGTTGGCCAGGGCGAAGGCCTTGACAGCCGTGTTGAACTCCAGCGCTTCCGCGAAGCGCACCAGGATCTCCGTGGTGATGCAGTCGGAGTTGTTGACGTTCACCTCGGTCACCTCCGGGTCGTTGCTCTTCACCCTCTCCAGGGGCTCGTCGAAGATGCTGGGGGCCGCCTCCTCCCCGGCCGTGGCGGGCCCGTCAGCGGGCTTCGCGGGGGCACCAGGGCTGGGTTCCTCTGGCACTGGGGTCTTGCTGTCTTCTTGGGGGGCCTTTGCCTCGTGGGGCTCCTCCTTCCTGGCCTTCTCGCCCTCCGGCCTGGCGGCCCTGTCCCCGCGTCGCCCCTTCGGCTCCTGGGCCTCCACCCGGGTGTCCTCACCCGTCCGCGGTCCCTTGGCCTTCTCGGGCGCTGCCGTCTTGCCTGCCGCCTCGGGCTGCTCGCCCTTCTTGCCCTTGTCTCTGCTCACACTCCTCTGCAGAGGAGGAGGCGCGGCCGGCCCCTCCTTCCCAGCCTCCTTCTTGTCCACCGCGGCCCTGACCCGGCCCTTCTCCAGGCCCCTGACGAGCTTCTCCTCCTTGGGCCTCTCTGCACTCCTGCCGTCAGCTTCGTCCTTGTCCCTCGAGACGCTTTTCTTCACGCTGCCCTTCTTGGGCTCTTTCGCCAGGTCTGAGTCCCGTCTGGGGCCCAGGGGCTTCTTGCCAGCATCTCTCCCCTTGTCTTCTCCCTTTTTCGCATCTGTCTTGGTCTCCACTTGCTTGCCCTCCTAAGAATGCAGAAAAAATAAATAAACATGAGGAGCTGGCTGCGGAGAGAGAGGAAGGAGCCCAGGGACAGCGTGGGTACCTCTCGGACGGTCTCCGCTGACAGCGCCGTGTGGGGCTGGGGTCGCGTGCAGAGCCCCCGCTGACATCGGGCTCAAAACCCCAGCTTGTGAGGCCCCGGGGGGAGCCCTGGAGGCTGCAGCCCTCATCCCCAGACCTCAGGCCCAGAGCCTCCCTCCCTCTCTGCCTCGGGCAGCTGGGACGGGGCCCTGCTCGGCCTTGCTGGACCCTGAGGCAAAGGGGAACGTCCCCAAGGCCGCTGCTATGTTTCCTTGGGATTTTACTTTTTTGTCCATCTTGGGATTTTTTTGCATGACACTTGATTTTTTACAGTATTCATTCATGCATCAGTTGTCTTGATCTCTGGGTTCATGGGCACCCTTTCTTCCTGTGCTCTGGGCAGGAGCCCCAGGGCCTTGCCTGCCTCCGAGGAGGTCAAGTGAGTCTCAGGTCCTGAGGTTGTACAGCCAAGACCTTTCCAAAGGAAAAAATGGTTGGAGAGAGCAACAAAGGTCTGATCATGCTTTATTTTCTCAGTTAGGGATATTTACAGATCCTGCCTACCATCCTCATTTCATGGAAATAAGAAGCCAGCAATAAGGAAGTGTGTGTTTTCGACCACACCTCTCCCTTTTGAGGCACGGCGTGGTCGCCGCGTGTCCTGTCTCAGCCCTGGAAGGTGCTCCGCTGGGTCGCCGGGCTCGGGAGCCGGGCTCGGGCGGGGAGGGGGCTCTGTGCCCCACAGTCCCCACGAGCCCCCAGCAGCGTGGCAGCCCGGGCCTGGGGTCAGAGGAGGAAAGGGGCACACTCCAAGACCCTGGTTCCCAGGCCCTGGTTTTGTTTTCCATTTGCGACATACATTTTATTGTTTAGAAATTTCCACCAGAGCTATCAGGAAGCACCTTCATCAGGAGATGCCTGTAAGAATCCAGAGTGTAAAACAGGGCGAGCCAGTCCGTCCACAGGGCACAAGGGGACAGCCCAGCCAGGCATAGCCCAGCGTCCCTCACACTGACCCGGAAAATGCCACAGGTGTGGATTCAAAGTGTGGCCTTGAATGACAAACCACCTACCTGGCAGTGCCCAAGACAGCAGAATCCACAGAAAACCAAATCCGCTATGACCAGCATTCCTACCTGGAGGAAGTCGACCTCCCGAGCCCGCTGACCTTATGGAGAGAAAGTGAGGTCGCTCAGTCGTGTCCGACTCGTTGTGACCCCATGGACTGTAGCCCACCAGGCTCCTCCGTCCATGGGATTTTCCAGGCAAGAGTACTGGAGTGGGTTGCCATTTCCTTCTCCAGGGGACCTTATTAAGTTTTTATTTACTTATTTTAAAAGCAAACCAAGTGTATATGACATCTTTAAAAAAAATGTGTAGGCGTTGTGAAGTTTTCAGGGTTTGGTTATTTATAACCTGAAGACTGTGGCCTGATGGTAACAATATGGGATGTTCCTTTATATCACACATACGTGGCTTTTTGAGAAGCCCACATTATTTCCCTTCTTTTCCCAGTAAGGACTTTGCTAAGGACCACTGCTGTCTGTGAGGAGCCTGGGATCCACCAGGTCCTGCTGAGATGGGCGGCGTGGGGGGGCGCCGCTGTGCTGAGCTGGAGGCTGGGGCTTGAAGTCAGCACCTTATTCTGAGACCCCTGGGAGCAGCTGAGTTGCCTAGGATGAATTATTAAGCTTACTGTTTGAGTGTGATCGACTCCAGAGCAGCTGGCACCCTGGATGCCGCGTGCCCTTAGCAGGGGGACGACGGCCTGACTGCTGGGAGGTGTGCTGTCTCTAGGGGCAGCTGGGGGGCCGGAAGCCCACCGCGGCATTCTAAGCCTCCCCACCCTGCCATGCCCCTGGGGGGGGGGACTGCTCGGTCTGGTGGAAACAGCATGTTCTTGGCCTGTGAGTACAGCCTTCGGGGACTGGCCCAGGGTGTATTTAGAAGCCGGCGTCCTTGGCTCCGCTGTGCGGCACGGGGCCTGGTGAGCCAGGGCCTTGGAATGCACACTCCCTCCTCCTGCCCTGCAGGCCTGGGTCACCTCACGGCCCGGCCCCCCTGCCCCGCACTCACTCACTCTTGGGCTTGTGGAACCAGGTGACCCTTTAGAGCAGCCTCGGCCTGGGCGGGACGGGTATGACCATGCCTTGATTCCAAAGCGGGAGAGACGCTTGCAAACACAAGATGGGGGAAGGGCCTGGTGTGTGTGTGGGGGTGTCTGCAGTCACCCTTTTAGGACGCTCAGACCGCCCTCTTACAGCCTGGCCAGGTAACCCCTTGGCCCCCCAGGTTCAGAGTGGCTCCATCACGTGTGCTGTCCACTCGAGCTGGGCTGAGGCTGGGCCCAGGGCCCTTGGCCCCCGACCGGAGGCGAGGCCCCCAAATGGGCAGCCCCGCTGCCTGCTGTTCCCAGAGTTCCCACGGTGCTCACAGGCCTCACCTAGGCAGGGGGACCTGGGGATCCAAAGAGATAGCTTGGCCGGCTTCACCCCAAGCTGGGGAGAACCCAGGCTGCAGCCGGTCTCATTAGCGGCCCCCAAGTCAGTGTAACCTCCGACCTTCCCCAGGGGGTGGGGGGCAAAGCCCCACGTCCTGGCTGCCGGCAGGGGTGAGCCTGCCTCCCAGTGCCCAAGCCCACCCCAGCACAACCGCCTCTGCCCCGCCCCTTTTTCTTCACGGGCTCGCCCACACCTCCTGGGCTGGGACCTGCTGCGTCTCTGCTCCAGACGGGGTGCGCCAGCCCTTTAAAAAGAACCTAATGAAAAACAGGCAGGGGGAGGGGCGGGGGGGTGCTTGCTGATTAATCATCCTTTCCTCCAAACAGTCGGGAATGAGTGGGGCTGGGGCTGAGGACACAGACGCTGCCTTAAAAGGAGACGCGGCCCTCGCCCTGCAGGGCTAGTTTCTGGGCAGCAGCTCCTCCCTGCTTATCTGAGGAGAAGCCAGCCCAGAGCTGGGGGTGCGCCCTGCTGTGCTTCTGCCCCAGGCCCCTCCACTGGGAGGGTGGGGTGGGGAACCAGACCTCCATGGGCAGAGGTCTGCAGGCCTCAGAACATAGGCAGTGCTGCTTTCGGGTCGAGGGAAGCCACGGGGTGGTTTGGGACTTCCTCGTGCAGACAGGAGAGTGGAAAGGATGACCTCGGAAAAACTCTGAGGCCCTCTGAAGCGTGGCAGAGGCCTGCGGTGGGTCAGGGTCAGGGTCAGAAGCAGCTCCTGGCTCCCGAGTCCCTCAGGCCCTTGCTCTGCGCCTTCGCTTGGCCGGGATCCGGCGACGGGTCTCCGGCAGGCAGGATGCAGTGTCTGTCCCCCCTCAGGCCCCAGCTGCCCTGTTTCCTGGAGTCTTGTCTGATTGGACAGGGAGAACCTTTCCCACTTGCACTGCCAAAGCAGGAAACAGAGGGAGCCTGTCTGTCAGGAGGTCCCTAAAGGTGAGAACTCCAGGGGGCAAAGGCCAAGCGCTCCTGCGCCCATGGCCGCCCTCGCTCAGGCCTGGCCACCCACCCATGCCCTGCAAGCCCAGGTGTCCTTCCTGTGACCTGTCACCTGAGGAAGAGTGGTCCTGGCCTGCAGGACACGTCTGCAGGCCCCCAGAGGGAGGGGAGCCCAGGGAGCATCTCCAAAGCGGGTGGGGGTGCAGGGGTGCAGGACCAGGTCTGCTTGTCTAGGAGGGGGCACGGCCGTGAGGCTGACCGCTGCGCCTCCCTCACAGCAAGACCCAGACTCTCTGTGTCCCCAGGGCTGCGAGGGCCTGAGGGTCTGTGTCAGGAGCATCCGGACTCGGGGCAGGGACTTGACTGCCGGCTCTCTGTCCCCAGCCTTCACCGAAGTCCTGGGGGCGCTGACAGCCTCGGGGTGGGGCAGGGCCCCTTAGATGTCAGGCTTTCTCTCGGGCTGCTTCCTGCTCCACCGCCCTGGAAGAGCAGCCGGGGGCCTTCCTGCTCCTGCTCAAACCCCGAGCTCTCCCTCCTGTCCTGCCCCCATCCTCCCCACCAGCCCTTTGGGGTCTCACAGCCGGGCTCATGTCTGCCCCCCCATTCTCCTGTGAGGCTCTGGCCCCTGAGGACCCCTGACGTCAGTCCCTGCAGCTGCCAGGGCCGTCTGTCTACACGGGAGGGCAGGACAGGGGGATGAGGGGAGCTGGCCACGGGCTGGGGGCCCTATTGGTCCCTGGGAGGGCAGCTCCCTTAGAGGGCTGATATGACCACAGGATGGGGGAGCATGGGGCCGGGACTCGTGGGGACCTGGGGTGCTCACCCCCGCCTGGGTTCTCCCAAAGTTCAGTTCCAGGGGGGTCCGTTGCCCTGGGGAAAGCTCTTTGGGGTGCTCCTGGGGCTGGGGGTTCGGGGGCAGCGGTGCCCGTGTCGCTGGAGGTCTGTGGGCAGGAACCTCAAGGGAGGCCAAGGACAGCTCATTGGACCGAACCGTGGGCTGAGCTTCCTAGAGAAAGCCGCAGGCTGGGGCTGTAGAGAAAACTCTGCCCGGTGTACGGGCAGTGTTCACTGGCTTTGCAGGAAACCTGACCTGGCTGGGAGCTGGGGGACCCCAGGGAAGGCGGACGCTGTCCTCAGAAGCATAATTGGGGCGCTCAGGGCTTGTACACATGCTCAGCTCCAGCCTGTAACTGGCGGCTGGTTGGCCCCCCGCAAGCGGGGCAGGGAGTGGGGTTTCTGTGGTTGGCTGGGCTCTGGGCCCTGTGCTGTGGGGGCATGGAGCCTTCCCTCGCTGTCCGAGGCCCGGGACGCCCTGGGTTCCCAGCTCCCGGCACGAGGCTGCACCAGGTCAGGGCCTGTCGGTAGGGCAGCTGGGGGCATCGTCCCTTAGCCGTCCACATGGACCCTGGGGAGGGCTTGGGCCCAGCCTGCCGCCCGTGGGTGGATGGGCCGCGTGCTGGCCCCGCCCGTAGGCCTGCCCTGGAGTGCGCACCCCTCGGGCACAGGGAAGAGCCTCCTGCCAGGGCACCCTAGAGCCTGGTGGGCTCTGAGCCCGGGGACTGCGGGTGAGGGGCTCAGAGGGGCCGCCCTGGAGGGGCTGGATTTAGCAGGGCCACCTGGGGACTGCCCAGTCGGGATGGGGGGCCCCCAGCGTCCTGCCAGTGAGGACCTCGGTCATTCCCAGCTTCAGTCACGTCTGTAGAGGGCATTGTCGCCCCCTCCCCCGCCCCGCTCTCTGAACCCTCAGCCAGGGAGCGTCCTACACCCGCTGTCCAGACAGCGGCCGCCCCCGCCCCAGTGCAGCTCCGTGAGGCTGTCATCATCCCCAGTTCACCCAAGATGAAGCTGAAGCCCAAAACCACACAATTCCCCGAGGAGGCCGGGCCTCCAGCCCTGGGGTCTGAGCCTCTTCCCCTCCACCCAGCATCCTGCTTCCCAAACTCTGCACTGAGGCCTTGACGCCAGCCGTCTGTCCAGCTACTCCTGAGCACTCTGTCCACCTGTCTGTCCAGGCAGGCAGAGTGAGCTGAGCTCCAGGCTCAGCAAGAGGACACTCGGGGGCCTCCCCTGGGATGGTCTCAGCTGCTCTGTCCCCATGGGCCTGTGTCTGCCTGAACGACCGTCACATCACCGTGGCGCCTCAGAGGTAATCACAGAACACTTGCCACTTCTGGACAGAGTGTGTACAGGGCGAGCAGGCTCCGGGGGCCGGTGCCAGCCTTTCCAGGTTCTGCAGATGGCGTGTTGGAGGAGGGGAGCAAGGGGAGCTAGCTGGCAGTCAAGCTCAGATCTCCTGCCTCTTCGCCACCTTTCCTGGAATGGCCAAAGCACAGAACACACCTGGGCTCCCAAGACTGGGACTCACGGAGGGTCAGCTCTGTGCTGGGCACCAGGCTCAGCCCTGGGGTGTGGGGATGGCAGGGCAGGAGTCCCCCAAGGAGCCGAGGGGTGGGGGACATCCGGCAGGCAGTCACATCCCCGCCCCCCTGGGTTTCTCATCTAGATTTGGGGGGGTGCCCACAGCCTGTGCTAGATTAGGGGGGTGCCCACAGCCTCGTCTAGACTGGGGGGGGAGGAGGCCACAGCCTCGTCTAGACTTGGGGGGGGGAGGCCACAGCCTCGTCTAGACTGGGGGGGTATGCCCACAACCTGTGCCTGTGCTAGACTAGGGGGTGCCCATGGCCTCTGCTAAACTGGGTGGGGGATGCCCACGGCCTCGTCTAGACTGGGGGGTGCCCACGGCCTCTGCTAGACTGGGGGGTGCCCACGGCCTCTGCTAGACTAGGGGACGCTCACGGCCTTGTCCAGACCGGGAGGGTGCCCATGGCCTCGTCTAGACTAGGGGGTACCCACGGCCTCATCTAGACTGAGGGCGGGCCCACAGCCTCGTCTAGACTGGGGGGGGAGGAGGCCATAGCCTCGTCTAGACTTGGGGGGGGGAGGCCACAGCCTCGTCTAGACTGGGGGGGTATGCCCACAACCTGTGCCTGTGCTAGACTAGGGGGTGCCCATGGCCTCTGCTAAACTGGGTGGGGGATGCCCACGGCCTCGTCTAGACTGGGGGGTGCCCACGGCCTCTGCTAGACTGGGGGGTGCCCACGGCCTCTGCTAGACTAGGGGACGCTCACGGCCTTGTCCAGACCGGGAGGGTGCCCATGGCCTCGTCTAGACTAGGGGGTACCCACGGCCTCATCTAGACTGAGGGCGGGCCCACAGCCTCGTCTAGACTGGGGTGGGGGAGGCCACAGCCTCGTCTAGACTGGGGAGGGGGAGGCCACAGCCTCGTCTAGACTGGGGGGGTGTGCCCACAACCTGTGCCTGTGCTAGACTGGGGGTGCCCATGGCCTCTGCTAAACTGGGTGGGGGATGCCCACGGCCTCTACAAGACTGGGAGGTGCCCACTGCCTCTGCTAGACTAGGGGGTGCCCACAGCCTCTGCTAAACTGGGTGGGGGGTGCCCACTGCCTCTGCTAGACTGGGGGGTGCCCACGGCCTCTGCTAAGGTAGGTTGGCAAGAGAGGGATGCAGCCCGCTGGGAGCGAAGGCTGGAAGCCACCGGGCTGCTTGTCCAGCTGCTGCAGGGTCTGTGCCCCGATCTCCGCCTCCCGTGTTAGTTTTCCCACACGGTGGGGCGCTGAGACAGGAACGCGGAGGGCCTGTGTGCATAAGGAGGGCTGAGCACGGGACAACTGAGGCCGAGTGGCCAGTCCTGAGGACCCTGACCTGCCTTCCCAGCAATGCCACTCCTGCAGCCCAGACCCGCCGAGGCCACGGGCCTGACGTGTGGGCAGAGTAAGGCAGGCTGCTGGGCGAGGACGCAGGGGGCCCGCCATCCTGGGGAAAGACGGACAGCTCGGGGGCCGCTGCGCTCCTCATGGCCTCCACTGAGCAGGCCCAGCCCAGCAGAAGCCCAGAGGCCCTGGGTCGGCTAGGCCCCAGCCTCCAGGACGCTTGGAGCTGGGGGGAGGCGGGAGCTGGGAGGCAGAGACAGGCCTGCAGCTCAGAGCTGCGGCCAGGACAGCTGTGAGGGAGGCCGTGAACAGGAGCCGCCCAGGCGCAGTGGGAGGCCAGAGGCCAGGCCCTGACAGCCGCCTTACTCCACCTGACACTTCACGCTCAGCCTTTACCGCTTTGTCCCAAAGGCAGAGCAGCGGGAGAGGCCCAGCGCGCCCTTCCAGACTAGAGACCCGTGAGCCTCAGGGCCGGACCCCGAGGCCAGGCGCCCGCCAGCTGGCTCCCGCTGCTTTCCCGGGGGCTCCCTCTGGGCTGGAGCCGCCCGCCACTGACAGTTCTCACCCCATCACCGACAAGGAAGGGTCGTGGGCAAGAGTGCGGCGGGTTGCCTGCCTGACCGGGGTCTCCAAGAGCCCGGACTCAGCCGGAAGTGGCATCGCTGGACCAAAGCCAGGTCCTGCCTGACTGCCTGACCCCCGACTCCCGACCCCCTCGTGCACCTCTGGTCCAGGCTCCTGTCGCCTTCACCAGGGTCGCTGTAGACACTCCCAGGGCCTGCCCTCCCCCAGGCCCCACATCCCACTGCAGCCTCAGGCCTCTGTGGGCACAGACCTTCCAGCCCCTCACCGGCCCCCGTGGGAGAAATCATGACCTCTGCCCGCCGCCACCGCCTGGCACCGATCTGGGCCTGCTGCTCGGAAGGCTCCTGCTCCTCTTCGCTGATAAACGCTCACCCCAGCCTGAACCGTGAGGGGGTCTCAGCGCAGCCCTTGAGTTCTGCTGGGTCTATCTGGCATGTGTGAGGACCTGGCCGTCTAACATTTTCCCAAACGAACAGATAAGGTCTGAATTTTATGATCGGGAAAAAAACAAAAGTTGTTTCACACACAAAATAAACTGCCTTTAGATATTTCTGTTTCCAAGACCTCCCCGGCGGTCCGGGGGCCGAGGCTCCGCTTTCCCAATGCAGGGGGCCTGGGTTTGATCCCTGATGGGGACTAGGGCCCACTCGCCAAAACTGAGACCCAGTGCTGTCAATAAATACTTCAGTTTCACAGAAAAAGAGAACAAAGCAGAAGCCGAGATGCCTTAGGCCAGGGGCAGGGGGTGGGTGGGGACCGAGGTGGCCGGTGACCCCCATCACACAGCCTGGCCGCACTATGCCAGGACCCTCCGTGAAGCCTGACCCTTGCCTGGCCCAGCTCCAGCGATTACGAAGTCAGTGATCAACATCGGGCCGCCCGGAAAGGCTGGAGGGGCGTGGGCACCGCCTCCTGGGCCCGTGTAAACAGTTCGTTTTTACTTCCCCGGGTGGGGGGAGGCTTGTGGACCTGGGTCCCAGGGCACCATCTACACCGTCTAGCCTGCAGCCAGGCCAGCTCTGTGTCCACTTTGCCCTGTGAGTGGAGGGACGGAGAGCAGCTTCTGGAAAAAGGGGCGGCCCAGCCCCCACACGGAGCACTTCAGCAGGCTGCCCGGCGTCCTCAGGGCCAGCACTCCATGAGAGAGACAGGAGCTGCTGGGCAACTGTGGGGCCTGACCCCTGCCAGGAGCTCCGAGAGCCTCGCAAAGAAGGGAGGGCCCGTCTGCTGTCACCGGGCGCTTCTCTGCAGGGGATGGGGCTCCGGTCGGCGGGACCACGGTTGCACTGGGCCGGCCCCGGGCAGGACGCCCCCAAGGGCAGCTTGGAGCCCCTCCTGGGCAGAAGCAGGGTCTGGCTGCGGCTCCTCGGCCCTGAAGGCCCGGCCTGGTGTCTCTGCGGCCCTCAGGGACCTGAGTCTCTGGCCCACCGGCCTGGTGACTCATGGCAAGAAGCTTGTAGCAAACCCTTTTTTGGAGAAGCTGGGGAAGCGCTTGTAGAAGCAAACAAGTGGCTTTGCCCTCTGCCCCCGCGGGCGCCGTGGCCCCACGTCCGCCCGGCAGACTGGGCCTGAGAGCCCAGACGTGCTCGCTTCTCAGTTCATCCGTTCAGTTGTGGCCCACGGAGCCCCAGTATTCGTCACGCCCGGGAGGGGCCAGGAGGAGGTGGGCCTGGAGCCTCCGAGGGACCCCCCTGCAGAGGCTTGGCTGGGACAGGAGGCGGGCGAGGACGCTCCCGTGGGACGGTCCGACGGGGCAGAGCGCGCCCAGGGCTTTGCACTTGGAGAGGCTGAGCCCGGAACCGCGCCCTGGGGCCAGATCACTGCAGACCCCAGACCGCACGCGTGGGCCTCACAGGACAGGCGACGGAGAGGCGCGCGTTCACGCGGGAGGGGCCAGTCAGCCTGTGTGCAGGGAGACAGTTCTGCACGGTGTGACCTGGGCCAAGGCTGAGCAGTGCCCACGAGGAGGCGAATTCTATGCCCACTCAGCACAGAGGACAAGTTTTGGTCAAGTGGGGACTGGCCCGAGGACTTCCAGCTCAGTTGGCTGGAGAGATGGTGATGCTTTAAACCATCTGGAGGAGGATGGAGTAGGGAA
>SJYX01023480.1:275270-298556 GCA_006410675.1 Oreotragus oreotragus | reverse complement strand
TGGGGGACGTGGGGGTGGGTGGGGGCCTGGGGGACGTGGGTTGCTGGCTTCCTGGTCCAGGACGACCCAGTGTGACCTGTAAGGCGGACGGCTCAAGAGAGAGACCTGGGCCTGAGAGGCAGATGTGGGGCGGCAGGTGTGGGAGCAGGAGTGAGGCCGCAAGAAGCAGGGGCAACTGGAGAAGGAGCATCAGGAAGAGGGCGGGGACGCGAGGGCAGGATAAGCCTGTGGCCTCTGAGGCCAGCAAAGCCGCTGAGAAGCAGTTCACCCCAGCTAGGGCGGCTGCGGGAGAAGTCAGCTCATGGTGCAGCGCTCTGGAAGGCCGCCTGGCAGTCCCCGAACGGCTGAGCACGGAGCTAGCCTTTGAGCCAGCAAGCCCAGGCCTAGGTGACACACAGCCGCAGTCCCCACAAACCTGCCACACGGGGCACACGGACGCTCACCAGCAGCGCTGCCCGCGTCAGGCCACAGGCAGAAACAGCACAGACCCCTTCCGCTGCTGGAAGCTCGGAATGGATAAGCTCAGTGTGCCGTCTGCATACAAGCTGGTGCTGTTCAGCCATGAGACTAATAAAGTGCCACACCCAACACGGGGGAGCCCTGAAAGCTCGGTCAGTAGAAGGAGCCGGACCCCGAGACCACGTGCTGTGCGTCTCCGTCACAGGCACCGTCAGGACAGGCAGAGCCACAGAGACAGGCAAGGTCGCCGGGATGTGGGGGCGGGACGCTGGGGAGGAGCTGCGGCGGGTGCGGGGTTTATTCTGGGGCTGATGAAAATATCCTGGAATCAGGGAATTAGTTTAAAAAACTGCCGAATTGCACACTAAAAAGTCTGAATTTTATCATATGTGAATTATCACAATAAAAATTTAAATATATTGGAAGAGACTTCCCTCTTGATTACAGAAACGATGGTAGGTGAGACTGAGCAAAACCTTATTTACATACTGCGCTCATCTCCTCTTGCTTTCATTCCCAAAGGATAAAGACTAGACAACTGAAAATATGAAACGAGCCTGGAACCATTTTTGAAAATACTATCTTAGACCAGCCCCATCTCCCACTCCAGTATTCTTGCCTGGGAAATCCCACAGCACGGGGTCGCGGAAGGGACACGACTTTGTCACTAAGCAACAGCAACAAATCCCCTGCACACATGATGGGCATGACACCAGCAACTTTAAACGGTCTAGCAGCCACATTAACAAAGCAACGAGAAACGAGTGAAGTGGACTTGCATAACGTGTGTGCTGAAGTTTCAGTGTCCCTGAATTAGAAGGTGCAGTCACTAACCTTCAGTTCAGTTCAGTCCAGTCGCTCAGTCGTGTCCGACTCTCTGCGACCCCATGAATCGCAGCACGTGTGTACATGTGTCCCCATCCTGAACCCCCCTCCCACCTCCCTCCCCATCCCATCCCTCAGGGTCATCCCGGTGCACCAGCCCTGAGCACCCTGTCTCATGCACCGGACCTGGAGCAGCTTTTTCTAATGAGGACCACACTGCCCTGGTCCTCACGCTCTGAAGGGGCACAGAGTCATCTCCAGAGGACCCAGTCCCCATGAGGCAGGGCTGGATGAGCGGGGGTGGGGACAGGGGCTGACTGACCCGCTGTGGCTGCAGGGCAGGAGATGGCCTTGACAGTGATCCTGGACCCCGCAGGTCAGGCACCGTGTGTCTGGTGGCCCCAGACCCTCGCCTCTCATCTCACCCTGTAACCAGGCATCTTCGGCTCGGGCCCTGACTCTCAGCCCCGGGGCTCTTGTTTGGGCCACTGTGGATCTCCTTGAGACGCTGGCCCTGAAGCTGGTTTAGGAGAGAAGAGGAGGACGAAGTCCCCGCAGGGTTTCCAGGAGGAACCCCTCAGCTGTGAGCAAGCCCTTCACACCTGAGACCTGGGCTGGGGAGTCCCCCGCCCAGAGGTGGGGCGGGCTGGGAGATACGCCGGGATCCCAGGCAAACTGCAGAGTCTGGTTTGAACTCAGTGGAGCCTTCCCAGCTGGGCTGACCTTGAGCAAATCTTTTCGTCCAGGCTCCTTTTCTTCATCCGCGAAGTGGGCAAAACAATACCAGGGATGATTGCGAAGTTTCAGGGAAATGTTGAAAAGGAAGTCCGGTGTGCGTGAGGGGGCTTAAGCAAGGGAGGGGAGTGGGGCATTCACGGGAGACCCGAGGAGAGGAGAGGAGAGGGAGAAGGAGAGGAGAGGGAGAGGAGAGGGAGAGGAGAGGGAGAGGAGAGGGAGAGGAGAGGGAGAGGACAGCGTTCAGCTGAGCCGGACCCTGCCCCTGACTCTGGAGCCGATCTGCTAGGTCACCCAAGGAGAAATGGGGCAACGGGGGGGCGGGGCCAGGCTGCCAGGCTGTCACTGCCGAATGATGGATGAGTCTGTTCCGGGCTTGTAATTAACAAAGAGCAGCTCTGAGATCCTTCCCCTGCGGGAATGCTCCCCGGGTGAACACTCCAGGGAGTGCCTGGGAGGCCCTCCTCAAGAGCTTGGAGCTGAGGCTGGGTGTAGAGTTTGCAGGGAAATTCTGACACAGCCTTCCAGAGGTTTGTACGTGTGTGTGTGAATGCAAGTGAATGTGTCTATTTGTGACCCAAATATTAGCGTGTTGCTTTGGGTCCTAGCTGTGGCATGTGGGATCTAGTTTCCCGACCAGGGATCGAACCTGGGGCCCCCGCTTTGGGAGTGTGAAGTCAGCCGCTGGACACCAGGGGCTTCCCTCATAGCAGTGAATGCCTGTATGTGTGTGTGCGTATTCACGCTTGTATGTACTTGCACATACCTGGGCTTCCCTGGCAGCTCAGCTGGTAACAAATCCACCTGCAATGCAGGAGAGCCCGGTTCAATTCTTGGATCGGGAAGATCTGCTGGAGAAGGGATAGGCTACCCACGCTGGTGTTCTGGCCTGGAGAATTCCATGGACTGTATGGCCCATGGGCTCGCAAAGAGTCGGACATGACTGAGCGACTTTCATAGCTATGGCCTTCCCAGGTGGTGCTGGTGGTAAAGACCCCGCCTGCCAACGCAGGAGACGTAAGAGACACAGGTTCGATCCCTGGGTGGGGAAGATTCCCCTGGAGGAGGGCACGGCAACCCATTCCAGTACTCTTGCCTGGAGAACCCCATGGACAAGGGAGTCTTGCAGCCTGCAGTCCATGGGGTTGCAAAAAGTGGGACACGACTGAGCAATTTGGCACGCACACAGCAGGCACACCTATCTATGTGAGCCTACACGTGTGCTAGGCTGCTAATCAAGACACAGTTAAATATACAATGAGAAGAATATGTAACACGTAGCTTTCTGTCTGGGTCACTTAAAGCGGACTTGCAGTTTGAACAGTTCACTTGGCAGGTAGGTAGCCTGGGTCCCCAGGGAGGAAATAGTGACGTGTCCTTGCCCCATCCAGCGCAGGTCAAGACAGAAGAGGTGTCCCAATTTGCTCAAAAGCTCTTTTCTGGGAGAAGGGGAGCTCACATTTCCCCAGCATTTCTGCTCAAGATTCAAGATGGCGGAGATCTCCCTGGTGTCCGTGGCTAAGACTCCGGGCTCCTGGTGCAGGGGCCTGAGATCGATCCCTGGTCAGGGAACTAGATCCCACGCGCCACAGCTAAGACCCTGTGCAGCCAAATACACATGTGTTTTTTTAAAGTCGAGATTGTGAAGAGATTTTGGTCACGGCCGAGTATAATCTCAAACGAGTCTTAGGGCAGAGAATACATAAGGTTGTTACCAAAAAAAAATTACCTGGAGAAAAACGGAGTCTAGGTTATTAAGCACTGGGGTCTACTTCCAACTCTGCTTTGCACCAGTTTAGAGGCCTTGAGGGGCTGCACTAATTACTCTCTAAGGCTCCATTTTCCATTGGCAAAAAGGGGATAATAACGATATGAATTGTTGAGAGTCCCTCGGACAGCAAACAGATCAACCAATCCTAAAGGAAGTCATCCCTGAATGTGCCTTGGGAAGACTGATGTTGAAGCTGAAGCTCCAACACTTTGGCCGCCTGATGTGAACAGCTGATCATTTGAAGAGACCCTGATACTGGGCAAGATCGGGGGCACATGGAGAGAGGATGGCAGAGGCTGAGAGGGTTAGACAGTGTCACTGACGCCATGGATGTGAATTCGGGCAAATTCCAGGACACAGTGAAGGGCAGGGAAGCCCGGCGTGCTGCAGTCCGTGGGGTCGCAGAGAGCCAGACACGACGCAGCAGCTGAGCAACAGTGCGTGGCGCAGTCACACTTTACTCGAATTCGAGAAGCAGCAAATCTCCTTAAATTAAAACAATCACGGTTGCTCGACTTCCGGGTTGGTATGCTGAGCGGTTTCTAGGCTGTTCTCAACTATGGCCCGACAGCGTCCTTCGAGTTGGCAAAGTAACTAACCTTCGTTAAGTTTCCATCGCTAATCAAACTGCTGCTTAGGCATATCATAGCTTCCGACAGTGACGCTACTGACAAATGTGCTGTTATTCTAATATTCAACATTATCATAAAGACATTTCCTGTATCCTAGCATGATGTTATCTTAGAGTCATTAAGTGGCTGTGTTCGTGCCAAAAAACACTCTCCAAAATCAATAACTTTGTAATGGAAGTTAGATACGATAAAAAAAATAAAAAACACTATGAAAAAGCCCAAGTAAGTGTCGTAACATGCCAAGAAGTTAATTTAGGAGTGCCTGCTCGTGAAGCAGGAGATGTTTAGTGTTTAGTAAACGAAAAATAGCGCAAATGCAGACACGGCCGAAGATCCCTCTCCCTGCTGTCGTTTCCGTTGCTCGGCCACTAAGTCACGTCCAGCCGTTTGCGGCCCCATGGACGGCAGCACACCAGGCTTCTCTGTCCTCCACTCTCTCCCCGAGTTTGCTGAAATTCATGCCCACTGAGTCGATGATGCCAACCAGCCATTTCATCCTCTGTGGTCCCCTTCTCCTCCTGCCCTCAGTCTTTCCCAGCATCAGGGTCTTTTCCATTGAGTCAGCTCTTCGCATCAGGTAGCCAAAGTATTGGAGCTTCAGTTTCAGCATCAGTCCTTCCAATGTATATTCAGGGTTGATTTTCTTTAGTTTTTTCTTCCACTTTATTTTTTTAATTGAAGGTTAAATGCTTTACAGAATTTTGTGCCTTGCTGTCAATCATCAACAAGAATCGGCCATATTTACACCCATGTCCCCTCCCTCCTGAACCTCCCTCCCATCTCACTCACCATCCCAACCGTCTAGATTGTCACAGAGCTCCACTGAGTTCCCCGAGTCTTACAGCAAATTCCCATTGGCCATCTATTTTACATATGGTATTGCAAATTTCCATGATACTCTTTGTATACATCTCACCCTCCATTTCCTTTCGGATTGACTGGTTTGATCTTGCTGTGTGAGGGTCTCTCAAGAGTCTCCTGCAGGACCACAGATCAAAAACGTCAGTTCTTTGGCACTCAGCTTTCTTTATAGCCCAACTCTCACAACTGTACACAACTACTGGAAAAACCGTGGCTTGAAATATGGACCTTTGTCAGCAAGGTGATTTCTCTGCTTTTTATTATGCTGCCTTTCATGATTATTCTTCTGGAAAATACAGCGTCAAATTATGTAAGTCAAATTATCCAGCGTCTTTGATAACATTTTTTTCATAAGGTGTGATCTCCTCTTAAAAGAAATAATGCAACCCGTGACAATTTCTCAGTTTGGTAAACGCTCAGTGCACGTCTAGGCGGTTTTTACTGTTACTGTGGTTCTCAATCCTAGCCGTAAGGGTTTATGGGGACCAGGCAGATTCGGACACAGCATGTGGCTCAGATCAGGAAGTCTTCTGGAATCTGGGCAGAACCTAAAGAACCACTGTTTTGAAAGCAGTGGCTGGATGAGTATAAACTGTTAATTTTGGAATCAAAGTTTAAATCCCCACGTCGGCTGTTTACGGCTTCCCTGGTGGCTCAGCTTCCGTGTATTCTTGCCACCTCTTCTTAATCTCTTCTGCTTCTGTTAGGTCCATACCGTTTCTGTCTTTTATCGAGCCCATCTTTGCATGAAATGTTCCCTTGGTATCTCTAATTTTCTTGAAGAGATCTTTAGCCTTTCCCATTCTGTTCTTTTCCTCTATTTCTTTGCATTGATCGCTGAAGAAGGCTTTCTTATCTCTTCTTGCTATTCTCTGGAACTCTGCATTCAGATGCTTATATCTTTCCTTTTCTCCTTTGCTTTTTACTTCTCTTCTTTTCACAGCTATTTGTAAGGCTTCCCCAGACAGCCATTTTGCTTTTTTGCATTTCTTTTCCATGGGGATGGTCTTGATCCCTGTCTCCTGTACAATGTCACGAACCTCATTCCATAGTTCATCAGGCACTCTATCTGTCAGATCTAGGCCCTTAAATCTATTTGTCACTTCCACTGTATAATCATAAGGGCTTTGATTTAGGTCATACCTGAATGGTCTAGCAGTTTTCCCTACTTTCTTCAATTTAAGTCTGAATTTGGTAATAAGGAGTTCATGATCTGAGCCACAGTCAGCTCCTGGTCTTTCATTCCATAGTTCATCAGGCACTCTATCTGTCAGATCTAGGCCCTTAAATCTATTTTTCACTTCCACTGCATAATCATAAGGGATTTGGTTTAGGTCATACCTGAATGGTCTAGTGGTTTTCCCTGCTTCAATTTAAATCTGAATTTGGTAACCTTACAGATCAAAATTCTGAGCTTTGACTAAACAGCCTTGAATCAATCCTATCCTTCCATTTCCCAGCAGCCCAAGAACACGAACAAATGTGCACGCACATGCACACACATGCACCCAGCACCACGTCAGATTCCTCTCTGTGAAGATACGCCCTGGGGACACACACAGGAAGGGGTGGTGATAAGATTTTCTAATAAAGCCTGTGCTTTAAAAGTATCAATAAAAATGAATGTTTTAAACCCATCCCAAAATTCTCTCTGCCTGTGATCTCTATAAAATCCCTAATGAGATACTTCATACTCTCTTCCCCACTGAGTCCTAGGAGTTTGATGACTGTCAGCCTCCGCCCCAGCCTGCAGGGGACGGGCCCCTTGCGGAGCGGGGGGAGGTCCAGGGTGCCTGCACTTGCTCGGTGTGGGCAGTTTCCTCCCTCCGCTCCTTCCCATCTGTGATGAGCATCAAAGCCCTAAGTAACAAGGGCTCAAGTGACTGCTGAAGACCCTCAGTGACCTGGCATCACGGGAGGGGCGAGTGGAGCGACCACAGCTGGGGGACCTTGGGGGTGGGTGGGAGCTGGCGGAGCTCTGGGTCTGTGTCAGAGGGGAGCCCGCCTGGGACCCCTGAGAGCGAGGTGGCTGGGCCAGCGAGTCCAGACGCAGCTCCTGACCCGGAAGGCACACTGCCTGTACCCCGCTCAAGGGAAGGCCCCAAATGGAGGTCGAGAGGTTTCTTTCTCCTGCTGACGTGAAGTCAGGAGGAAAGGCTGGAGGTGCTCGCTCGTCCTGCCTATCCTGTCTACACTGCAAGACTGATGCAAGGGAACTCAGGCGGTGTGTGGGGGAGCCCGTGGGAGACGGCTGGGGCTGGTAGGTGGCATCTTGGAACGTCCCAGAGCTTGCCTGCAGCTGCGGGGCCGGGACCCCGTCCTCTGCTCCTCTAGGGCGGGAAATGGTGCCTGGGCTTTGGGGCCTTGGAGGGCCCTTGGGATCTCAGAAGCAGGAGGCTGCCCAGGGCGTCCCCTCTGGCATCTCCCCACACTCGCAGCTTCCCAGGCTGGAACCTCATCCTCTCTGCCAGTAGGAACGACTTTCTGCTCCTACTACCGAGAGAAGCCTGCTCGCCCGCCCCGCCACGCTGCAGAGGCGACCCGGTCCCGGGGTGGGCATGCTCGCCCCGCCACGCTGCAGGGGCGACCCGGTCCCGGGGTGGGCATGCTCGCCCCGCCATGCTGCAGGGGCAACCTGGTCCCGGGGTGGGCAGCTGCTGCCCAGCAGGACCTCAAGCCTCTACCGGCAGCTCGGGCGAGCCTCTCATCTCCCATCCTGGGGCGAGCATCAGCCCCGGCATCTCCCACGTCCAGGCTGTTTTTCCTCCCCTTCCCGAGTCTGTCTCGCCCATCTGTCCACGCGGCTCAGCTGGGAACAGTGTGTGAACAGCTCTGTTTATCCTGGGGTTTGGCTCTGTCTCCGGGGACGGATGCCAAAGGCCAAGGGAAGGAGCCTGTGTCTAGGATCCGCTTGGGGACTTGGAAAGTGCATTTATTGGAAACCATGGAAATATCCAAATATAGGCAAATGGCTCAGCCCAGCTGTATAACGGAGGGTAATGGCCCTGCAAGCGATGTTCAGGAAGGACTTGTCGTGATGTGGGAAAGTGGTGACTATCGAGCGATAAGCAAACAGTAATAATAACAAGAAGGAGACCACATCTGTGTACCTGTGTTTGTGCCTGAAGTGACCTCAGCAACAAAAGGAAACGCGCACACACCTGCCCCGAGAGTGGCCGCAGCTGCCTCGCTGAGCCAACGGGCTTGTTTCCTCTCCTTCCCTGGTTTTGACATCGTCTGTAATAAGCCTTATGCCACCACAATTATAAATTAATCTTTTAAAGAAATGATGCAAATGAACTCACTTAGGGAACAGAAACAGACTCATGAGTTAGAAAACGAACTCAAGGTGTCTGGGGGGAAGGACGACGGGGGAGGGGCACTCGGGGAGTTGGGGGTGGGCCGGTCCACACTGCTGTGTTTAACATGGACAGCCAACGGCGCACGGGGAGCGCTGCTTGACGTTTGGGCAACCTGGTTGAGAGGGGAGTTTGGGGGAGAATGCACGCGTGTACACGCGTGGCTGAGTTCCCTTGCTGTCCGCCTGACCCTATCACAGCGTTGTAAACCAGCTATACACCAGCACAAGATGAAAAGCTTAAAACAAGTTATTCTTTGAAGCAGCAGCCCCTCCAGTGGCAGGGGTAGGGAGTAAGACGCCGCCCCCTCGCCTAGCGAGCGGGGACCCTGGCCACTGGGACACTGGGGCCTCGGCACTCGGGTCGTTAGTGGACACGGTCCCGGGGGCCAGCAACAGTGTGCGTTGTCTCCAGGTAATACGCAGGCGCGGGCGCAGGAGCAGGAGTCCTCCGCCGTTGGAGGAGGCGAGATGATCCCTCTTGGGGACATTTGGTACAAGCAAAACAGCTCACCCCTTGTGGGGCAAAGATCAAAGGTCAAGGCAAAATGGTCAGCCCATGTCCGTGGGGATTGCAGGAGAATGCCCTAAGGTGTCCAGTGTATGTAGCGAATTAGTTTCTTCCCTCCATGTTTAGAACGGGACCAGCTACTTAGCATCTTTGGGAGAACTGAGGAAATAGTCGTGTGATTAATTTTCTGCAGGGCTTGGTCCTCCTGCAGAGCCCTGGAGGGAAAAGCTGATCCTCGTCTCTAAGGGCCTGCTCCCTGCTCGCTCCAGCCTCACCGTCTGGCTTCAGGAGGCACGTCCGGACCTGGGTCAGAACCGACACGTCTGGACACCAGCCTCTCCACGGGCAGGCCTGCAAGGCCACGAGCAAGGCTGCGCTGCGCTCAAGGGGTGGCCTGCCTGGAGCCACTTCCCTGCAGGAGCTGCCTCCTGCCCTGGGTCTAGAGGCAAAGCTGCCAGGTCCTGCAGACATTTCAGGACAAGCCCGTGACGGGTGCCGATGGCCCAGCTGGCTGAACGTGGAGCTGGTCGCTAGTCTCCTCTTCAGTGTGTCTCGGGGGCCCCGGGATCAGAGGAGAACCCGGCGAGTCTGGCTAAAAATGCAACCTGTGACCTTGGGTCCCTGGTGGGGGGCCGGTAAGAGACAATCCAGAGAAGGAGAGAATGGAAGTTAAACCTGAGTCGCTGAGGCTCACTCTGTCCCGAACAAACCGAGGGGGACAAGAGTGCTGGGTACCGGGGCCCTGGGGTGTAAACTCGTGGATGACTCCGTGGGTTGTTACAAGAACTGGAAAAAGGGATCACGCCAAGTCTCTCTCCATCCGAGGCTTTGGACACAAAGTCATGTTTTCCAGTAGTCTCCAAAAGCACAGATGAATTGGTAACTTCTGCAAGTCCCGTCAAGCAGGAAGAGGACACTCACTCCCTGTCCCCTCAGCCTCCGGCTGTGTGTGGGTCTCCGTGGGCCTGTGCGGGGCCGGCCCTGCACACAGAGCGGTGGGGAGGGATGGGGGCCGGCGGCGGGGCCCGCGGCAGGGCCGGGAGGCCAGGGCCTCGGGGCTCTGTTGCCAGGAGACCTGGGGGCACGGCAGAGAGTGCGGCAGCCCCTGCTCAGCAGAGCACAGAGGAGGCGGGGACGCGGGCTCCAGGGCGGCAATGATTAATTTATTCTTGGACAAGCTAAACTGAGACACTTGAGTCCAGGAGGCAAGTGAACCACCTGGACTCAGAATGGAGATCTGGGCTAGTGGGCGGGCAGGCTGAGTGGAGGGCAGGGCCCTGCAGGGAGCGGAAAGGAAGCCAGAGGGCTGGTCTGAGCGCTGAGCGGCGAGGCGGAGTCGGGGCCAGAGGAAGCACGCAGACCGGACGTGCCGGGAGGGTGGCCAGCGGGTGGGCAGCGCGTGCTGGGTCCTGTGGGGGCGGGGAGAGAGCAGACAGCGAGACACCGAGAGAGACAGAGAGAGAAGCAGGCCTGGGGAGAAGGCGCGTGGGGCGCAGCGGTGCCGGAGGAGCTGGCGGCTGGCCCGGGTGAGAGGGCAGGCGGGAGCCCTCACGCCTTCGGAAGCCGACGGGTCTGGAGGAAGCAGAAGCAGAATGTGAAGCTCTTCTCACCCGAAGGCTTGCAGTCTCTTGGAACCCCAGAGCCTGGGGTGTGCGGAGCGCCGGAGTGGGAGGGCCCCGGAGGGAGGCTGACTCTGGAAGAAGCGAGGGAGTGCAGAGGGGGCTCAGGGCCTGGCTGAGGCCACGCTCCACCCCCAGTGGCCAGACTCAGCCCTGTGTGGTTCTCTCCAGGTCTGAGGAGCAGCCGGGCAGGCGGGCCAACGGGTGAGTCTCATCCAGGCGGGTGATGGAAGGCAGGGCCAGGCGTGAGAGGCGAGGCTGACGCTGAGAATGACTAAGACAGAAGCTAAACGGGGAAGGAGGTGAAGCTGAAGGGTCTGAGCGCAGAGGTGGGTCTCGCTGCCTTGGATGGAAGAGGCCTCCTTCTCCGGGAGAGTCCAGGGGTGGAGAGACTGACCCCCGGGGACTCAGTGCAGCTCCAGGTCTGAGCAGAGGGCCTGGCCTCCTGGGATGAGGCTGGTGGTGCCCAGGACGCGAAGGCATCCGGCTGCCCTCAAAGATGGGCTCCCGGGGAAGCCAGGGCCGTCGCTTGACTAAATACCCGCCATCCACGGACCACTAGGTGAGGACCTCTGCAAGCTCTCTGCCCCGTCCTCAGAGACTCCGGGCTGGGCAGCGCCGCCTCCATTCACCGGGAACGAGGTGGGAGCTGCGTCACGCACTCTGTTCCGGCAGTTCCACTCCAAGGCTTGCCTCCAACAGAAACGAAACCATAGGTGCACTCGAGAGCACGCGAGGGTGTTCATAACAGCGTGGCCTGTGACACCATCCAAGTGGAGACAACCCATGGGCCCGGCAACCGTTCAGTGAGAAGTGAACTACGGATAGTTCTTACCAGGATGTACAGCAGTGACGGTAAAGGCAAGCAAAGCTGCAAGGCTGAGTCTCACAAATGCACAGGTGGGCGGCAGGGCGCACTCTGCAATTTAAAACATGATCCTAAACGGGCAAGCTCATCCGGGGCAGGGAGGAGGGCTGGGCTGGGGCGCTGCCAACAGTGGCTCTCGCTCACTTTGTGAGTCGGGAAAGTCGACATTCGTGCTTTGTACACTTCTGAATGCATTTTATACTTCAGTACAAACGTGCTAGGAAAAAGCCCGTTCTTGTCCATAAGATATAGACAAGATGCTGAAGAATAAAAGGGAGAAAGGACGCAGAGCTGTCTGAGGCTTGGAGCTCCTCGAGGCTGCACACTAGTGACCGGCCAGCAGGGAGGCAGCCCGGGGCCTGGCCCACCCCCCACTGGGCACAGTGGCCTGGGGGCAGGGATCAAAGCCCTGGAGGTGCCGGTCTGCTGGGCCTGGGGGCAGCTCTGGCAGCCGTTGCTACTGACGCTCACCGGCCAGGTTTCGCGTTGGGGGCGTTTCGTGTCTTCCTGGCACACAGGGAGCAAGGAGCATTCTCTTGGGGCCTCTGACCACAGTCTCGCAGCTCCTGCCCACCAGTCGCCCCTGCTCGGCAGCCCCGTGCCCCCACAGCAGCACAGGCGCCCGGCCACACGTGAGAGGCCGAGCCCCCGCCCCTCCCCACACTCGCCGTGCTGTGCCCCCTCAGTGTGGGAGGCGACCCCCCTCCACGGTACGTTCGCGCCTGAGGGTCTCCCCCACTACCGACCCCCCTTACAGCACAGAACACGCTGTAACAGCCCATCTTTTGAACAGACACACCTCCGACTGCCGCCCATTTCTTCACTTCCCGTCGGAAGGAAGCGCCTGGGGTCCTGTCTGCAGGCCTCCCCACTCCCTGCACCCTCCTCAAGTCCGCTCTTTATTATTTTATTTTAAGAGTTTTCGGCTGTGGACCGTCTTTGAAGTGTTCACTGAACCTGTGTGAATTCCGCTTTGGTTGTTTATGCTCTGTTTTGTTGGCCCAGAGCCATGTGTGATCCGGCTCCCCGACCAGGAGTGGAGTCCACACCCCCCTGGACCACCAGGGGCGCCCCCAGTCCCGCCCGCGAGCGCATCTTGTCCGGCCCGGTGGCTCCCGTCTTCCAGGATCGCAGCGCCTCTGGCTCCCCTCTCACTGCGTCTCCCAGCTGGAACGGAAGCAGCGGGCGCTCTGGCCCCAAGCCCGTGAGCCCGTTTCCCTCCCCAGGCCCCTTCAGGGCCCCTCTTCCTCCTCGAGCCCCTGAAACATCGGTGAGTCAGAGAGTCCCTGCTGGAGGGACAGGGTCCTTGGCCCGCGCTCGCTCCCTCAGTGCCTCTTCCAGGCTCAGGAGTTTCGGCATCACCTCCCCTTTAGGGCTCCCAGACTCCGGACTCGCACCTGCCAACCCAGCGCTCCCCGTGGGGTCCGCTGAGTCGTCGAGCACCCTCCACCTCAAATCCCACCTCACGTCAGTAAACAGCACCAGATGTACCCCTGGCTTGGACCGGACTGGGCCGCCCACTCCTCTCTGGACCCCAAGCTCTGCTACCCGAAGAGTATTTTCTGTATCTGAGCACCTTCTCCCCAAACCATCCTTGAGCTCTTGCCAGACCTTTCAGCTCCAGTCTTGTCCCCCTGCCGACGATGCAGCTGGCAGAATGATGGACGCTTCTAAAAACGGAGATCAGATCACATCTCTCCCCTGCGCAAAACCCTCCAACACCATCCCCCCCACCAGGAGCTCCCCAGGCTGACCTGTGATGCTCTGCATCACCTGAACCGCCTGCCTCACCTGAATCTCCTCCATTACCTGACCCTCCAGCATCACCTGAACCTCCTCCATCACCTGACCCTCCAGCATCACCTCAAAGTCCTGCATCACCTGAACCTCCTGCCTCACCTGAACCTCCTCCATCACCGGAACCTCCTGCATCACCTCAAAGTCCTGCATCACCTGATCCTCCAGCATCACCTGAACCTCCTCCATTGCCTGACCCTCCAGCATCGCCTGAACCTCCTGTACAGCCGGAGCCCAACCCAGCCTACTCCCAGTCTCATCCATGTCCTGGTCCAGGGCTCCCCTACTCCAGTCACAGGCCTGGCTGGCCTCTGACGGCTGTCCCTGCTCCCACTGCAGGCTTTGCGTTTGCCCTGCCCTCTGGATCGTCTGTGGCTGACCCTTCAGTCCACCCCTCTCCTGCTTGCTTGTCACCTCTGGATGATGTCTTCCCTGACCCCTGGTTGGAATCTCCCCCACCAAGAAGGTCGGTGCTACACTCTTTCCTAAAACAAGGTTATTCTTTACAATAAACAGACGTTACCTGTGAATGGTCTGTACAAGCACTGTCTGTCTCAGCCACTAGAACATGAGCTCAGGACCACAGCCCCTCCGTCTTCCTCACTACTCTCTCCCAGCATTTAGAAAGTGCCTGCTAGGAACTCACTCAGTTGCTGAAGAGTTAATGATGTGGTGGAATCTGCCCGCCTCCTTAGAAACACAAACACGGTCTGTGAACCGTGCCTATAGGGACTGGAGAGAGGGTGGCACCCCCGGCCCCAGCGCCAGGCCCCCAGCCCCCGGCCTGCTGTGTGCCTTCTGTGCCCGGTGATGGGCGTGACTTCCGTCTCGTAGATGAGCGTCCCGGGCTCAGAGAGCGAAGGGCAGGTCTGAGTCCCGGTCTAGCTGCCTCTGGAGACCCTGCCCTGACTCCAGCTTGCCACCCTCTGTGCTGGGACGGTCCTCCTTTCAGGGCAGGAGGGGTCCTGCTGGCCCCGCCCGAGGACGCCCCCTGTGGGTGGGGGTGGGAGGGGGCGGGGGTGTGTGGGCAGGAGGCTGTTCTGCAGGGACCCCAGAGACGAGGAGGGCTCACAGTCGAAACCTCCCTCATCTCCCCCTCCCCGCTCGCATCCAGCCCTAGGGCTCAGACCTTGAGTATAAAGTAATTAGGCAGAGGCTCAAGAGACCAGGCCATGGGGTGGGGAGGAAGCAACGAAGCACTCCCTTCCCACTGGCCTCCCGGACGTCGGCCCTCGGCCCCGCGCTGCCTCCAGCAGGCGTCGTGTGATCCCATGAGAGACTGGGGAAAAGTTGATCTGGCGCAAACCCAGGCTTGAAATCTGCAGGACTGGGGGGAGGGGAAGTCTCTGTGCCGCATCCAGCACCCGTCACAGTCCCTCCAAGGTCACAGTCCCTCCAAGTTCATCTGACAGGTAAACTGTTGACTCAGGGAGCCACACTGATGGTCCAGGAAGTCCTGAGCACTGAACGTGAGCTCCCTTCCTAACGGGACCAGCTGAGTTCTCCAGCTGGTCAGAGGCCAGAGCAGAGTCACCCCCAGACCCCTCAGACTCCAGACACCAGGGGCGCCCCCGACCCCAGTCAGCCCCGGGGAGACAGACTCCGAGTCCAGACCCTCTCTTCCTTCACCAGCTACACCAGGAGCGACCTAGTGAACAAGCTCAGAATGATCTGGAAAGACTATTCCTGTTTATCCGACTTGGCAGGCGTCGAATATCAACTATTCCCCACCCCCTCCCCCCCGCCCCCTCCACTGGCTGCTGTGAGCGCAGTGGCCTGGACCCCGTCTTCCAAGCACCCTGGGCCCAGCTGAGCTGTGGTCTGACACAAATGCTCAGCCTCCCGGGGTGGGGTGCAGACGGGCGGTGTGGACTCTGTTCCCGCCCTGGGGACCCTGGGCCCCCGCCTGCCCGATGCCGGCAGCAACCTCCTGTTGGCCCGTGGGCCGCTCACCCCGCCCTGCCCATCTGTGCCCCAGAACTGCTGGGCTCCTCCAGCATCCAGATCCCCGTGGCCCTGCCCCCTCCGGTCTATCCCCTGGATCAAGCTGAACCCCTGCTGGGGAGGAGGCCAGCCCCCAGGGACAGCCAAAGGCTTCAAGCAGGAGCTTCACTTGCTCAAAATTCACTAAACCGAGTGTTCTATAGACGGAAGAAACTGCGCGACAGTCGCGTGAGAACAGTGACTAAAGAAACGCAGCTGGACCTGGTCTGAGAAATGGTCCGCGGCCCTTCCTCAGCCCGGACGGGCGGAGGCAGCTCTCGGGACCAGGGTGGGACCTGGACCCGCCTGGTGCCCGCCTCCCATCCCCTCTCCGTCACCTGCCTGGCCTCCAGGCTATTTTGGTTGTGTACCCGTCGGGGTTAATCTCCTTAAGCAAGGAGCCGTGCCGCCCAGGGCTCTCAGCAAAGGGCAGCCTGAGGGCCGGGGCTGCCCTGCTTCCCCACATCCCCCTGCGGGGGCACTGCGCACGCTGAGGGGCACTTAGTCCGGAGCTGGGGGCTGTGGGGGCAGCGACCGAGGGAGCACGGAGGCGTGGGCACAGCGGCTCCTGGGGGGCCTCCGGTCGGTTCTGGAGTTCACCCCGAGGGGAAACCCACCGAGGCCTCCTCCAGGCCAGCTGAGCTGCCCACTCCTGGCTGAGCGCGGGTGCTAATCCCAGCCCTGCCACGTGGGGGTGCGGGGGGGCAGGCGGGAGGGCCCCTCCCCCTTGGGAAGGAAAGAGGGCACGCAGCTGACCGGTGGGATCCGGTTCCCGAAACCTGAGCCGGGACTAGGGTTTCACTGAACTCTTGGCTGCACACCTGCCGGCTGTCTCCCACCTGGACAGGAGGACAGGGACGGCAGCCCCCCGCCCCGGCTTTAGGGGAGGGAGGGGCCTGCTGACCCCTGCTCTCCAGACAGAGCTAGCCTGTCCTTCAGACCCACAGGAGCTGCACGAGAGGGCAGATTCAGCAGCAGCGCGTGGGAGGGCAGCAGGGGCTGGGATCAGGTGGGGACGTGTGGGATTGGAGTGCTCACACCAGACGGGGCCGGACCCTGCCGGGGGCGGGGAAAGTCAGGGAAGACTCCCTGGAGGCCCGGGTGCCTGAGACCAAGGACCCGGAGGAAGCAGGCGGTGCAGGAGAAGCAGAGCAAGGCCTCTGCCACAGCCTAGACCCGCCCCACACGCCGGCCAGCGTACGGAAGCTGGGGCCCTGTCCCCGGAAGAGCCAGGGCTTAGGATGCAGGCAGGGCCTGTCTTCTGCTCTTGGTCTCTGTCTATTAGAAAAAAAAAAAAGGACGGCCACCATTCTACTGTGGAAAACCCCGAACGCACCCACAGACGCAGAGGCAACGCGACGGCAGCCCGCAGCCTCCCAGCAGCTCCCGCACGCACACCTGTCCACCAGCGGACACGGCCTGGCCCCTGGCCACAGCACTTGAAACAAGCTCCCTGATCCTAGCAGGCTCTTTCCCGTAGGTATCTCGTATTCCCATCTAGAAGACAAGCATCCTTTAGCAAGTACGCCCACAGCCTCAACGCTGACATCAGGTCAGCCGCAGTCAGCACCTTACTCTCTCCTCCAGAGGCACCCCAGCCCTGCCCCACCCGCCGGTCACCGGTCCTCAGACCCTCCAGCCGGCTCCCCAGCTCCCGGGCCCCTTCACCCGGCGAGCTGACCAGGTTGGAGCACCGTTACTGCATGCCCACGGCCCCCCAGCTCGCTAAGTGCTCTGCATGCCTCGGTCCCTCTGGCTTCACACTGGCCCCAGGACCTGAACCAGCTGGTCACACTGGCCCCCATGGTGGGGATGAGGAGACCGAGGCAGGTCCCATCAGGGACACTGGTCCTCAGACTGGGTATTTCAAAGCCACGTTCGTACCAGGCTCCTGTTTGGCTAAGCGTGCTGCCCAAGCCGTGTCCCAGGTTCCTGCCCATGTCCCACCCCCAGGAGCCTAGCCTGGAGAAGGCGCTGAGCGCCTGAGGGCCTCTACCCAAGGGAAAGGGCCCAGGGGCACCTCCCCGACCAGGCACCACCGCGTCCCCCGACTCGGGCTCTGCCTGCGAGATGAGTGCCCACCTGGTGCCCACGGCTGGCCGGGACAGGCAGCTCCCGCCGGAGGAACTTCCAGGTGTGTGGGTGGCAGCCCTTCCGGCTCTGCAGCCTGAATGCCTTGCTTCGGATCAGGGCTGTTTTGTGCTGCCGGAGACCTTTGCAGCTGTGGGCTCAGAGCTCTGGGCCTGGGAGCAAGGGGCCCAGCGGGGCCTGGACAGCAGCAGCAGCGCCAGGGGCACCTCAGTGCCCTCCCATGGGTCCCGACAGCCCCTCGAGGCACACCCCCTGTGGCATGTCCCATCCCGCCGCCTCTCCCTTCGGGGTTTTAGCATCTACCCAGCACCACAGAGCTGGGCCTGGACCTGGCCCCAGGATAATAAGCTCCTGGCTCCCTTCAGTCTCCCCAACTTTTAAAACTGAAGTCTAATTGGCCTAAGACGCTGTTGCTCTGCTGGTTCCTGGTGCCCAGCATACGATTTGATATTTCTGCACAATACAGAACAGCTCCCGCCCTCCCAGTGTCTTGGCAAATGTTTGCCCTCAGGCTGGGGGGCAGGGCAGAGATGGGGCCCCCGCTCCTCACTCTCGGGGGCCACGTGTGCCCCTGTGGGCTCCATGGCTGCTGTCCCAGCTGGGCGGGCCCCTCAGCGGATGGCACACGAAGCGGTGGCCGGAGGTCGCTGAGCAGGGGCCCACGCGTGGCGGGACGGTCTCCCCCCAGACACTCCTGACCTGGACCAAGTCGCCCTCCGGCGAGGCCAGGCTATTGCATCCCAAGAAAGCCCTGCTGTGACCACAGGCAGAGACCCGGGAGAACAGAACGCTGCGGCCGGCAGCACCCCTGCCCTCTTCTGTCCGCCCTGGCAGCGGAACACCCAGAGGCTGGGAAACAGCTCATCCTGCAGCCAAGTGGCCCAGCCCCCAAAAGGGCTGCCCCTCCAGAGGCCCCTCCAGAAAGCACACACCCCACACCCCTGGGACAGAGACAGAAGCCGCGGGTGGAGGCGCAGAGCCCGCCCTGGGACGCCCAGCTGACCCGTCGCCTCATGTGGTCCACAGGCCGCGAGGCGGCCAGGGGGCTGAAAAGTGAGTCTCGCTCCACCAAGCGGGGCTGGCCGGAGACTGTCCAGGGTGGGAGGACCCGGAGGAAAGAGCCAGGTGTGCGGGGCCGGGAGGAGGCAACTGACAGCGCCCACCCAAGGGCACCTCCGCTCCCAGGCGGCTCCCTAGCAGCCTCGCGTGATGCGTGGGTGCTGGTCCCCAAACACACCTGGCCTCTGCTCCAGGAGATGGCGAAGAGGGTGCAGGCCGTGAGAGTGCTCTGCCAACAGGCACTCTGCCTCCCAGGAACGCGCGTTCCCACCCCGCGTTGCGTGCCGCCCCCGCCCCACTCACATCCTCCGACGCCTCCCTCTGGGCGAGTTTCCTGGTCTCCTTTTCACAGAAGTTGGGCGTGGCCTCCCGGGTGTATGTGCCCATGGAAGGCTTCTCAGTCTGGCTCCTCTGACGCACCCCCAGGGGGACGCTCCCATCGGGGTCCACCACGTCCAGCTCCTTCTCCAGCTCCTCCATCTCCTCGGGGGACAGGGTGGACAGCAGGCTGTCGATGTCAGGGTCTTCGCTCACCTGCCGGCGATACTTGGCTACCTTGGACATCTTGGAGACGTGGGCTGCAGCTCTTGTGGGGCTGCAGGGGTCCGGGTGGGCCAGGACAGGTCGCACGCTGGTTTGGATGCAGCAGACCCCCGGTGGTCCAGGCCGCGGCTCCCCCGCCCTGCCTGCGCAGGTGCCCAAGTGCGGTCTGGGAGCTGCAGCCTCCGGATCCTAGGGCTAGTGGACCCGGGCTGGTCCCGCCAGCGGCCAATAAGGCCCCACAACGGCCCGGCCCCGGGAGGAGCAGCCAATCCCCGGGCAGGGGCGGGCCACCTCTCCGTCAGAGCTGTTTGAAACTTGAGGACATTCCAGGGAATCTTGGAGCGCTGTGTGACCAAATTTAGTACAGAGCATTTAGCCTTTTAAAGACAAGGGGGCCACGCAATGAGAAAAAGATACAAAAATGTAGAGGCTGGCAGGAGCAGACAAGAGCCACAGGGAGCCAGGAGAGCGGGCAGGACGCGGGCTCCCCGAGCGGCTAGCCAGGCCTGCCCTGCTCACCGCACATGTGGCGCCCCGCCAGGGTGGACGGCGCTGTGGTCAGCGCGAGGTCCACGGCCTCCTTTCTACTGTATTTGGTAATGTGCTGGGGACTCCCCAACTCTGCAGCCCCAGGAAAGGGACGCGATTCCAGAAGCTCCGAGCCACCCCGCCCACCCACTTTCCTCTGCCCAGGAGCATGCAGGCCTGGCATCGGAGGCTCCAGGCTGGCCCAGACACTTCCTGAGAGAGGGGCGAAGGAAGTCCTCTGTGTTCCCAGATGGAAAACAGGAGTGTTTGGGGGAGAAAGTGGGACGTGCAGGAGCCAGGGATTTCTGAAAGGGCCCTCAGCCTCCAGACGCTCTGAGGAGGAGGCCTCCAGCCTCCCTCGCCAGTCTGGCCCTTCTTCCGCTGGGGCATCTCCTGTGCAGGCGTCGGGAGCAGCCCCAGGCCCTCAGCACGTAGAGATCCAGAGTACGACTCGGTGCAGTGTGTCTTCAGGGAAATTCAACTCTGGCCGTCAGGAGGGATCCTATTGCAGCGGTCTGGCAGCTTTTGTTCAAGTGCTTTCACTGCGTGTCCATCCTGCCGTCCTGCACAAGACACAAGGACACGCCGCCTCCCGCCACTGGAAGTTCCGGTGTCACCCATCTTCCCTGGCGACGTTCCGCCCTAAGCCAGAGAGAGACAGCCGCGTGTCGGCACTTACTGAGTCCAGGGACCGGCTGGGAGAGAAACCGGCCCTGGCACTGGGCGCCCACTGGTCCGGGATGAGGCTGGAGGGGGAGGGGGCCGGCTGGGGGAGCTGGAGTGCAGGGGTGAGCGGGGAGGGGCATCAGGGGCTTCGGGGCCCCGGGGCCCTTCTTTCCAGAACACATGCCGTGAGTGCTGACTGCGTGACAGGGCCGGGGTCTAAGAGAGCAAGGGGTGTCACTAAAGACAGGAAATCAGTGTGTCCTGCCTTCCGGGAGCTTCCGGTCTAGCGGTGAAGACAGTTAACAGACAAATGCTTTCAAATTGTTTATTGAAAAACGGAGAGCTCACAGAATGTCTCAGAGGAGAAGCGCGGGGGCGGCAGGAGTGCAGCAGAGAGGCTGGTTTCACGGTTCAAGCTCAGGCTCCCCGGGCGGCTGACCTGGTCCCCTAGGTCCTGGGCCCACTGCTCACCCCACACGGGTTCTGGCCAGCCGCCTCCTCCTCTGAGATCCAGCCCATCGTCTGTCAAATAAAGACAGCACTGTGCCAGCCTCGGAGGCTGGCTGTGGGCATCAGATATGAGGCGCGTGGTTAATACAGCTGATGGGCAATGAGCACGCAGTCACCAGCTGCAGGGGTCATGATCACACACACTCACTCCAGGTCTGGGTTCTGTTCTCCGTATCCCACCTCCTCTCTCATCCACACAGGCACGCACGAATGCGTGTGTGTACACACTCAGCGTTTCACCTGGTTCTCATCATTCACTTATTCGTTCATTCAAGGCTGGTGTGTTTATATCCCTCTCCCTCCCCCCGCCCCTCACCGACCAGGCCCTGCAGAGAGATGCAAGAGTCATTACTGCGCGGTCCTTCTCTTGCAAATGTGAAATCGATTGAGGTAAAAAGCACCTACACGTGCTATGAGGGAAAGTATCAATAAAACAGGAGAGGGGAAGCAACTGGCCAGAGCTCCAGGGAGACGCACTAATCTTGTGGGGAGTCAGGCAGCCCCCAGTGGGCACACCGAGGCCCTGGGCTGGCCTGGGGGGCTCCAAGGGCCGTGTGGTCAGAAGTGTCTCTCGCTCCCACCCCCGGATCATCTGTCTGAGCCTCTCTCCCACCCAGAAGAGGTGCTGTCTTCTGTGACCCCAGCTCTGGCACCATCCCAGGCAGCTTCTCGACGGGGCAGGTGAACGCGGCTCTGTCCAGCCCCGAAGCAGGCTTCCTTCTCCTGAGGCAGGGTCACTCGGCCCAGGGCACCTGGTTTCAGAAGTCGTCTCTTCCTGCAGGTTCTAAACTCAAAATACAAAGCAGAGCTTCCACACTTGCAGGGCAGGACTCACAGCCTCCTGATCAAAGAGTGACGGGATTATGGGGCAGCCTGGCCCCAGAGAAAACCCAGCACCACCGTACCAGAGGGAGGAAAGGCCCGGGACCCCAAACCCTGCCCGAAAGATGCGGTGCAGGCGGCGGACGGGGGCCTAGAAGCAGTTAGCGAGTGCTTAGAGCGGCTCTCGGCCGGGCTGAGTGGCCCAGGAAAGCCACATGTTCAGGACTCTTGGGTGGCAGTGTACTGTGGCAGATAAGGCCGTGTCTCCAGAGTCGAATGACATGGGCTCCAATCTGAAATATGTGCCCTTGGGTGAGTTATCTACCCTTTCTGAGCTGCGGGAAATGGAAAACAAGAACCCTAGAAGTCTCTGGAGCAAAAAGAACCTCACTTTGGGCACCATGGAGCTACTGAGGACGCCAAATACGATGACGCGCACCAAGCAAGGGTGCCGTGGGCGCTTGGTCTGTCCGCGCTGTTTACGGCCTCCCCGGCTTCCGCCTCTTCAGGGAGGCGGGATGTTCCTCTGGTGAAGCAGACTCTGTCTCTGAAGCCAGCCCCTGGCCTGGCCCACGGAGCGGAACGGGGCACAGGAGAGCCCCAAGAGAGAGCGGAGAGGGCACGCATCTTCCTGAAAACAGGGTGGGGGAGGGGGGAGAGGGCAGAAAAGAGCCCACCTCCCCACCCCCACCCCTGCCCAGCCTAAACCCCCATCAGGCCCCAGTCATAGACCAGAGCCCGAGACCCAGAGCCGGAGGTGGTGCCAGCCTCACTCATCCACAGCCATCAGGCCAGGTGGGGCTGGGGGCGCGACCTCCTGCTGGGTGGAGCTGTGAGGCCCCCAAGCCTCTGGCTCACTGGAGCTCAACCCACTGGGGAGCAGGGCCCTCTAAGGAGATGTCGGTTCTGAAAACGTGCATCCCTCTGCAGGTGTGAGTGTGGAGAAGGCTTCTCCCTTGCATCCTCCACACAAGATGCCGTCAGTCTGGGAGCTCACTGTCTACAGGAATTTGAATAAAGTAGACACAACTTGAATACATCGCTATTACCCTGGAGGGCAGACAATCTGCTCAAGCGAGGGGAGAGAGAGCTGTGCCTTCAGTGTCCTGGAAGACCCCTGCTCCAGAGGCAGTCCTGCCTCAGCCTTGTCAAGAGACCTGCTATAAGAACGGTTTCCAAGGGGTGACCTTCTCATGCTCCGGTGTGTAGAAACCCCCATGGGTCACAGCGTCCCAGATTATCACAATCATTTAAGGGACACCCACTACTTCCCGGCGTTGAGTCAAAGGACCTGGGCACTGCCTGCTCTCATGGAGCTGCGGGGAGTCGGTGGGGCCTCACCCACCCAGACGAAGTAGGCAGCATTAATTCACACTTGACAGCCAGGTGCTAGAACAAAGAAACACGTCCCGGAGTTAGGGGAGCCCTAGCGGAGCGACCCGGGTGGGTGACTTCAGTGATGGGTACCTCTCCGCCCCCCGGAGCCCTGCCCCGCCCCCGGAGCCCTGCCCCGCCCCCGGCACCCTACGCCCCGCCCCGGCACCTTACGCCCCGCCCCTCAGCCCGGAGGGGTGGCCGGCCCTCTGCGCCGGAGCCCCGCCCACTTTCAGAGCCCTGCCTTCCGCCCGAAGCCCCGCCCCTCAGCCCC